>OX578150.1:21916521-22311521 GCA_951213105.1 Amaurobius ferox | reverse complement strand
AATCGGATCCAGACAGTATTAACTTGCACAACAATCAGCAGTTGGCAAACCGACGGACGAAATCAATAAAAACTCTTTTTGTGTTATCAATTCATTTTGTTTATTGTAAAATTAACTAAACCATTTTTATGAATTTAAACAAACTATTTAATTAGATGCATCAATATTAAACATATATTTTCCTGCGAGTTTTTCTTGTCGCATACCTATCCGTATTCAGCCATTTCCCGTGTAAAAGATCAATTTTTCTTGATTCAAGTCTCTTGAGTACCGTCCTATACAAGTTTCACTGCATCATTGGAATTTTTTTAATGCGTTCTTATATCCTCTGCAATCGCTTCTCCGCGTAAAATGGCGACGTTTGGTCGAGGTAAATAAAAAAATTACGATATTTTGGTACGCTGGGAAAATTCCCCCTCTGCAGATACGAATACGATGTGATAAGAGTGTTGGTTTAGAACGAGAAAAAGTTGTTTTTAATCAGCAGACGATCGTTTAAAGTGCAAACACACGCACAAACGTTTTCGTTCTCTCTTAACTCGAAGGATTGTTCCAGCCACAGATATTTCGGAAAAGTTTGAATGTTTATTCTAAAACCTAAAATTGCAAAATTGCTAATCCATTATTTCTATTTAATACAGAATCCAGTCGAGTTCCTCACATATTCCACCATTTGTCTCTCTCCCTCTCTGTACACACACACACACACACTATATATATATATATATATATATATATATATATATATATATATATATATATATATACATATATATATACATACATATACATATATATATACGTATATATATATATATGTATATATATACATATATATATGTATATATATGTATATATATATATATACATATATATATGTATATATATATATGTATATATATACATATATATATGTATATATATATATATATATATATATATATATATATATATATATATATATATATATATATATATATATATATATATATATATATATATATATGTATAAATAAAAATTGAAAGATTTTAAGCGAAAATTACGTATAAACTACTGTATGTACAAAAAAACCCATCACTAGCATATCTGTTACAAATGAGTAACTATAGACCAAGACTAAGGATAAAGATAGAAGGTAACATATCACTACAATGGTAAAGGGGGATGAGAAGAATACTAGGATATAAAATTCACAAGTAAAAGTATATAAATATAAATAAAAATAAAAATAAAACACGGCAAAAATGAGAAAAGGCAATAATAATTAGCTCAAGATAAAAGATTAAGACATAGAGAACAATTAATTGAAACTACACAAAAATGGCGGTTAGTTCGAAATTGCATTCTCATCAGGACAGCCCTACAATTCGAATTAAAACCGATAGAATAGCCAGTTTCTGACAATGGCGATAGTATTTAACTATAGACACCATTGGAACTGTCTACTGCCTAGTGGAAGGAGAAAAATAAATCAATTGAATTACAAATCAGAAAAATAATACTTCCTCGAACAGAAATATGAACTCACAAGCATTGTAACCGCGTGTAAGTTGCACGAGCGACTGAGCATTTCACCTCACTTCGTCAATGCGAGTGGGCATCGGAATGAATACATTTGAACGATACATAATATGTATGGAGACTTTCAAAAATAGTAATCAGTATAGGACTCAGGAAAAGTGGAAAACAGTCATTCGAAAATAGTAAACAGTATTAGACTCAGGCTAAGTGGTAAGTTAGGTGATAAGAATGGGTGAATTCTCAAAATTGAGTTATCCAATCAAAGATAAATAATGCATGTGTAAAATGATTACGTGGTATATTTGAAATTATTAATAATATTATTTACAAATACTTCCGGATATATATATATATATATATATATATATATATATATATATGTGTGTGTGTGTGTGTGCGTGTGTGTGTGTGTGTGTGTGTATATATATATATTTATATTATATTATATAACAAAATAAAAATAACAGAGAAAAAAAGAGAAGGAAGGCAGCGTAAGGTGTTTACATAATGGCGGTAAGGGGTAGTGACCTTACACCAACATGCATGTCTCAAATGCCGCGGCACTGCAGTCCTGGACGCCAGCACCGACTGAAGCCAACCCCCGTAGTGACAATCATAATTATCACAAGACCAGGCCAAATTGAAAATATAACAAAATAATAAAATAAATAGATAGATACCGAAGTATCATAAGATGTAATAACGCACTCAGATGTCAGCTTCTTAAATACTCGAACTAGGTTCAAATACACAGTACAAAGCAATGTTGTCATCACTTGCCAAATGCATAAAGATGGATCTTCAAAAAGTTTTCAAAAATGCACATAATTGTGAACCATAATTATCATTTTTACCATAGAAATAAGTTATATAATTCCTCATAAAAGGGATAGGGTATTTTTGTTTAAAAGCCTCTTGTATAAAAGCCTGATCAGTTTTAAATCTGAAGACGTCATTGTTAACAATACGTTTCGTTCTTGATAATCCTCCAATGAAAACGTTCCTGAATATATTTTTGTGTAAATTCGAAGTCCAGTGTATTATACATTATACCTGAAATAGGTATGTTATAGGTATGCCGTTTGTCGTAAATGCAAATTGATAGATTGTGGTTGTTGAAGTCTATACACAGATCCAAAAAATTGACCACATATTTATTAACTTGAGGATTTTCTTCCAAGATTAAATTAGAAGGATAAAACTCAAAATTCATTTGAACGTTCTCATCTTCATATCCAATAATCAAATCGTCAACATAACGGAGAAATATGATTTCATTATTGATCTGTGACTGATTTTCATAATATATATATATATATATAAGTGAAAAGCTGTAACTCGAAAAACCTATCTTTCTAACAAGCTTATAAAATAAAAGAATAAATGAGCAAATCTTCAAGCAAATGAAAAAAAAAAGTGTATATATATATATATATATATATATGTGTGTGTGTGTGTGTGTGTGTGTTTGTGTGCATAGCATGTGCATAGCATGAATTTCATGCTATGCATATTAATAACCTTAAAATTACCGGTAAATTATATAAATATCCAGCATATTTAGTAAATGTTAGTTAAAATTTGGGTTAGCTAAATATTCTTAAGCCTCTTACTTTAGCCTCCTTGTTTTCTATTATATTACACGCCCCTTTATTTTTTTTCTTGACAATGTCCCACTTGTCCGGCCTTCCATTTTGCTGCTCTCAGTCCTTGGACGAGTCGGTAGGTCTGAGCTTTCGACGCCCCTTTATTTTGTAGCTTTTACAGTAGAATATATCATATTTTATTGCCTTTTCGCAATAATGTTATTTATTTCTCACGATTGGCAACAGTAGATATCTCCTTTTATCTTTTGCGATTGGCAACATTGGTCTCTTCATTTATTATTGCACGAATGCATTGAACATTTGCAGTGTATTTCAGGTATTCTTGTTTCCTATATAATTGTTCAATCTTTATGCTAGTCGTCCAAGAATTGAGAGTTTATAGATATAAATAATATAATCTACCTCTAATTCAGAAACAAGTATATTTTGTGTTCATGTTGATTAAATACTTGGACTTGAAAAAGAATTTTTTCGAAATGAACAATTTTTTAGGCCTAGTTCTTATTCACGTGTATAACTTTAAAGCTTGGATTTTTTTGTTTTTCTATTTATGAATCCACACCATAAATATTTGTTGATATTTGTTGATAATCTTTAGCTTGATGACTAGTAATATGCATTTTATTTTCCTCATGATTGATGATTCTCTTTTTAATACTTCTTTTTCATTTATAGGCATAATTTAATTTAGGGTATTTTGAGTTACAACTTCTCTCTATTCTATCATTGAATTTTAATTATATATTTTTATTATATATATATATATACATATAATGATGATAATAATAGTAATAATAATAATAATAATAATAATAATAATAGTTTGAAAATACAATGAAAGAATAGAGAGACGTTGTAACTCAAAAAAGCCTAACATTAGAAAATGCCTAACTAATAAAAAGAAGTATTAAATAGAGAATCATCAATCAAGTGGAAAATAAAATGCAAATTTCTAGTCATCACGCTGAAGATAATCAACAAATATTAGTGAAATGGAATCGATAATAAAAAATCAATTAAAATCCAAATATATATATGTAATAATAATAATAAAAGTTTAAAAATCCAATGAAAGAATAGAGAGAATTTTCAACTCAAAAAACCCCAACATTACAAAATGCCTTACAAATAAAAGTATCAAACAAAGATAATCTATCACTGATATCAGAAATATGCATTTTGTGTTCATTTTTATGAAATACCTGGACTTGATAAAGAGTTTTATTGAAATGAACAATTTATTATTAGGCCTAGAACTTGTCCACGTGTAAAGCTCTCATGCTTGGATTTTATTTGATATTATTTTATCGATTCCTTTCCATTGATGTTTTTTTATTGTCTTCAGATTGATGATTAGAGGTTTGCATTTATATTTTCCACTTGATTGATGATTCTCTGTTTGATACTTTTATTTGTAAGGCATTTTGTAATGCTGGGGTTTTCTGTGTTGAAAATTCTCTCTATTCTTTCATTGGATTTTTAAACTTTTATTATTATTGAAAACATTTTATTTATATGCTGCATTTGCGCAATAAAATAAATGTATTTTGTTTCGTCATTCTTTTTTACTTAATATATTTTGTATTTTTAGCTATTCAAATTTGCTAAGTATCCTTAATTCTTTTAGTATGCTCCGGTATCTATGACACTTTTATATATATATATATTTGCTTTTCGAACTATTACTAGTGGGCATAATTCTTACATTACTAATGTTGGTAAATTATTATTAGAAATTTTAAATGAAGTATCCTTGTCAGATGAGATCTCAAATAATTGTCATATTATGAAAAACAGTTTAGAATTAGTTAAAAAGTTAAAAAATCTTACTAATATTCATAGTATTTATACTTTTGATTTCAAAGATTTGTTTAATAATATTGATGCAGATAATTTGTATAGAATTATTTTAGGAATTTTTGAAAAATATAATATCAACCTAAAATATTCAAATTTTCTTTTAAAAAATTACTTAGCTTCACTCTCTATGAGAATTATATTCAACATGATGGTATTTTTTTAAGCAACAGTTTGGTATCCCACAAGGAGGGTGTGCCTCATCATTATTAGTTAATCTGTATTTATTCTTCTATGAAAAGAACATCAATCCAGGATTGCATAATATTCACATGTTTAGATGACATATTATATGTATCCCATAATAATATCCCTCTAGTATTTAACTTTTATCCTAATAATTTACAATTAAATGCAACTAATAATGACTCCAATGTTGCAAACATTTTGGATTTAAATTTAAATTTACAAAATTGTAATATGGTTATAAAGTTGTATGATAAAAGACAGGATTTTAAATGTAATACATCTAAAATTCAACATTTTGACTCTTGTTTGCATATATCAGTTTTTAAAAATATTATAATAAATCAGGTTCTTGGAATCAAGAAAATTTTTGATGAAAATTATAAATTAGCATATTTTATGGAAATATTGAGTACAGCGACTAATAATGCATATCCTCCCAAATTCGTTATTAAAATTTTCAACTCACTGTATCAGCTTCCACTTGATAACATCTAAGACGACTTTCCCAACATTTTGGATTTAAATATAAATTTACAAAATTGTAATATGGTTATAAAGTTGTATGATAAAAGACAGGATTTTAAATGTAATACATCTAAAATTCAACATTTTGACTCTTGTTTGCATATATCAGTTTTTAGAAATATTATAATAAATCAGGTTCTTGGAATCAAGAAAATTTTTGATGAAAATTATAAATTAGCATATTTTATGGAAATATTGAGTACAGCGACTAATAATGCATATCCTCCCAAATTCGTTATTAAAATTTTCAACTCACTGTATCAGCTTCCACTTGATAACATCTAAGACAACTTTCCCAATTTTAGTGGCTAACAAAGAAAAAAAAATATATAATTATTTATTAATTATATAAATAAATAAAAATGAATAAAAATGAAATAAGATCAACGGATTTAAGTATATCTGTCTAGAATGTGCCCCTGAAGACGTTTCTGGCAGATATACTATTCTCTAATGCATTTTCCTTGTCCTGGCCTCTCCGTGCTCTGCTTTTTCGGCCCTTCCTCATTCCTTTTTGCTATTAAATACACGCTATTATATTGCCCGCAGTTTGATACTGTGTTTACTGATTTGCACTGAAATTAAATCGTATTGATTGGTAACGAAATTTAATCAAATGAGCTTATACAGCAGCCGATTTTTATTCAATTCATCCGATTTAAATAATAAAGAAATAAATAATATAAAATTAAATTTTATAAGTGAACGATATTTCATTTTTTAATTCAGTCTTATTACTTATTACTTTGGGATATAATATTAGGGGTTTTGATATATGATATTTTTGATTTAATGTCTTCTGCTCTGTTTCAACAAATGTTTTTCAAACTCTTATATTTTCTATTGTATTTAATCGATTAATGAAACAGGGCAGAATGGTACTTAGCGTTTTCATTTTGGGCGTATTGTTGAACTAAACTTCATGCGAGGTGGGATAGCCCAGTGGCTAAGGCGCGGGCATTGCACTCGGAGGACCTGCGTTCGATTCCCGGCTCTGCCTAAATTATTGCCATGTTTACACGGAGTACGGGTACGTTAAATCTGTGGATCCGGAAGTCCTTCCGAATGGTTGGTGACAGGAGAAGGAGGGTGAGATCCTTGTGAATGCCGGCACTTCTGGGTTCCGATCTAAATTGTGTGGCACTATTTCGACTGTAGAAATATTTACCTTACCTCTCCTGTTCACTAGAACAGGAGAGCTATTTAAATAAAATAATTCAATGGATTTTCAGTAGTTATACGTAAGAGACCGATTGATTTTTATTAATTAAAAGGAGGAGGCTTATGAGCAAAGAAATGCATCCAATTTATTAACCCCCCCCCCCCCCCCCTAAAACTCAAAGATATTAAAATAATAGCCTTTTCATATACAATTCTAAAAGCGAATGGCATCATTTAAAAGACGCTAACATAAACCGTTCTCAAGATATTGCATACTTTTAATATACAATTAAAAAAAAATATATATATATATATACAACAATTATATTATCCAAGGTGATAACACTTATTTACAAACATCTGGTGTACCACAAGGTAGCTGTAGTAGTAGTATACTCCCTAACTTATATCTTTATTATTATGAATGTCATTTTAACTGTAATTCATATATTATATATAGATATGTTGACGACTTAATTTGTATTATCATTGATGATTCCTATCCCATTAATATTGATTTTTACCCATCTAACCTAGAATTAACGCCTAATGAGCCTAGTGTTAGTCAAAATGTAAATTATTTAGACCTAAATTTAGATACCCTCAATAATCATGTAATCACCAATCTATATGATAAAAAAGATTCTTACAACTTCACTATCATAAAGCTGCTATCATATCAATCTTGTAATTCTATTCAATTGTTTAGAAACATCATTTTAAACCAGCTATTTCGAATACATCGACTTTCTGATCCTCGGTTTCACTTTCTCCACATCAATAATCTTAAACGCATTTGCCAAAATTACCAATATCCGGAAGTATTTGTAAATAATATTATTAATAATTTCAAATATACCAAGTAATAATTTTACACATGCATTATTTATCTTTGATTGGATAACTCAATTTTGAGAATTCACCCATTCTTATCACCTAACTTACCACTTGGCCTGAGTCTAATACTGTTTACTATTTTCGAATGACTATTTTCCACTTGTCCTGAGTCCTATACTGTTTACTATTTTAAAAAGTCTCCATACATTTTATGTATCGTTCAAATGTATTCAATAAAGGAACTATATTATTTAGGAGTTGTTACAAACAAAGTCGTTCTCGAGTATAGCAGATTTATTATTTCACAATGAAATCTTCTTCTCGTCGAAGATTAATCCATATCCAAGATTATTTTTTTTTAATCGGTAACATTAAGCTATTAATTTTCAGCTGAATCTCGTCCTAAGCAAAATATAATTTTATTGTTTTCCTAAAATCGCGAAATTTTTGCTCATTCTCGTTCAAAAATTGTTGTTAATTTGAGAAAGGGGAAAATTTTAATATATCACTATAACGTTGAACAATGTCCTAAAATAAAAACAATAATATGTTCTTACTGATAAAAATCCTCGTTGTTAAAATAACATAAAGTTAAGAGCGGTGCAGTTTTACTTTCTTTTACAAAAAAGCTTAGTTTTGTTTTCGAAACCAGTTGAAACCCTTATTCTTTCATTTTATGTTGTTTTGTTCAAGTACCTTTTTATCCACAGAAATTTTTGTGAGCAATTTGCACAAAATTTTGAAATGTAGTCTGTTCATTTGTTTTATATTTATTCTTTTATATATTTAAGCACTTTCATATAAGGCTAGAACTGAAATGTTATTAGGTATAGAAATATACCCGGTAGAAAATATACCCGGTATTGCTCGGATTTAAGATATAAACCTCTGATTAAAATTATGCCGGAATACACAACGAATTCTCGAAAACCAAAGAACACTTTAACAATACTCCCACTTAAAACACACACACAAGAGAAAAAAAATATGAAAGAAAACATTGCTACGCCATGGCTCTTGCGTTTTTCTAAAAGTTCTTAACTGCAATAAGTTTCTTGCAATAGCTCTCGACCACGTCTTGGCGTTGTTGGAGACTGAAAACAAGGATTAATTAAGTTCATTCAAGAAGGCGTAGTAAATCCTAAATAAACGTCTAAACATGCCTTAGTTCGCTAGGCGTGTGTGTAATACGCCTTGGTGCCAGCGATAAGCAAGGAAATCGAACTTCGTCGTCAGAATATGCCCTAAATACTCCTTTTGCTGCGGGTGTAATACGCCCTAGATAATCTCTTTTGATATGTCCTAAATAAGCTTCTTACTACGCTCTAAATAAGCCCTTATAATACACCCTAATAAAATGCTGCTTTCAATTTTCTTCGGTCAATGTTGTCCTCCCTGTTCCAGGCGTTTGTCTCTTATTGTTCCTGTACTTATACTTTTTGGTGTCTGTCTTTTGGTGTCCGTCTTTTTGGTGTCCGTCTTTTGGTGTCCACTTTTTGGTGTCCGTCTTTTGTATATTTTGTTTCCTGTTTATATTCCTCTGCTGTATATATCTGTTTTCCCTGTGTTCCTCGGCTGTTCATATATTTGAAAGTCTTAAAGTACATGTATTGCTATATTGCACTTAACTTTGTCTTATCCGGTTACCTCAACTGATTGTAACCTTTGTTCAGCCATGTTCTTTTTGCTTTCTTTTTGTTGGTTTCTACTGTATTGTCCCTTTTCCCGCGGTTGCTCGGATTCTTTTGGCCATACGTTTTTACATAAATTTAATTTCATTTTAAGAAAATAATTTAATTTGTACCTCAAAATTTAAAATTTGTTAAAATCTACGTTTCTTTGGCCTTCCTTCCCACTGTATGTTATGTAAAACATGTAAAACTGTTTGTATATATATATATATATATATTTACCATGTAACCACATTATTGAATTTTAAATAAATGCAGACTAAAACTTGGTGGCTGACCGTGGAGGTCGGTTTCGGCTAACCTCCTCTCCCGGCCACACATTAAACTGTCGTAAGCCCTAGGGTTGGCTGTGTGGTCTGGGCCTTCGACCCTAATAAAATGCGCCACGCTCTTTCAAATGGAAAATGATAAGCTTGCTTAAAATCTTCCTAAATGAAAATATTTGCCACTCAGTGATAATAGTTTCCATGGCTAAAGAACCGGTTTGTCCTCGGATTAAAATTGCACCTGAACTCGCAAGGAATTCCTGGAAACCCACCACACAGAGTTGTAGAAAATCCAGGAATTTGGAGAAGCAGGAATAAATCCCGGAATTTTGGGGAATAAACCGGAAATTTTGGAAGCACTTTGTTGGAAAGAAACTAATCTACGCTTTTCTTATGTGCTCTGGCTAATCCAGCACATTACGCAATTTTAATTAAACCTTAATGATATATCGCTATTTAGATAAATTTACTAAATCTTTGTATTAGTTTAAAGATAAAGTCTATTGAAATATATTTTTGGGGAATTTTTAATTACAAAAATTTCAATAAAATTGAGCAAATTATATTAGTTACAAAATGGTAAAAATATCATTGAAAATGTGCAAATTATATTAGTTACAAAATTATTAAAATGTTATTGGGACTAACAATAGATTTCTAATTATCGTTCAATATTAAATGAATATGAATAAATGAATCACTTCGTAATAAGTATTTCATCGTTCGGATTTTTTTTTTATTTAAAATATTTACAAATTATATTACAATTTATTTGTGGAATTAAGTTTTATTTTTATAAATAATGAGGAAGTCATATAATTTAAATAATTTTCTTGGATCTAACAAATTTCTCTCAATTTCCCGTGCTTCTGCTATTTACAAATCCGAATGCAAAATATAACTATTTGTTTTGGGTCATATACATTTCTTTTACAATGCAAAAGTCAATGACTGAAAATTCTCACTTTTGGAAACTTTTATAATTCCCGATTTATTCCCGGGAATAAACCGGGTTTTCCCCCGTCTTTGCAAATCTACCTATACCTCACGTTATCTCTTTGGAGAAAAAAAAAACAAAAAACAATTTACAGAACAAAGATTACATTCCGCACCTGCTATAAGAGCTTTGAAAATTTGAGCGAAGTTTCATATCAAAATGGTTAGAAAATTCAGGAATAAAGTAATTAAAATAAATGTTAGAATGTGAAGACATCACACAATATTTATGCCAATAATTGGAATGGTTTGACTCTATATTTTTTATATAGAACAATTTTACTATTAACACGCCACAACCCATGTTTGTACTCGATTTACGAAGTCAATAACTGACTTAGCACTTTGTGGTTTTTAATGTATCTTTTGAAAGCATTCATTTTTTTGAAAGCATTCAAAATATTCGAGATTTTGAAATTTTCTATAGATTTTTAAATAGTTTTGAAAAGTACACTCTGAAAAGGGGCCGGCCGCCCATTTTGTTGCTCCATGTCCTCGGACGGCCTGGACTTTCGACTCTGAAAAGGGGGTAAAAATTGACCTCGTCCTAAAATTGTATCTTCTTTCTCAATTTTCAATACAATCTCATTGTTTTTGAATCACCCATAACATAAATCACTCGTTTATAAGACTTTTTATTGTAATTTTGTAATTGTTTAATATTTAATAGCTTGTTTATAATACCATTTAATTATCATTATTCCGTAGCTGATATATGCAAATTTTGTCTGCCAATTTTGTCTATAATGTGGCAGTGCGTGCATAGGCACTGCGGCACTGCGGGAGCGACAGTGCTCTCTTTTCCTCACAGCCTGGCGTGCAGCTTCCTACTTGCGCATGCGCACAACAGTTAAATACCACGTCACTGGAACTGTGAAGCGTGCTGTTTGACTGCTGTGCACATGCGCACATAGGAAGCTGCACGCAAGGCTGCGAGGGAGCACTGTCACTCCCGCAGTGCTCCAGTGCCTATGCACGCACCGCCACTGGATATATAAGCTTGTTTTCACGGTAATTTTTTATATAGTCCCTGATGAAGTGTATGGTGATGCTAGAAAGCGTTCTGGGATTTTAATATTTGTACGTCTTATAGGATGGTTTTTATTTGATTAAATGACCTTTTAATCTATGATTTGTGTCTTTAATTTTATGCTTATATAATAATTTTTATACAATATTTTTATATAATAAATATATTAATTTTATTCTGCCGCATTATCTAAATGTTCGATTTTGGAGGAAAGGGAGTGGGATTGTATTCATTTATTTTCAGGGTTCCTTTACATTTTTGCGGGGGGGGGGGGGGGGAAGTTGCTTTGTACTAATTTTTGCAGCATTCGATAACTTTGTAATTGATTCTTTTCCCCTATATCTAACAAGAAACGAGATGGCCTCCACGTACCCCACGAAAGAAGGAGGCCAATACCCCGAAAGTTGTCTCACCGTGTAGGTCTATAGGGGTTTCTTATACACCTGCATAAGAAATATACAATAACTCCAATGCTTCTTAAGTTACTTGCCTGATCCATGGTTTTCCTTGACATCCTATATATTACTTTCCCTACAATACATAAATGTATAGCGAAAACATTGGAATCGTGTCGAAAATCGCAACTTGAGTTTTCAAAGGATCTGCACATTTAGAGCATGCTAAAACACGAAAACACTATTTTTAGTTTAATGTCTGTCTGTGTGTCTGTTTGCCTGTCTGTGTGTCAGTCTGTGAGTCTGTCTGTGTGTCTGTCTGCGAGTCTGACTGCCCGCCTGTCTGTGTGTCTGTCTGTCTGCCTATCTGTCAGTGTGTCTGTCTGTGTGTCTGTCTGTGTGTCTGTCTGTGTGTCTGTCTGTGAGTCTTACTGCCCGCCTGTCTGTGTGTCTGTCTGTGAGTCTGTCTGCCTGTCTGTCTGTGTGGCTGTCTGTCTGTGCAATTTATATGTATCTACTCTAAATCAAATACTAATTTACCAAATTTGTAAAATTTGGCAGATAAGTCAATTGTGGATTACCATGCTGCTGATTAGATTTTGATAAGATTCGTGAAAAAGGAATTTGCCCTTTTTTGCGAAATGGTCCGCAAAAATCGTCAAAATCTAAAATGAAAGACTACATATGCTCAAATGTTGTTTTATACTTTCAGACGAGAAAAATAGGACCAACCCCATTACTCTAAGATAGACAATTCTTATTGAAGTTTTTGTTTTTAATTTTGAGGAGCTGAAGGCGTTTTCCACTGTGGTTAAAAACTATTTGATGAAATTTATTAAAATTTAGTAGTTAAGTCCCAAGAGGGTTATCCTGATGCTGATTAGATTTTGGCATGATTCGAAAAACATAACCGACCACATTTTTCAAAATAATAAAGATCTGCTCAGTGAGCAGATCTTGATTATCCAAGGGTTCAAGGTGAGATTTGGTCTGAAGACCCTAGTCATTCTGAGGCATCTCGAGAAATTTAATAAATGGAAAAATACAAATATTCCGTTTACATATTTGTATATATTAAAAGAGTAAATAAAATCTGAATTGGCAGCACATAATTTTTCCTACAGTCTCAATCAGATTTTTTCCTCTACTTTGAAACCCGTGAATACTAATATATTATTCATGCCCATTAATATTATTCCGCTACTTAGTACCTTTCTCATAATATCAATAATGGTACCAATTACAATTAATCTCTGAAACCTCTCCAAATGGATTCTCCTCTCCAGTCTCACGAGTGATTCATTCATTCACTGGCAGACGATAAATGGATGGATCGGGGGGCCCTGAAGGGGGACCGCGACAGGGAAAATCAAGAGACGAATCCCCTTTTTTATTCTTTTTTCTCGCTCTTTTCGCTACCCTGCTCTGAGCTGAGAACTTGTTTTTAGAGTGTACCTGTAACTGCGCGGAAGTTGGTCGGAAGGTGAGCTTTATGCCAAGGTACGGGTAGGAGAATTGCAGTCGGCATGGGAGTGTGATATTTTGTTTTATCTACGAATAAAAAAATGTGTAGGACATTCAACAATGTTCAGTAAATAATTATTTTATGCTTAATTTTTTATTTCTCAACGAATGACACGCACTTTAGAGTTAACCGTTCTCGAGATGTTGCACATTTTTCAAATAAATTTATTTAAAAATTAAAAAAAAATATATTGTCAAATATGTAACATTTGGCGATACAAGATCTTGATGACAAATCTGGCAAAAAAGCGTCAACCCGACGACTTTCTGGAAATGGGGGCAAAATGACTTGAAAATCACGCTAAAGTACAAGAATGGTACCAAATTTATGAATTAATAAGTAATGTATTTACATTCTTGTGCGTAGTATTGAAAAAATATTGTTTTCAAGAAAATTTTCGATTTTAAAAATTTTTTGAAGTTTTTTTCTTCTTTGTACTTGAGTCTGTGGAGACTATATCTGACGAACGAATGGAGCGTTTCGAACGAAATTTGATGCAAAAAATTACAATCAGTGAATAATAGATTTTTAACGTAATCGCATATTCGGAAGTCCCTCCCCCCCCCCCAAATTTTCAAATGAAATTTCGAAAAAAATCGTTAAAAATCAGACCCTTCAATAATGTTAAGTAAGCAATCATTTCTTATGTAATTTTTCTTTAGAAAACGATTGACATAAATTTTAGAACGCTATCATGAACTGTTCTTGAGATATTCAATTTTCTTTACAAATAAATTTATAAAAAAAAAAATCACGTAAAATTAAGAAAAATATTAATTATTGCTAAATATGTTCACTTTTTATATGTCGTATTATGTAATAAATTTATTAACATCATTCTTATGGATCTAGTTTGTTCCATTCACGAGAGAAAATACTTTATGTAATAACTTTTTTATTTTGACGCTTAATAATTTTCCAATAGTCTTTTATATAAATGCATTTCTCTCTGTTTCTCTGTTACGCTCAGTTATAAATTTGTCGAACTTGGTGACCCATTGAGCGAAATATCGCAATCATGTCGATATTTAAATCTGGGACGAAATATTGCAATCATGTCGATATTTCGCCCCAGATTGACGAAAATATTGTAAAAATTGCAAAAATAACGCTAAGTTAATGAAAGTGATGTCATATTGATGAATTAATTATTAAAATATTTTAATATATGGACTATATTGCTAACGTCAATGTTGATAATTGTTAATTTAGAGTTGCATGAAATATAACTTAATTGGATAACTTTGAAATAGTTTTACGTGCTATCATCCAGAAAAGCGCCAAATGTACAATTAAACATTAAAAATATTGGGCCGTAGACATCATTTTATCACTGTGAAAGAAGTAAATTTATTGCATAATATAAGAAAAGTCATGTATCGCCCACATCATATTTTTTAAAGACGTATTCAAAATTGTATTGAAAAAACAAATAAACAAATACAGTAAATAATTTCGAATTAATAGAGGAGTGTGAAAAATAGTTCTTTTTTAAAGATCTGCTCAAAATTACATTTCTGAAGATAAAAAATCTGATGCGGGCAAAACATGACTTTTCTTATATAATGCAATGAATTAACTATTTTTATAATAAAAAATATGTTTTTCTAGTAGCTATTTATATTATTTCTGAGAAATTGAATTTTCGCCAATTCGTCGTCATTTTCACTGATTTAGTGTCATTTTTATCCATTTGGCAAGATTTTCGTTAATTTGGCAACATTTAAAAAAAGTCGCCAAGTTGACGTCATTCCGTCAAATTCGGCGCTAAAACCTCGCCAAGCGTTATGGGCGGAGAAATAAGTTATTCTTATAGCAGATAAATATCTATTGGCGTTCAAATACAAAATTATTACTCAAAGTATCTTTTCTCATGAATGGAAGGAACTAGATCCACGGGAATGATGTCACCCAATTTATCGCATGATATTACATATGAAAAGTGAACATGTTTCTCCACAGTTAATATATATATTTTTTAATTTATGGGATTTTTTGATAAATTTATTTAAAAAAAAGTGCAATATCTCGAGAACGATTCATGCTAGCTTTCTAAAGTTTATGTCAATCGTTTTCTAAGGAAAAATTACATTAGAAATATCTATTTACGTAACCATATTAAAGGTTTTGGTTTTCGATGACTTTTTCAAAATTTCACTCAACAATTTAGGGGGGGTTCTGAACATTCGATTACATTTAAAAACAATAGGATTCCAGTATTCACGGATTGTGATTTTTGTACCAAATTTCATTCGAATATTGCTCTATTCGTTCGTGAGATATCGTCTCCACAGACTCAGTGACACACACACAGACACACACACATACTTTTACACACATACACACACACAGACATCACCTCAAAATTGTTTGATTCGTGATCAGGTATGCTTGAAACGTGCTCTCCCGTCGAAAACTCGAATTCGAATTTTCGACCCCGTCACAATACTTTCTTTATACATTATGTGTATAAGGAAAGTAAAAATTAAAATACAGAACTTAAATAGAAATAAAAGCAGAGTAGAAAAAAATATTTATTTTTTTAAAGATGTGATCAAAATTATACTTTTTAAAAGAAAATACATTACGTATATTCCAATTAAATACAAGGTAGAAAAATAGAAAAATTTTAAAGGTATGCTCAAAATTATATTTAAGGTTATATGAGTGCCACCTAACTGAAGAAAATTCTACTATTTCAATTCCTCGATACATTAATTTAATTAAAATTTAAAATGTGTGTGAATTTTGTATCTGCATTAATTTAGTCTGAAAAATAAATATTTAATTAGTTTGACAGCTTAGAAGATTGATTAAAAATTTCAAGGCAAAGAACAGTTTCCTCTTTCAAAATTAAAAGCCAGAGCATCAGCACCAACGAAAGTCTCGCAGAAAAATGTTATATCACGTGTCCCATGAAAAAAATCGTTGATAAACAAGAATTCGAGAAAATTAAAAGAAAAACATAGGAGGTAGGAAAAAGAACAGTGTAGGAATTCAAAATACTTTCAATGAATAAAACTACAAATGTAAGTGCTATATGAAAAAAGATAGGTAAATAATATGTTAGGAAAAGCTGCATACTGTAATTCATCAACTAAATTTAAATAGATTTCTTTCAAAATAATTTTAAAAAATACCAAGGAATTACAAAGAATATAAAATAAAATTTGAAGTAAGAAATCTATTTTAAATTAATAAAGTTTTTTATTTTATTTTATTAACACTTTACAACGAAGTTGAAAAGTGTTTATGACTTTGTTCATTCTGTCTGTCTGTCTGTCTGTCCGTTAGCACGATAACTGCCGTAAAAATGACTTAATCAAAATGAAATTTTAGTATGTTGTTCAGACGGTCTGTAGGACCTATGGGAATATAAATAAATAATGTCACCCAATTAGTTTTGGATTGAACCCGGGTTGAAAAAATGAAATACATTGAACCCTATGGGACCTAATTTTTCAAACATTTTTAAGCGAATTTAAAATTCACAAATTGCTTCGAAAATTTTAGGTAATATTCAAATTATTCCATAAAATATATAAAAAAAATTTAGCAAAATATATTCAGTAGTTTTTTAAATAAAAATTAAAATAACAATTACACAATTTATATGACGTTAGATCACCGAAGTCACGCAGCATCGGGCGCGGTTAGTACTTGGTGGGTGACCACCTCGGAACACCGCGTGCTGTTGGCCATCTCGGGTGCGGTATCCCCGTGGTTTGCGCGCTAGATTTGCACGCTACCACAAATGCCGCCGTGTTCATGCGGAGTACGATCACGTTAAACATGTGGGTCCGTAAGTCCTTCCGAGAGGTTGGTGGTAGGGGAAGGTGGGTACGGTCCCTGTGGATGCCTCCCCCACTGGGTTCCGGTCTAAATTGGGTGGCACTTCCCGGCCGTCCATACAGTTACCTTACACCTTTCTGGTAGGTCGGACGGTCTGGGTCTCAACAACAACAGCAATTTATATGAAGCGATCACGTGACCATGATATAAAAATATCACGTGACCCACTTTAAAATAAAATACGGCATCTATCTTGTCTCCAAATCGTGATTTTTAAAGTTTTTTTTATTTCATATTGAGTGTTGTATTCGTCCTAAAACCGCTTTATTTTTGCTTAAATTCTGTGCATCTACATACTGAAACAACGCAATGACAATATATTTGAGTTCAAATAATCATCCAAATTTGATTATTTCTACAACGAAGCCTATTTTTCACTTATGTAAAATGTAAACAGCAAAATATGTAGGATGAGTTGTATAAGAATTGCTGTATTTTTTTAACGCAAAAGTATTTAGCTCATGAAGTCTGCATAGTTGATATGAATGAAATATTCATTGATTTTATAGCGAGAAGGACGATTTTTTTCGATGAAATTTTAAGCATAGAGTTTAATTACTTGTAGCTCCATGGTCTTAAGTTTTTAAATAAAATAAATTATTTTAGTACTATGATGAATGAAATGAATGGGAAAATGTTATGAATGAAATGCTGCTTTTATAGAGAGAGCCAGGCGTGTTATTTTTTCTGACGTCATTTGAATGAATGTCAGTTGTTTTCGATGAAGTTTTCAAATATAATAAATTATTGTAGTTTTATGATGATTTTAAAAATATTACCGAGGAATGTATCGCATTTTAGAGATGTTTAAACCAGGCAATTTACATTTCAACGCCGTCATTTGAATGAATTTCATTTTTTTCGATGAAGGTTTAAGTTTTCAAATATAATAAATTAATGTAGTATTGTGATAAGTTTTAAAATATTACCGAGAAATGTATTGCATTTTAGACATGTTTAAATAAAATTGCATTGCAGTTGGAAAGTGTTTCATAATCAATGCTTTATGCATGATTGATCTTTCTTGTTTATTTCTGGATCTATTACTCTAGATGTGTATTTAATTTAAACATAAGAAAATATGGAATATATACACACACACACACAAACACACACACACACACGCACACATATATATATATATAAAGTATATATATATATATAATAATAATAGTTTGAAAATCCAAAGATAGAATAGAGAGAAGTTGCAACTCAAAAATCCTAACTTTAAAAACTGCCTACATAATAAAAAGAAGTATTAATAGAGAATCATCAATCAAATGGGAAAAAAATGCAAATTGCTAGTCATCAAGCTAAAGAAAATCAACAAATAGCAATGGAATGGAATCGATAATTGAAAAACAAATAAAATCCAAGCATTAAAGCTTTACTCATGGATAAGCGCCAGGCCTAAATAAATGAATTGGTCATTTTGAAAAGTCGTCAGGTCCAAGTATTTAATCAAAATAAACACAAAATATGTGTTTCTGATTTTAGAGGCAGATAACAAATATCAATGGAATGGAATCGATAATTGAAAAACAAATAAAATCCAAGCATTAAAGCTTTACTCATAGATAAGCGCTAGGCGGCCTAAATAAATAAATTGTTCATTTTGAAAAGTCGTCAGGTCCAAGTATTTAATCAAAATGAGCACAAAATGTGTGTTTCTGATTTTAGAGATAGATAATATCTATAAACTCTAAAAATTTGGAGTACACACATAAAGATAGAAAAATAATAAAGAAACAAAAATACCTGGAATAAAAAAACTGCAAGTGTACTAACCATTGGAGCCCAAAATAAAGAGACCAATGTTGCCAATCGCGAAGTTTAAAAGTAGAGACCCACTGTTGCCACTCGTGTGAAACAAATAACAGTAATGCGAAAAGGCAATGAAAGATGATATTCTACAGTAAGAGCTACAAAATAATAAGGCGTATAATCGAAAACTGTGAGGCTAATATATAAGGGGATGTAAATACAATGCAATGTTAAATCAAGAGAATGTTGATGTCTGGCTAATATAAGATACAAAGAAGAAAATTCATGAATATTCAGCTGATCCAAACTTTTTAACAATACCATTTAATAAATATGTTGGATATTTATATAAATTGCTGGTAATTTTTAGATTATTTATATGCCTAGCATGCAATTTTTTATCTGATAATGTATAAATTCTAAAAAGTTAATTAAGGATAATATTTCTAAATATTTGAATCGAGTTGCAGGAATTAAATGGTAATATTTTATTAATGTTGAAATTAAAATATTCTTTTTTATCATATAAATTACTAACAATTCCATGAATAGGTTCAATAATTATATTTGAATCTAAAAAATTAATATTACTAATAGTAGCTTCATTAGGAATTAATTCCAAATTGTCTGGATAGAAATCAATATCTATGACATAATTTTTAGTATATACTAAACAAATCAGATCATCTACATATCTATAAATTTTATAATCTATTGAAGTAAAAGACTGTTCATAATGAATATATATATATATATATATATATATGTATATATATATATATATATATATATATATATATATATATATATATATATATATATATATATATATATATATAATTGAAGAATTTTAATTTACTTGCATTATATATAGAGATTGATCATTTATTGAAATGTTCTGTATAGCAAAAATGAAAATAAAATGGTCTGAAGTGATTATTTGATATCAACAGTGACTATACTACAAGCTTGTGAAGATAATGAAGAGAACATTATAAATAAAGCATTATAAATAAAACATTATGAATGAAATAGGTACCAAATTGGTATAAAATACCCGTTTTCCCTGTTCTATATATAAGTTAAGGAATTGAAAAAGAATGGCATGACATGTGATAAACATTGGTTAAATTAACCAATCTTTATTATATTAAACCCTTAACTACAGCCTTAGATTAAATTTTTATTTGTGTTATAAATCATATATACTTACATACTTAGGACAGGTACTTAAGGTACTAATCCCCTTGTTCCCTGCATAAATATACATAGTGTAAATGCAAGAATAATGTATAAGATGAAAAGTTGCAAAACAGAAAAAAAAATTTTGCACGTGAGGCAATTAGGCCTTTCTGGCTCCCAAAAAATAATATATATATTACATTACTAATGCTGGTAAATTACTATTAAAAATATTAAATGAAGTATCCGTGTCAGATGAGATCTCTAATAATTGTCATATCGTGAAAAACAGTTTTGAATTAGTTAAAAAATTAAAAACTCTTACTAAAATTCATAGTATTTATACTTTTGATTTCAAAGATTTGTTTAATAATATTGATATAGATGATCTGTATAGAATTATTTTAGAACTTTTGAAAAATATTTAAATTTTCTTTTTAAAAAATTTCTTAATTTCACTCTTTATGAGAATTATATTCAACATGGTGGTACTTTTTTAAACAACAGTTTGGTATCCCCCAAGGGAGGTGTGCCTCATCATTATTAGTTAATCTGTATTTATTCTTCTATGAAAAGAACATCAATCCAGGATTGCATAATATTCACATGTTTAGATGACATATTATATGTATCCCATAATAATATCCCTCTAGTATTTAACTTTTATCCTAATAATTTACAATTAAATGCAACTAATAATGACTCTAATGTTGCAAACATTTTGGATTTAAATTTAAATTTACAAAATTGTAATATTGTTATAAAGTTGTATGATAAAAGACAGGATTTTAAATGTAATACATCTAAAATTCAACATTTTGACTCTTGTTTGCATATATCAGTTTTTAGAAATATTATAATAAATCAGGTTCTTGGAATCAAGAAAATTTGTGATGAAAATTATAAATTAGCACATTTTATGGAATTATTGAGTACAGCGACTAATAATGCATATCCTCCCAAATTCGTTATTAAAATTATCAACCCAGTTTATCAACTTCCACTCGATAACATCCAAGACAACTCTCTCAATTATAGTGGCTAACAAAAAAAAAATTGTAATTATTTATTAATTATATAAATAAATAAAAATGAAAAAAAATAAAATAAGCAAAAAAAAAAATAGAAAATTCAAAAAATCGGAAAATAAGATACCTGTTCTATATATAAGTAAAGGCATTGGCATGTGATAAAGATTGGTTAATATAATCCCTTAACTACACCTTTAAATTAAATTTTTATTTGTGTTATAAATCATATATGTAAAACAGGTACTTAAGGTACTAATCCCCTTGTTCCCTGCATAAACATACATGGTGTAAATGCAAGAATAATGTATAAGATGAAAAGCTGAAAAACAAAAAAAAAAGTTTTTGCATGTAGAGCTAGGCCTTTCTGACTCCCAAAAAATTATATATATATTACATTACTAATGCTGGTAAATTACTATTAAAAATATTAAATGAAGTATCCTTCTCAGATGAGATCTCTAATAATTGGCATATTGTGTAAAACAGTTTTGAATTAGTTAAGAAATTAAAAACTCTTACTAATATTCATAGTATTTATACTTTTGATTTCAAAGATATGTTTAATAATATTGATATAGATGATCTGTATAGAATTATTTTGGTAATTTTTGAAAAATATTCAAATTTTCTGTTTGAAAAATTACTTAATTTCACTCTTTATGAGAATTATATTGAACATGGTGGTACTTTTTTAAACAACAGTTTGGTATCCCACAAAGGGTGTGTGCCTCGTCATTGTTTGCTAATCTGTATTTATTCTTCTAAGAAAAGAACATTAATCCAAGCTTGCATAATATGCACATGTTTAGATATTTAGATGAATTATTATGTGTATCCCTTAATAACATCCCTCTAGTATTTAACCTTTATACTAATAATTTACAATTAAATGCAAGTAATAATGACTTTAATGTTGCAAACTTTTTAGATTTAAATTTAAATTTACAAAATTGTAATATGGTTATAAACTTGTATGATAAAAGACAGGATTTTAAATTTAATACATCTAAAATTCAACATTTTGACTCTTGTTTGCATGTATCAGTTTTTAGAAATATTATAATAAACCAGGTTCTTGGAATCAATAAAATTTGTGATGAAAGTTATAAATTAGCACATTTTATGGAATTATTGAGTACAGCGGCTAATAATGATGATCCTCCCAAATTCGTTATTAAAATTATCAACTCAGTGTATCAACTTCCACTCGATAACATCCAAGACAACTTTCCCAATTATAGTGGCTAACAAAGGGAAAAAAATTATAATTATTTATTAATTATATAAATAAATAAAAATGAATAAAAATGAAATAAGCTAAAAGAAATTAGAAAAATTCAAAAAATCGGAAAGTAAGATACATTGATATTAATGTT
The DNA here is from genome assembly GCA_951213105.1 of Amaurobius ferox. Lineage (NCBI taxonomy): Eukaryota > Metazoa > Arthropoda > Arachnida > Araneae > Amaurobiidae > Amaurobius > Amaurobius ferox. The sequence continues at coordinate 22,288,715 of OX578150.1, read as the reverse complement.
TAGAATTTTATTTTCGCTAAAAATTGCAACTTCAGCCAATTTGAAACTACGATTTGAGAGCCCTTATAATGGTGTATAGTGACATTCTCGATTATCCATTTCTTCTATGAATCACTTGTTTAGTAAGAATTTTCATCTTTGCTTCATGTTCATATTCTGAATTGCTTATACGGGTAATTGTCCTGTCTCCTGCACTAACTCACTGGACGGGTCTGAGAGTGTTGCTGTGAACGTTCGTACTGCCTCCGTGGTTGTATTTCGACATGTTCATTCCGGTGTTTCTAAATAATTTATTCTGCTGAAGTTGATTGCGTATACATGTGGTGAAAAAAGAAGGGTTCATGCCACGTTGTAATACAAATTTCCTTAATGTTTCTTCATGTTTTCCTCTTTTGATGTCTGTATTCTGAGTTTGAGCATTTATAGTAATGCACTATTGCCCAATCTGAAACAGGCATTTGTTTGGGTTAATTAGAATTAAATACTCCGACCTGAAGATGAATTTAATTCTGATTAATCATCGAATTTGGGCCGGTGCTGTTCTTTTTTTTTATCGGCATAATGGCCGTGGTTTTGCTTCAATGGTGATGTTAATATTACTTGAATTTCTTATTATTACATTTTCCTAATATATATATATATATATATATATATATATATATATATATATATATATACTATAGCTTACTAAAATATGAAGGATACTATGCAAATATTATTAAATAAAGAATTTAAAGTTATTAAGTAAATGGATTGAAAATGCAAAATACATTTAATTTATTGCGCAAATGCAGCTCATAAATAAAATGATTTCAATAATAATAGAAGTTTGAAAATCCAATGAACGAAAAGTAAGAAGATGTAACACGATAAACCTAACTTTTTAAAACACCCACAGAATAAAATATAATACAGCAAATCATCAATCAAATGGATAAAAAATACAAAACACAAGCTATCAAGTTACAGAAAATCAACCAAATTAAAAGGTATGGAAACGAAAAAAGAAAAACTTAAACTAAATTCAACTATCTAACTGGCTAACAAAACAAAAGTAAAAATCAACTAATCCTCAAGCAAATGGAAAAAAAATAAATAAAATAAATATCGAATCAACAAGTCAATGAAAAATATATAATACAAAGGTTTGGAATCGAAATAAGTATAACAAACGAAATCAAGCACAAACGCCTTACACGTGGACGAGGTTCTAAGCCTAAATCATGAATTGTTAACCTCTACAAAAATCTAATCATGTCCAAGTTTTTTGTAGAAGCAAACACAAATATGTATGTTTCTGAAGAAATAGATAGATTAAATCTATAAACTATTTCTACTTGGACGACATACATAAAGAAGGAATAAAAACGAAAAAATGAATACCTGGAAAAAGCACAGCGTATGTACAATCGATTCAAAACAGGGAACACTGATAGAAGAGACCAGTGTTGCCATTCGAAAAGAAAAAAGAAAAAACCATTTACTGTTGCCATTCATAAGAATTGAAAAACTGTGAAGTTTTGTAGAGGTTAACAATTCATGATTTAGGCTTAGAACCTCGTCCACGTGTAAGGCATTTGTGCTTGATTTCGTTTGTTATACTTATTTCGATTCCAAACCTTTGTATTATATATTTTTCATTGACTTGTTGATTCGATATTTATTTTATTTTTTTTTTCCATTTGCTTGAGGATTAGTTGATTTTTACTTTTGTTTTGTTAGCCAGTTAGATAGTTGAATTTAGTTTAAGTTTTTCTTTTTTCGTTTCCATACCTTTTAATTTGGTTGATTTTCTGTAACTTGATAGCTTGTGTTTTGTATTTTTTATCCATTTGATTGATGATTTGCTGTATTATATTTTATTCTGTGGGTGTTTTAAAAAGTTAGGTTTATCGTGTTACATCTTCTTACTTTTCGTTCATTGGATTTTCAAACTTCTATTATTATATATATATATATATATATATATATTCCAGTTTCATATATTCAATTTTCTTCTTACCTTTACAATTTATTTTTAATGTCATTTCAATATTTTGAGCCTCCAGCTTTTGGCAATCCTTTAATGCCCGTACTTAGTTTGTGTGTATTACTCTTGAATGTTAATTTATTCATATGTATTATTAATTATATTACCTTATAGTTTAAAATTAAGATCAATTTGAATTCTATGGTATCTTTTGTTTCCTTTTGTTAGATATCTTATTTTAAATCCTCATTTACATTATTAACCTCCTTAATGTTATTGAAACAAAGTATGCCGCTGTTCATGATTTAAATTAACTTTATTATATTTATTTTTATTACACACACGCATATGTGTGTGTGTGTTTAGTTTACATTACATTAAAATTTCAGTTTTAAAATAAGTCTTTTTTTTTCCCCTGCTGGGAAAAATACGAGAACAATTTATCCTATATATTTATGGCGTAATGGCGCTGAGTTTATTCTGTTACGTCATATCGTTTAGTAATTGCAGATATGTCGCCCATGCCCCAAAAAGTGTACTAACAATATTTTCTCGTAATAGTAATAGGATTCGCTGCCTGTAAAGGTTGTTTTCCTTTGGAGATAGGCAATATGCTGCAAAAGCATTTAATGTATTCGTAACTATTCGGTCTATCATGAAAATTAAGTATTTTTTTTCCAATGGTAGAGAACAAGACAAACATTATACAAACAGAGCAAACTCAATACATTGAAAATTAAGTATAATATAAGTATTTATTAATATATTTAATCATAGTTATTCTTTTAATTCAGTTTTTGCCGATTTTTGCTAGCCATTTCTTAAAAAGAGTCTTCTATCTTCCAACTATTCAGATATTTAATTAGCACAAGGGTTAATGCATAAATGACTTAATTAACAAATTTAATTAATTATGGTTTGATAGGTTGTGAGTTACACACACACATATCTATCTACATAGGAGTGTGTGTATGTATGTATATATATATATATATATATATATATATATATATATATGTGTGTGTGTGTCTATATATATATGTGTGAGCAATGTATTTACTTTAATTCAAAACCCATCAAACGAAATTTCGTTATATTTAGTAATTAAGTTCATTTATGCGTTAACCATTGTGCTAATTAGATATCTGAATAATTGAAAAATAGGAACGGATCCTTTTTAAGAAATGGTTTGCAAAAATCAATAAAAACTGAATTAAAAAAATAACTATGTTTAAATATATTAATAAATATTTGTTTTATACTTAATCTTCATGATTGGAAGAATGGTTACGAATACATCAAATGCTTTTGTTACATATTGCCTATCTCCCAGGAAAAACAAACTTTACAGGCATCCATTCCTATTCCGTAACAGTAGGGTTAACATACTTATCTGGACACAGATAACAGATTTGGCGAGTGATAGTCAACTTGACGACTTTTTGAATACATTAGAACGTTCTCGAAATACTTAATATTCTCGGAAATATGAGCACTTTTTAAAAATTTCCATGGAAAGTATATAAGGGAGTCATCGCTCAGTTGAAAGTAGTTGATGTGATACGAGCTAAATTGAATTGTGAGATACGTGAGCGTTTTAGAAGTAGTATCTACTATTTTGTTAATTAGTTGAGCATTTAATTGTTGTTTTATTGAATCAGATTATTAGTGATTATGTAAGATGGTTGATATATTCGCTGTATATTATTCCTGTTTACGCCAAAATAAAAGTGTTAGTTACTCAAAAAGACTCATATCCTGAGATATATAATGTAATAAATGTGAAAAGTATTTCCGAAACCATGTACGTTCTCAGGAGCCATATCTGGTTCGGTAATACTAAAATTCTACGTTTCTGTATGCATAACTGTAAATTTTATTACAGAAATTATGTTCATGACCCGACGACGATTCCAGAGTAACAGAATGAACTCATCATCATTACTCTAGGATGAAATGTTCTCAATTGTTTTTCCACCAAAAAAATAAAAATAAAATAAAAATAAAAAAAATACTTATTATTGAACTGAAAATTTTATGTCATTTAAAATAAATATCCATTCCATCAGTACTTTTTTTTAATAAAAACTTAAATGTAAAGAAAAATAAATTTGAGTATAAAATAGCATGCATATATGCATATAATATTTATGTGTTATTTAATGGTCATTTTGTTGTTTAATTTGATAATTTGTATCCTTGTGTCTTTCGTCTGTGGATCTGGCTTCCTTTCGTTGTTAGGCGCAAATTGCACACATTTTCAACCACGTGGTATATGCATTCATAGAAGTAATGGAATTTAGTACATATGTGTAGAATATGTCCCTGAAGACGTTTCTACACAGATATAAGCTTTCTGTATGTTCTCCATACAATATTTTATTTTGTCCTTCTGCTGCAATACTAAAACAACTTGAAAATATATTCAGCTTATTATTTAAAATAGTAATCTAAAATAGCACTAAAAGTTTTGCATCGTATAATTTGTTCAGTCCAAATATAAAGCTTTAGTTTGTGCGGTAGAGAACAGGCTTCGCAAATGAGTGAGTGACCTCCTGTTCGAATCCAAGCGGGTACTTAAACTTTACAGCTCGTGCTGCCATCTGTTGCTAAATTACTCAAGTAAAATTTTGTTTTAATAATCTGCAGAATTTTTTGTTTAAAATTATTTCAAGTTTTTTCAATTATTTTTAAGTTTGAGTGTTTATAAAAATTTATTGTGAAGTTACTTTGAATAAAAGTCTTAAAGTTTACTTTATACCATTTATAGATGGAATATACATTTTAGACTATTTTTCTTAATTGGAAAAGTTCTCGTAGGAAGAGTGAATATGATATATAAAATTGCACGAAAATTATCAAACATCCGAATTATGAACATTTAAGAACAGAAACAAAAAGCATACTACTCCGGAATTTTAAAGAGCTTACATTTTAATAATTTGTTGCTAACATTTAGATATTTTTAGTATTTTAAATGTACATAGATAATTAGAAATTTACTATCCGAATACCAGTTAAAAATCAACGGTCTCACAATAAGTAACCCCCGAATTACATAAATTTTTGAAGAATTCGCGTTTCACATTTATTTGGAAAATCGAAAATTTTAGTGTGCGGAACCCAATAAAGAGGAAAATACTGAAGAACTAAAATTGCTCACCTTCTTCCTTTCGAACTATCTACACGTTCACCAAATTTGAAGGTTCTATCTTATACTGAAGCATGCTATATTATCATTTCACCCTTCGAACGTTTTTGTGTGGAGTACCCCTTAAATGAACATTTTTGAAAATCTCTATTCGTCTCTACAGTTTTCATCAAATGATTAGCAAATATACCAAATTTCAAGCCTCTATCAAATGTTAAAGTAGGCTTTTCTCATTTATTAGGAAAATCGAACATTTTGGTGTATTAAAGTAGCAAATATTGGAAATCTGAAATTGCACACTTTCTTCCTTTTGAACGATATACCAGTACACCAAATTCGAAGTATCTATCTCATCGCAAAGCATGTTTTCTCTATCATTTCACTTTTCGAACGTTTTCGTGTGGAATAGCCAACCCTAAGGGTGAGCGTCAGTAAATTTTCTGCCCTATCCGCGCTTTGTTAACTTTCGCGGCACACATATTTCGCCGAAATTCTGCTCAAACAGTTGCGAAATATTTTCTTATAGATAAAATGTTATGTTTAGATTATATTAAAACTAAATTTAATACCCAATAAAACATAGAATATATGTTTTATTTTAATTTAAAATATTTTTGGTGCTGCCATCTGTTGTCGTAATTTAAATCATACCGACTGTTTTTATTTTTTAATGAACATTTTTAAATGTCTATTCCTTCTAATACGCTATTAAATACAACAACAGATCATATATAATGCAGGGTTGGAACAGCTGCGCCAATTGCGCCGAACTGCGCCGAAATGACATTGCTGCGCATATCTGCGCCAAATATAACGATTTCTTTCAAATTGCGCCGAACTGCGCCGAAATATTAATTTTACCGAGAGCCGAAATCCGCCGAATTTAATTTTTTTCTTTACGCCTTGTAGAGCCGAAATTTCCCGCGAAATCCAGGTACGAAGTTTTCCCGCAAATTGCTACATTTCCAGTTTTCTTGGCGCCCAAAGTAAGTTGCTATCTATGTGACTGAACCAATGTAAATTTACGGTCGCGTGCACGGTAATGCCAACCAAATCAGCGTAACAACGGGGATTTACGGCCGCATGGGCATTAAATGCCAATCAAATTAACATGACAACGGGGATTTACGGGCGTGTGCGCTTTAATACCAATCAAATTAAAGCGACAACGGGGATTTACGGCCGCTTACACGGTAATACAAATCAAATCACCGCGACAATGATGAATTACCGCTGCGTGGAATGTAAAAGATATATATATATTTTTTCTCCCATGGAAGTAATAAATGTACTTCTTAAAATTGGTAAATTTCGTATAAATCGTTGAAAGGTTAATTTTATAATTATTTCGGCATAAACAGCATACCTGCCAACTTTTACACATTATGCGTAAAATTTACGCATTTTAACTGCTCTTTACGCTTTTACGCATATATTGCTATATTTTACGCATTTATTTGAATTTTTTAACATTACTAGGAAATCAATCTCCTGCGAAATTCTTCGGCTTTTTTTGTTTGAAATTTATCAATTAACCAAACATGGTATAATTCCTCGGAAACACCGATTTTCCGCTTTTTTAGCACTGATTTCTACCAAACCCGGGATTGTAGCAAATCCATAATAAAATGCAGGGTAATGCCAATCAAATTAACGGAGATTTACGGCCGCATGTAATGTAAATTAAGATCTCGATCGCTTATTTTATGAAAGTAATAAATATACTTCTTCAAAGGTTGTCTAATTCAGCATAAATCGCTAAAATGTTATTTTGTTCATTAATTTCGTATAAACACTACGATTGCGCAATTTAGTTTATTTTCATGAATCGCCGAGAGTACAATAGTATCTTTTTCCATCCATCTCAATCTTCTAAATATTGCATTTTTGATTGACCAAACTAGCTTATTTTCATATTCATAATTAATTATTACGGTTAATTTCTTAATTATTTTCGCATAAACAGTGCGATTACGCAATTCAGTTACTTCGTGTGAATTGCCGAGAGTACGTTAGTATCTTTTTCCATCCATCTCCATCATTTAAATGTTGCATATTAGATCGACTAAACTAGCTTATTTTCATCCTCTGATTAATTATTACGGTTAATTTCTTAATTATTTTCGTAAAAACAGTGCGATTTCGCAATTCAGTTACTTCGCGGGAATTGCCGAGAGTACGTTAGTATATTTTTCCATCCATCTCCATCATTTAAATGTTGCGTATTAGATAGGCTAAACTAGCTTATTTTCATATTATGGCTAATTATTAAGGTTAATTTTTTAATTATATTTGCATAATATAAATTTTTCCATTTAAAAATGGGTATGAACTCTGTGAAGGGATATTTTCCAAAAAGTAGTATTAAAGCAATGATTTAGGCAAATAAAAAGGAAACCGTTTTGGCAGGAATATAATTCAGTGCTATATTCTTTCTTATTAAAGATCAATATTTGTTACTATCTTTAGTGAAAACCTGTGTTTTACCAAACATAACTATTTGTTTTCATTATAAAGTAATTCTCACCGGATAAAACCTTTATATATTTTTTGTTTTATAATTTATTGTCCTGAAATTTTCTAAAATTGGTGTTCTGAATTTTCATATTCTACCAGTACTAGCTTGATATTTAAAGCTGGCTCTTGTACATAGTTAAATTCATTAGAAATGTCGTTTGCGCGTGTAGTTTTAAAAAAATCATTATAAATGAATGTCATTCACGCAAAATTTTATACATTCCAATTTTCCCAGGTTAGCAGGTATGAAACAGTAAGTACAATTGCTCAATTTAGTTCTTGTGAATCGCCGAGAGTCGATTAGTATCTTTTTCCATCTATCTCCATCTTCTAAATATTGCATATTATATTGACAAAACTAGCTTATTTTTATATTCTGAGTAATTATTAAGGTCAATTTTTTAATTATTTTCGCATAAACTGCGCAATTACATAATTCACTTTATGTTCCCGTGAATAGCTGTGAGTCCATTAGTATATTTTCCATCCATCCCCATCTTCTAAATGTTGCATATTAGATTGACTAAACTAGTTTTTTTTATATTTTGGCTATTATTAAGGGTTGATTTTTTGATTATTTTGGCATAAGTTCACGTGAATTGCTGAGAGTCCATTATATAGTATCTTCTCCATCCATCCCCATCTTCTACATATTGCATATTAGATTGACTAAACTAGCTTTTTTTCATATTTTGCCTATTATTACAGGTTGATTTTTTTAATTATTTTCGCATATGTCCACGTGAATCGCCGAGAGACAATTAGTATTTTTCTCCATCCATCATCAAAATGTTGCATATTGGATTGACTAGACTAGCTTATTTTTATATTCTGGTTACTTATTAAGTCTAATTTTTTAATTATTTTTGCATAATACATATTTTCCTATTTGAAAAATGGGTATGAACCTTTTGAAGGGATAGTTTCCAAAAAATGGTACTAAAATAATGATTTAGACAAAAAAAGAAACCATTTTAGCAAGGATATATTAAAATTGATATATTTATATCTATAAATACAATGCTATATTTTATTTTTTGTTAAAGATTAATATCTGTTATTATCATTAGTGAAAACTTGAGCTTTATCAAACGGAAATGTTTGTTTTCAATATAAAGTATTTTTAACTGGATAAAACTTATAATATAAATATATATATTAATGCATAATTACATATATATGCTTAAATAATTTTTTGTACATGCATTTTTGTGTTATGTGAGCATATATATTTCATTTCTTAACCTGACTACTGAAAAAGTCATCTTAAAACTACTGATATTTTCTTTTTTTACTACTGAAATCTTCATCAGCTAAGTGGCATCACTACAGTGCTTGAAGCTGTTAAGTTTCATAATCACTGAGTCATAAATAATCCCTTTTATGCATGATTATACCCTTTTATGCATGATTATACAAACTTTTGTCTCATACTGCCATAGAAATTATGAAATGTCGCTCGAATTTAAAAAAATTCTATCTACTTCTAGATTTTTCGATAATAACGCCGGATATAAAATTTCGTGAAAATCCATCAGTGTTTATGGAAGCTATTATGTACACTAGCTGCTCCCAACTGCTCCAAATTGGCAATTTTACTGCTCCGAACTGCTCCAAATTGATAATTTTGCTGCTCCCAAAGCTGCTCCAAATTGCTTCTTCAGCCGTTCCAACCCTGATAATGCCATAATCACGGAAACGTAATTGAACTTGGACTTGAAGACAAAGGAACTTGAAGAAAAAACTGCAGTCCTCAGTGATGTACATTCAGATCTCTTATCAAATTTATAGAATGATAAATTACCTTTCCGTGATTGTGGCATTATTATATATGATCTGTTGTTGTATTTAACACTGTATAAGAAGGAATAGATATTTAAAAATGTTCATTAAAAAATAAAAATAATCGGTATGAATTAAATTACGACAACAGATGGCAGCACCAAAAATATTGTGGATTAAAATATAAAATATATTCTATGTTTTTTGGGGTATTAAATTTAGTTTTAATATAATCTAAGCATTGCATTTTATCTTTCAGAAAATATTTCGCAACTGTTTGAACAGAATTTTGGCGAAATATGTGTGCCGCGAAAGTTAACAAAGCGCGGATAGGGCAGAAGATTTACTGACGCTCACCCTTAAGGGTGAGCGTCTTAATGAACATTTTTGAAAAAACTCGGATTTTTACCAGATGATTGTCCTTTATACCAAATATCAATCCTCTAATAATGAAAACTAATAATGAAAATTGATTTATAAAGGGAGTTTATATTCTAATGTTTGTGAACTGTGAGATTCTGAGGATTTCTGTACCTGTAACCCTAGGAAAGGGGTCCATCCCTTTGATGTGTACTCACAGCCGGGATCAGCTGCTCCCGGCTGTGAGTAGGTATGCTTCTCTAGAACAGAGGTCCCTATGTCTAGAATAGAGGTCCCTAGTAATAGAGGTATGCTCCTCTATTTTTTGTTTTACATAAATGAAATTGTATCCATTTGTCTGCATTTTTATTATTGCATCGCAAATGACATGAAAGTATTTTTGAGACTGATGATGTTGAATGTGAATTTAGTATTTAAGAAATAACGATGTTGCTCAGCGAAAATAAGTTTTTTTTTTTAAGATTGTCCCCACCACCACCCGATGCATAAATGCACCGCGACAATATCCATAACTTTCTTTTTATTTATTTTTTTATTTCTTCAGTGTTTAAGTTTTTTCATTGTGGTCCCAACCACCATCCGATGTAAACAGTACATCTCGTTACAATTCAATCCAGCATAATGAGCCAAAAACCTTATAAAAAGAAAACGCTAATTTGGTTTTATTTGGTTTTGGTAATTGTCCCTAGGCCAAAACCCGGACAAAAAGCAAACACTCATTCGGTTTTTAATTGTCTCTAGGCCAAAAACCGTATAAAAAGCAATCACTGAAGACATTTGCAAATATAACTTAATACCCATGCACATATCCTCATATATTCGCATGGCTATCAAGAGCATGGCCCAAATATAACAGCCCGATACCACAAAACACTAATATTATACTATGTATATAAGGAAAGTAATAATTGCAAAGTTGCTATTTTAAAAATGAAAATAACAACAGAAAAGGCAACATACTTAATTCCCAAAACGTCTAAAGAATTTTCCGCTAAATCTAAACTGCATATTATTATAATTTAGTGAAGCGCGCTGGTATTCTGCTCTTAAGTAATTTGAAACAATTTATTTTCATGGGATATACTATAATAAAATGCAACACTCAATCACTGTCTGCGTAGCCACAACATTAAAGGAGGCAATATAATATCCATTGTTGTAAACAAATTAAAATTTAATCCAATATCCAGCTTCCTTTTCAGTATCTGATGCCATACGCAACGTAGAACTGCAGACTACTACTTTATATATATATATATATATATATATATATATATATGAGTTATTAGATGTGGCTTTTATGTAGCAATTATTACAAAATCTTTAAATAAACCAAAATTGAAGTATTAGAAAACATTATAAGATGTATATTTAAAAATAAAACTCTCCCAAAATGTAAACCACAAATAAATAATAACAAATGTCAAAAGGATTTTTAAAAATCATTACTATTTTAATTAAATGTAGCTTTGGTTAAAAATGCCGGAATCGGAACTAAAACTGAATATAAGAAACTGGCATTTTGGATAAATAATTTGAAACAAGAATTGGAAGAATACTTTCGTTAGAAACGTATTATCGAATGTTAAAACATGTCTTCACACAGGGCCTCCCGCCAGAAGCTAATCTTTTTAAATACCTTACAGGCTGACTTATCAAGCATATTGAAGCCCATAAGGTACCATACTGCAATTACAGAAATTATAAAATGATTGTTTAAAATAAATACTTTATATAAAAAAATAAGTTTCAATTAGAATATTATAGAATTCAGCTCACACAAGTATGTTCCAGTACCGGGTATCTAATTATTTATTAGCCATTGTTTTCTTCTTTCTTCGTTTCTAGGAAAGCAAAATAGCCCTAAAACCCTTTTTAGAATGATTAGAGAAGTTTGGCGCAGAACAACTACCCATAATTATTTCAATTATACTTCCTAAAGTGAAAATAAGAATAGAGTTAATACTAATGGATAGCGCTTCCAGCTATGGTGGGCTTCAATATGCTTGATGATTATATAAAGGAACCTTACCTTAGGTCAGACGTCAGGGGAGGGGGATGGACAATCTAATTTTTAGCACGTTCCAACATAGTTGAAGTGTTTATGTCTTTGGTCATTCCAGCTCTCTGTCTGCCTGTCCGTTCGCACGATAACTGCCGTAAAAATGACTTTATCAAAATGAAATTTTAGTGTGTTAATGAGACGATCTGTGGGACATATGGGAATGTAAATAAACAATATCACTCAATTAGTTTTGGATTGAACCCCGGTTGAAAAAGTGAAATACATTGAACCCTATGGGACTTGTTTTTTCAAATATTTTTTTAAGCCAAATTAAAATTCACAAATTGCTTTGAAAATTTTAGGAAATATTCAAATTATCCCATAAAATATATAAAAAAAAATTGAGCAAAATATATTTGGTAGTTTCTTAAATAAAAATTAAAATATTAATTACACCCATATTACATGACCCACTTCAAAATAAAATATGGCATCCATTTTATTTCTCAATGTAAAAATCGTGATTTTTAAAGTTCTTTTAAATTTTTACTTAGTTCTGCATTCGCCCTAAAACTGCTTTATTTTTGCGTATTTTCTATGCATCTATATTCTGTACCAACTCAATTACAATATTTTTTAATTTAAATGATAATCAAACTTTGATTATTTTTACAACGAAGCCTAATTTTAACGTATGCAGAATGTAAACAAATCAAGCTATAAGATGAGGTGTATAAGAATTGATGAATTCTTTTAACGCAAAATTATTTAGTTCTGGAATATAGGTGATACGAATGAAATACTCATTGATTTTACTTAGAAAATCAGACGATTTTATAACATTGCCTTTTTCGATGAAACTTTAAGCAAAGATTTTGAAAGTACTTTTACCGTCATGATTTTAAGTTTCCAAGTAAATTAAATTATTGTAGTACTGCGATAATTTAAAAAATATCACCACTGAATGTATCCATTTTAGAGATGCTTAAATAAAATTGCATTTCAGTTGAAAAGTGTAATAATCAATGCTTTATGCATGATTGATCATTTTCAGTCATTATCAATTTTTCATGTTTTTAATATTTATTATCTTTTTACTATATATAAAGTAGGTACATAAAGTAGGTATTCTGTGACAACATAAATACAATATTTTTTATTTTAAATGATCACTAAACTTTGATTATTTCTACAACGAAGCCTAATAATTTTAACGTATGCAGAATGTAAACAAATCAAGCGATTATAAGATGAGTTGTATAAGAATTGCTGAATTTTTTCACGCAAAATTATTTAGCATTTCAGTTGGAAAGTGTTTCATAATCAATGCTTTATGCATGATTGATATTTCTTGTTTTGTTTTTTTCATTCTAAAGGAGAAAAAGATATGAAAGATTCATAAGGAGGGGGGAATCAAATGCGGAGGTGGCCATTGCAATTGTTTGCAGGTGGGCCCATAAGTTATGTCCGGGCCCTGCTTCACATTTGGTTTACTTTTGTTACATAGATTTAAAAAACTGCAGTAAATTATTGTTAAAATATCCATTCGATGAACTTATCCAACTGTTTTGATATATTCGTATGTTTTTACAATATGCTGACTACGCCAGTCACATAATTCGATCGATTTTAAAATCCCATAAGATGGCGAATTAAAGCTGATTTTATGTTCTCACAATCGGAATAAACGATTTATAAGAACATTTCTTAGCAAGCAACAATAATCTTGTTCTTCAAGTTGCAGTTTTAAATATGGATATGATCCATGAATCATCTCAATATTTTAAATCGCAATATCTCCGGATGTAACGACAAGAATTTCATAAACAAATGTATATTTACACTAATGTGGGGGATGTAGAATTTGTTTGTAACATCAAAACTGGGTGTTGCCATTGGAGATTTTAAAGTTTGGGCGCAATTTTACATGAAGATGACATCTTAAGCAAATTTTTCCATATGAATCTGTTGAAGACATTCCTTATCAAATAATATCTTTGAATTTGCTCTGCTATGAACAACAACAGAGTAACGAGAACATCTGTATATTAGTTCTTAACACACACACACACACACACACATAAGAATAACAGATATAAGTGGGCCGTGAATGTTCATAACGTCAAAATTGACCCAAATCACTAATTTTAGATTTTTACATATTAAAATAATCCAACTAATGTTTTTTTATGTTTGCTCAAAAAAAAATTTCATTTCCAATATTTTTAGTGGTAAAAATTAAAATTAAAAGTTTTGGTTATAACGTAATTTTTATAAGGTTCTTTTAACTATAAAGCTTGTTTTCTCAAAATGAGATTTTGTGTTGTCACTGTTCATACAAAATGCTCTATTCAAAGTAATTTTTTGCGTATCACAAAACTTGCTACGTATCTTATAATGATATGTTAAATAAAAGTGGGTATGGGTTTTAAAACAATACATGTTTAATATATTAAATAATATGAACTTCGAATTTGGTATAAAAGCATGAATTTCGGCACAATATATTTTTTCTTTCTAACTAATGACATAATTTCAAAATCCATACTCAATTTCATTTATCATGATCTTATAATAATATATAAAAAAATCTGATGTGGGCACCACATGACTTTCCTTATATAATGTAATGAATTTGCTACTTTTACAATAAAAAAATAGGTTTTTCTTATAGTTAATACTAATATTCTTTCCAAGATATTGAATTTTCGACAATTAGTCGTCATTTTCATTGATTTAGCGTCATTTTTATCCATTTTGCGATATTTTCGTTAATTTGGCAACATTTTAAAAAAGTCGCCAAGTTGGCGACATTCCGCCAAATTCGTCGCCAAAATCTCGCCAAGCGTTATGCACTAAGAAATAAGTTATTCTTACAGCATATAAATAAATGACTATTGGCGTTCAAATGCAAAAGTATTATTCAAAGTATCTTTTCTCATGAATGGAACGAGCTAGAACTACGAGAATGATGTCATTCAATTTATCGCATGGTATTACATATGAAAAGTGAACATGTTTCTCAATAGAAAATTTTTTATTTTATTTTATATGACTTTTTGATATTTATTTTTGAAAAATGTACAATATCTCGAGAATGGTTCATGTTAGCGTTCTAAAATTTATGCCAATCGTTTTCTAATGAAAAATTACATAAGAAATGTCTATTTGCGTAACTTTATTAGTGGTTTTGATTTTTTGACGATTTTTTTTCAAAATTTCATTTGAAAATTTAGGGGGGTTCTGAACATTCGATTGCGTATAAAAACAATAGGCTTCCAGTGTTTATGGATTGTGATTTTTGTACCAAATTTTGTTCGAATCGGTCCATTCGTTCGTCGGTTATCGTCTCCACAGGCCCACTGACACACACACACACACAGACATAACTTTAAAAATGTTTGATTCGTGATCAGGGATGCTTGAAACGTGCTCTCCCGTCGAAAACTCAAATTCAAATTTTCGACCCCGTCACAATACTTTCCTTATACATTATGTATATAAGGAAAGTAATAAAAGCTTGCAATTAAAAGCCTGAAATACTTCACTAGTAACATCATAAACATTCTTAACTGAATTAAAAATAATTCTCAACTCCACAGCCTTTTATTTGTTGGTATTTTAAAATTTTAAATGTAGTTCCGCGGAAAATAATTCGAGTATAGTTTATTAAAAAATAGAGACAATCAAAGTTGGCTATTATTAAATGCCTTTAATAAAATCTCCATCCATGACATACATTAAAATTGCATAGCCAGAGCGTTTTCGGTTATTATCATGCCCTTCATCAGTGGAGAAGTAAAAATCTGATGTGGGCAACACACGGCTTTCCTTATATAATGTAATGAATTTACTATTTTTACAGTAAAAAAATAGGTTTTTCTTATAGTAGATACTAATATTCTTTCCAAAACATTGAATTTTCGACAATTAGTCGTCATTTTCATTGATTTAGCGTAATTTTTATCCATTTTGCGAGATTTTCGTTAATTTGGCAACATTTCAAAAAGTCGCCAAGTTGGCGACATTCCGCCAAATTCCGTCGCCAAAATCTCGCCAAGCGTTATGCACTAAGAAATAAGTTATTCTTACAGCAGATAAATGACTATTGGCGTTCAAATACAAAAGTATTACTCAGAGTATCTTTTTTCATGAATGGAACGAGCTAGATCCACGAGAATGATATCACCCAGTTTATCGCATAGTATTACATATGAAAAGCGAACATGTTTATCAATTGCAATTTTTTTTTTTTATTTTATGACTTTTTGATATTTTTTTTGAAAAATGTACAATATCTCGAGAACGGTTCGTGTTAGCGTTCTAAAATTTATGTCAATCGTTTTCTAATGAAAAATTACATAAGAAATGTCTATTTGCGTAACTTTATTAGTGGTTTTGATTTTTTGACGATTTTTTCAAAATTTCATTCGAAAATTTAGGGGGGTTCTGAACATTCGATTGCGTATAAAAGCAATAGGCTTCCAGTGTTCATAGATTGTGATTTTTGTACCAAATTTGGTTCAAATCGGTCCATTCATTTGTCAGTTATCGTCTCCACAGACCCACTGACACACACACACACACACACACAGACATCACTTCAAAAATGTTTGATTCGTGATCAGGGATGTTTGAAACGTGCTCTCCCGTCGAAAACTCGAATTCGAATTTTCGACCCCGTCACAATACTTTCCTTATACATTATGTATATAAGGAAAGTAAAAATATTATGAGGATATCTACAGCTGTATTTCGCATGGAGCATTTACTTAGAAAGTAATTGACATATCAGTTAAATATTTTTCATACCATATACAGGAGTTATATACACTCTACTTACAAAGTTATGTCAAAATTAGTGCAAAATTGGAGAAATTTGTTTTGAGCTTTCACCTTAAGCATATCAATATTTTTATACATTTGAATATTAATATGAAAAGCAATGTATCGGTAGTATGATGGAAGGCAATATCTGTTAATGGGTGTATTGAAAATTGTAAATGAGAACAAATGTGTATGTAAAAAATTAAAATAGAAAAACTGATCAATGTGTTTGTTAAAAAAGAAAGTAGAAATGAGGAAAAATATTAATTAGCGTCATAAGTTCAATCAAACTCTCTTTATGAACTACATCTTCTTGACCTACATAGTAAAATGAATAATAGCTCATTTAATAAGTATTTAAAGTCTTTTAGGTGAAGTAAATCAAATTTAGTTTAAGAAAAACTTAAGCAAAGTATATAAGCACAAATAACAAAATAATACAGCATACAGCTGTTTCGAGGATACGCTGGATCCTCTTCGTTAGTTCGTTCTTTTGGATTTCGGGTTTGTTGGTTCTCTTGCACAGACGAGGGGGATCCAGCGTATCATAGAATCAATTATATGCTGCATTATTGTGCTATTTGTGCTTATATACATTGCTAAAGTTTTCCTTATCCTTTGCACAAAGTGTATTTTACTTATTGATTTCAAATTCATTTATTACTTTCCTTATATACATAATGTATAAGGAAAGTATTGTGACGGGGTCGAAAATTCGAATTCGAGTTTTCGACGGGAGAGCACGTTTCAAGCATCCCTGATCACGAATCAAACATTTTTGAAGTGATGTCTGTGTGTGTGTGTGTGTGTGTGTGTGTGAAAGTATGTGTGTATGTGTGTGTGTGTGTCAGTGAGTCTGTGGAGACGATAACTGACGAACGAATGGACCGATTCGAGCCAAATTTGGTACAAAAATCACAATCCGTAAACACTGGAAGCCTATTGTTTTTATACGCAATCGAATGTTCAGAACCCCCCTAAATTTTCGAATGAAATTTTGAAAAAATCGTCAAAAAATTAAAACCACTAATAAAGTTACGCAAATAGACATTTCTTATGTAATTTTTCATTAGAAAACGATTGACATGAATTTTAGAACGCTAACGTGAACCGTTCTCGAGATATTGTACATTTTTTGAAAAAATTATCAAAAAGTCATATAAAATAAAAAGAAAAATATTTCCTATTGAGAAACATGTTTACTTTTCATATGTAATACCATGCGATAAATTGAGTGACATCCTTCTCGTGGATCTAACTCGTTCCATTCTTGAAAAAAGATACTTTGAATAATACTTTTGTATTTGAACGCCAATAGTCATTTATCTGCTTTAAGAAAAACTTATTTCTTAGTGCATAACGCTTGGCGAGATTTTGGCGACGAATTTGGCGGAATGTCGCCAACTTGGCGACTTTTCTGAAATGTTGCCAAATTAACGAAAATCTCGCCAAATGGATAAAACGACGCTAAATCAATGAAAATGACGACTAATTGTCGAAAATTCAATATGTTGGAAAGAATATTAGTATCTACTACAAGAAAATCCTATTTTTTTACTGTAAAAGTAGTAAATTCATTACATTATATAAGGAAAGTCATGTGTTGCCCACATCAGATTTTTTTAAATTGCTTTAATAATTTACATTTATTACTTTCCTTATATACATAATGTATAAGGAAAGTATTGTGACGGGGTCGAAAATTCGAATTCGAGTTTTCGACGGGAGAGCACGTTTCAAGCATCCCTAATCACAAATCAAACATTTTTGAAGTAATGTCTGTGTGTGTGTGAAACTATGTGTGTGTGTGTGTGTGTCAGTGAGTCTGTGGAGACGATAACTGACGAACAAATGGGCCGATTCGAACCAAATTTGGTCCAAAAATCACAATCCGTAAACACTGGAAGCCTATTGTTTTTATACGCAATCGAATGTTCAGAACCCCCATAAATTTTCGATTGAAATTTTGAAAAAATCGTCAAAAAATCAAAACCACTAATAAAGTTACGCAAATAGACATTTCTTATGTAATTTTTCATTAGAAAACGATTGACATAAATTTTAGAACGCTAACATGAACAGTTCTTGAGATATTGTACATTTTTCAAAAAACTTATCAAAAAGTCATATAAAATAAAAAAAAAATATTTCCTATTGAGAAACATGTTCACTTTTCATATGTAATACCATGCGATAAATTGGGTGACATCATTCTCGTGGATCTAGCTCGTTCCATTCATGAAAAAAGATACTTTGAGTAATACTTTTGTATTTGAACGCCAGTAGTCATTTATCTGCTGTAAGAATAACTTATTTCTTCGTCCATGACGCTTGGCGAGATATTGGCGACGAATTTGGCGGAATACCGCCAACTTGGCGACTTTTTGAAATGTTGCCAAATTAACGAAAATCTCGCCAAATGGATAAAATGGACGCTAAATCAATGAAAATGACGATTAATTGTCGAAAGTTCAATATCTTGGAAAGAATATTAGTATCTACTATAAGAAAAACCTATTTTTTTACTGTAAAAGTAGTAATTTCATTACATTATATAAGGAAAGTCATGTGTTGCCCACATCAGATTTTTTTTTTTATTTACACTCAGATTTAAACAATTAAGAACATTAGTGAATATTTATATTTAAATATTTGAAAATATTTTTAGTTGTTTAAATGTGAGAGTAACCAAAAAATAGAATATTAAGTTACTTTTACATTTGAAACATTGTTAGATAGTATAAAAATAATTTCAATATTTTACATATTTTTAAATAGAATAAAAATAATTTCCGTATTTTATATATCAGACAGTTTAAAAATAATTTCATTAATTTGCATATTTTTAGACAGCACAAATATAGTTTCAATATTTTACATATTTTTAGATAGTACAAAAATAATTTCAATATTTTACATATTTTTAGACAGGATAAAAATAATTTCAATATTTTACATATATTTAGATAGGATAAAAATAATTTCAGTATTTATTACATTTTAAGACGGTTTAAAAATAATTTCAGTATTTTACATATTTTTAGACAGTATAAAAATGATTTCAATATTTTGTACATTTTTAACTAGTATGAAAACAATTTCAGAATTTTAAATATTTTTAGATTGTATAAAAATAGTTTCAATATTTTGCATATTTTTAAATAGTTTAAAAATAATTTCAGTATTTTACATATTTTTAGATAGTATAAAAATAATTTCAATATTTTATATATATTTAGATAGGATAAAAATAATTTCAGTATTTATTACATTTTAAGACGGTTTAAAAATAATTTCAGTATTTTACATATTTTTAGATAGTATAAAAATAATTTCAATATTTTGTACATTTTTAAATAGTATGAAAACAATTTCAGAATTTTAAATATTTTTAGATTGTATAGAAATAGCTTCATTATTTTGCATATTTTTAAATAGTTTAAAAATAATTCCAGTATTTTACATATTTTTAGATAGTACAAAAATAATTTCAATATTTTACATATTTTTAGATAGGATAAAAATAATTTCAGTATTTATTACATTTTAAGACGGTTTAAAAATAATTTCAGTATTTTACATATTTTTAGACAGTATAAAAATGATTTCAATATTTTGTACATTTTTAACTAGTATGAAAACAATTTCAGAATTTTAAATATTTTTAGATTGTATAAAAATAGTTTCAATATTTTGCATATTTTTAAATAGTTTAAAAATAATTTCAGTATTTTACATATTTTTAGATAGTATAAAAATAATTTCAATATTTTACATATATTTAGATAGGATAAAAATAATTTCAGTATTTATTACATTTTAAGACGGTTTAAAAATAATTTCACTATTTTACATATTTTTAGACAGTATAAAAACAATTTCAATATTTTGTATATTTTTAAATTGTATAAAAACAATTTTAGTATTTTGCATATTTTTAGATAGTATAAAAATAATTAAAATAATTTCAATATTTTACATATTTTTAAAAAGCATAAAAATAATTTGAATATTTAAATTTAAATATTAAAATTATTTTTATACTATCTAAAAATATGTAAATATTTTTAAATATTTAAATT
Source organism: Amaurobius ferox (assembly GCA_951213105.1). Lineage (NCBI taxonomy): Eukaryota > Metazoa > Arthropoda > Arachnida > Araneae > Amaurobiidae > Amaurobius > Amaurobius ferox. Next base: position 22,268,001 of record OX578150.1, on the reverse strand, counting down.
CGACGTAATTATTTTCAACGTCACTACATTTTTATCGGATTATTTTTTAACGTTTTTTTTTTCTTATTGCGATTATTTTTTACAATATTTTAATTTTTTTGAAAACAGAGGACTTTATCCTTGATTTCCTGGAACGCCACAAAATATATAGGGCTTTGACGTTAACTAATTGTTATAATCGCAGCAAATTTGACCGATTGTTATGTTATAATCGTATTTAAATGATATAATTTAATTTTGGGACTGAAATGAAATATTTTAATGTTATACATAAAAACATCTTCGGGATGAGATGGAGATTTCAAATTTGGTGTACGGGTAGATAGTTTGGAAAAAAGAAATTGTACAATTTCAGTTTTACAAAATTTTCTACTTTAGGAGGTGACGCTCACCAAAACGTTCGATCTGCGGAATAAATGGGAAACGTCTCCTTAAAAATGTGATAGAGGCTTGATATTTGGCATTTGAGCCAATCATGTTATAAAGAACCTAAGAAAAATAGAGTTTTTCAAAATGTTCAGTAAAGGGGCTATGGGTACGGCACACAAAAATATTCGAAAATTGAAATGACAGAAAAACATACTTTGCGATGAGATAGATACTTTAAATTTGGTGTACGGGTAGATAGTTGGAAAGAAAAGAAGTGTGAAATTTTTTTTCCCATATATTCTATTTTAAGGGATTACACACACCAAAATGTTCGATTTTCGGAATAAATGAGAAACGCCCCTTTTAAACTGAGATAGAGGTTTGATATTTGGTGTATGGGCTAATTATCTGTTACAAAACCCAAGAAGAATAGAGTTTTTCAAAAATGTTCATTTAAGGGCGTGGGTACTCCACACAAAAACATTCGAAAGATGAAATGATAAAAAGAACATGCTTCGCGATGAAATAGAGACATCAAATTTGGTGTGTTCGAAAGGAAAAGAGTACGCAATTTCAGTTTCCCAACATTTGCTATTGTAGGGAGTGCCCCACACTAAAATGTTCGATATTTCGAATAAATGAGATACGCTTTCTTTACAATGTGACAGAGGCTTGAAATTTGCTGCATGGGCTAATCATTTGATAAAAAAACCCAAGATGAATACAGCTTTGTGTTGTACAGCAAAATGTTCATTTAAAGAGGTGCTACACAGAAAAAAGTTCGAAAGTTGAAATGATATAAAAAGCATGTTTTGCAATAAGGTAGAGGCTTCAAATTTGGTCTACGTCTAGATAGTTCGAAAGGAAAAAAAAATGTGTAATTTCAGATTTCCAATATTTTCTACTTTATGGGGCGTCGCATACAAAAATGTTCAATTTTCCGAATAAATGAGACACGCTTCCTTTTAAATGTGACAGAGGCTTGTTATTTGGTATATAGAATATTTTTGCTTTAAAGAGCACACTAAAATTTTTGATTTGGGGAATAAATGTGAAACGCGAATTATTTAAAAATTTACATTTTTCGAGGGTTGCTTATTGTGAGACAGTTTATTTTCAACGGATAAGTAACAAATCTAAATGCTGCATTCTACTTTTAGTGCATTGACCCTTATATGAAAATTTCGAGTGTCATCGCCTCTAACCATTATTATAGGGCAGTAGACATCACTCCATGTTTGTCATCTCGAAAATATTACAAAATAATGTTTTAAATTATGAAAATTATTTTATTATTAAATATTTAATAAAATAAGCATGTCCCATATTTCTCTTTGTTATAAAATATTTAATAAAATAAGAATGTCACATATTTCTCTTTATAAAATATTAATTAAAATAAGAATGTCAAATATTTATCTTTATTATAAAATGTTTAATAAAATAAGAATGTCCCATATTTCTCTTTGTTATAAAATATTTGTTAAATTATGTTAAATATTTATCTTCATTATAAAATATTTAATAAAATAAGAAAGTCACATATTTATCTTTATTATAAAATATTTAATAATATAATAATGTCACATATTTCTCTTTATAAAATAATTAATAAAATAAGAATGTCACATATTTATCTTTATTATAAAATATTTAATAAAATAAGAATGTCACATACTTCACTTTATTATAAAATATTTAAAAAAATAAGAATGTCACATATTTCTCTTTATAAAATATTTAATAATATAAGAATGTCACATATTTCTCTCTATATATAAATAAAATTAAAAATCTGTCTGTCTGTCTGTTTGTTTGTCTCACCATGGTTCATTTTTCACAAGCTTTTATTCAACAATAAAAAGTATTAAGAAATCAAAATGGTTATTTAATTATTAGCATTTTATGAGGAAGATTCTATCTTATATCATGTTGTTCAGCAACGCAATTAAATTAAATGTGTTTATTAATTTTTATTATTATTTTTTCGATTTGAATAATAAATAAATGGATATAAAAATATATCTTATAAATAAACGGGTTGATTTTTCTTTTAATTATATTAATTGCGAGTTGCTAACTGCTTTCATTTATTTCGGCAAGGAGTTTTCAAGCTTATATATTGTGTTATTGTGTTTAGATAATGCACTCATATATTGTGTTTAGCCAATAAACTCATTTAGCCGATTGTTGAAGCAGAAAAAGAGTAGAACGGGTATATCTTCTAATACAATTTTAGTGCTTTCATTTAGTACATACAAACGGGATCAGGATGTTTTATTCTTCAGATCTGCAAATTTAGAGCTACGAATTTGGCGGGATATGTCTAACTTGGCAACTTTTTTTAAACGGTGCCAAATTGACTGAAAAGTCGCCAAATTGACGGAAATATCGTCAAATTGACGATGACGTTGCCAAATTGACGGAAATGCCGCCAAATTGACGGAAAGTCGCCAAATTGATAAAAACGACGCAAATTAATGAAATTAAATTTGTTTTTTTTTTAGAAGAGAGTACTGAAATGTCTGTAATGTTTATTGAAATTTTCAATTTATATATGTAATCTACTAATACAGATTATATCTTCTAATGTAGTAGTATGGGTTCCATACAATTTTAACACTTTTATTTTGCATATATTGATTCAATTTCTTATTTTTCGTAAATTTGCTTACAAAAGGGGCCAGGATGTTTTATTCTTCAGATCTGGCCATGAAGATAATTTTGGAGAGAATTAATAATTTTGAATGGAATTTCTTTTTAGGAGCAATAAATTTAATATTTTAATGGAATATTTTAATTAACAATGTCATTTAGTATACTATAGGAATTTGCACATGATTGTGAATTTTAAGTGTATTTAATTATATACTCCGTACGAAGAACGGGTATGCTGCTAGTATTTAATAAAATAAGAATGTCACATATATCTCTAAAAAATATTTAAGAAAATAAGAATGTCACATATTTCTCTTTCTAATTAGAAAGATAATAGATTAGAAAGTATACCCGTGTATTAGTAGAAGATTTTCCGTCTTGCATACCGTTCTTCGTACTGAATTTATATAAATAAAATTGAAAATCTGTCTGTCTGTATGTTTGTTTCATCATAATGGGAGAACGGCTGAACCGACTTTCATGAAATTTTGTGGATAACCTTGGATTAGCCCCTCTTAAAATTTAGTCCATGTTTCGAGTTTCTAGGACCAGGGATTGTCTAGATATCAATTAAAAACACACAGTTAAACCTTCCATAGACATAGCAATATGCAGACGATGTTTTTTCCCGTAAATTTATTTGAAGAAAAGGATATCATGTCGTTTAGCCACGGATTTAAATCCAATGTGTTTATGCGGCAGATGATTTTTATTAAATTTTTTCAGATTTAAGTAATCAGGAAATTTAAATAAAATAAGTTTTATCGAAATTGCATTTTTTGACACTGGATTATATAAATTACAGCATTCAGGTTAAAATATAACTTGAAGTATTGATATTTTCAATTTATTACGTCATCTATTTTATTTTGTCAAAAATGATTGAAACTTGAAACTCATATATTGTAGTACGGGAATCTTCTATTAGTGCACGGGTATATCTTTCTTTTAATCTACGAGACATAAGTTCGGTTATAACCTCCCATACAATTTTGGCGCTTTTATTTTGGCATATATTGAAATCAATAACGGCCCTCAAGTTTAAACATTGCTGGGATAATTGATATTTTCACTCTATTACGTCATCTGTTTTATTTTGGCAACGATTTTTGAAATTCATATATTGTAGTACTGGCAATTTTCTACTAATACATGGGTATATCTTCTACATTTCGGGAATATAACGAATACGGATATACCTTCCCATACAACTTTAGCGCTTTTATTAACACTTTACAACAAAGTTGAGAAGTGTTTATGACTCAGTTCATTCTGTCTGTCTGTCCGTTAGCACGATAACTGCCGTAAAAATGACTTAATCAAAATGAAATTTTAGTATGTTGTTCAGACGGTCTGTAGGACATATGGGAATATAAATGAATAATATCACCCAATTAGTTTTGGATTGAACCTGGGTTGAAAAAATGAAATACATTGAGCCCTATGGGACCTAATTTTTCAAAACATTTTTAAGCGGATTTAAAATTCACAAATTGTAATAAAATATATAAAAAAAAATATATAAAACATATCAAAATAAAATATATAATAAAATATATAAAAAAAATTCAGCGAAATATATTCAGTAGTTTTTTAAATAAAAATTAAAATAATAATTACAGCTCTTATATGAAACGATCACGTGACCATGATATGAAAGGATCACATGACTCACTTCAAAATGATATATGGCATCCATCTTGTTTCGTAATCGTGATTTTTTAAGTTCCTTTTAATTCATAGAGTGTTGTATCCGTTCTAAAACTACTTTATTTTTGCTTAAATTCTGTGCATCTACATACTGAAACAAAGCAAATACAATATATTTGAGTTTAAATGATTATCCAAATTTGATTATTCCTACAACGAAGCCTATTTTACACTTATGTAAAATGTAAACAGCAAAATATGTAGAATGAGTTGTATTAGAGTTGCTGTATTTCTTTAACACAAAATACTTTAGCCCATGGAGTCTGCATGGCTGATATAAATGAAATATTAATTGATTTTATAAAGAGAAGGACGATTTTTTTCGATGAAGTTTTAAGCATAGAGTTTAATTACTTGTAGCTCCATAGTCTTAATTTTTAAATAAAATAAATTATTATAGTATTTTTATGAATGAAATGAATGGGAGAAAGTTATGAATGAAATCCTGTTTTTATAGAGAGATCCAGGCGTGTTATTTTTTCTATGACGTCATTTGAATTAATTTCAGTTGTTTTCGATGAAGTTTTCAAATATAATAAATTATCGTAGTATTATGATAATTCTAAAACTATTACCGAGGAATGTATAACATTTTAGAGATGTTTGAACCAAGCAATTTATATTTCAATGCCGTCATTTGAATGAAGTTCATTTTTTTCGATGAAGGTTTAAGTTTTCAAATATAATAAATTAATGCAGTATTGTGATATGTTTCAAAATATTACCGAGGAATGTATTGCATTTTAGACTTGCTTAAATAAAATTGCATTGCAGTTGGAAAGTGTTTCATAATCAATGCTTTAAGCATGATTGATCTTTCTTGTTAATACTTTACAACAAAGTTGAAAAGTGTTTATGACTTTGTTCATTCTGTCTGTCTGTCTGTTCGTTAGCACGATAACTGTCGTATAAATGACTTTATCAAAATGAAATTTTAATATGTTATTCAGACGATCTGTGGGACCTAGGGGAATATAAATTAATAATGTCACCCAATTAGTTTTGGATTGAACCCGGGTTAAAAATATGAAATACATTGAACCCTATGGGACCTAATTTTTCAAACATTTTTAAAGCGGATTTAAAATTCATAAATTGCTTCGAAAATTTTAGGTAATATTTAAATTATCTCATAAAATATATAAAAAAAATTTCAGCAAAATATATTCAGTAGTTTTTTAAATAAAAATTAAAATAATAATTACACCTTTTATATAAAGCGATCACGTGACCCACTTCAAAATAAAATATGGCATCCATATTGTATCGAAATCGTGATTTTTAAAGTTATTTTTAATTCATATTTATTGTTTTTTCCGTCCTAAAACCGCTTTATTTTTTCTTAAATTCTGTGCATCTACATACTGAAACAACGCAATTACAATATATTTGAGTTTAAATGATCATTCAACGTTGATTATTTCTACAACGAAGCTTACTTTTCACTTATGGAAAATGTAAACAACAAAATACATAGAATGAGTTGTATAAGAATTGCTGCATTTCTTTAACGCAAAATTATTTAGCTCATGGAGTCTGCAATATAGCTAATATGAATGAAATATTCATCGATTTTACAGAGAGAAGGTAGATTTCTTTTGATGAAGTTTTAAGCATAGAGTTTAATTACTTGTACCTCCATGGTCTGAAGTTTTTAAATAAAATAAATTATTATAGTATTATGATGAATGAAATGAATTAAAATTTTTTATGAATGAAATGCTTTTTTTATAGAGAGAGCCAGGCGTGTTATATTTCGATTACGTCATTTGAATAAAGTTCATTTGTTTTCGATGAAGCTTTCAAATATAATAAATTATTGTACTATTCTGATAATTTTAATAATATTACGGAGGGGTGTATCGTATTTTAGAGTTGTTTAAACCAAGCAATTTATATTTTAATGCCGTCATTTGAATGAAGTTCATTTTTTTCGATAAAGTTTTAAGTTTTCTAATATAATAAATTAATGTAGTATTGTGATAAAATATTACCGAGGAATGTATCGCATTTTAGAGATATTTAAATAAAATTTCAATGAAGTTGGAAAGTGTTTCATAATCAATGCTTTGTGCATGATTGATCTTTCTTGTTACTTTATTACGTTATCTGTTTCATTTTGGAAATTATTTTGAAACTCATATATTGTAGTACGGGTAATCTTCTACAAATACACGGGTATGTCTTCTACAAATACACGGGTATGTCTTCTACAAATACACGGGTATGTCTTCTACAAATACACGGGTATGTCTTCTACAAATACACGGGTATATCTTCTAATCTACGAGAATATAAGTGGAAGATGTTATAGAGTTCACTTCGACGGTAAGAGCTTGTAATTTCGTCCCAGTAGCTCAACGGTAGAGCGTCGTCTGGCCAGTTCAGAGATCCAGGGTTCGATTCCCGGTTGGGGCAGCAAAGCTCTTTACAATGTATATAATTTTAGCTCTTTAATTTTGGTATATATTGAAATCAATTACGGCCTTCAGGTTTAAATATTACTGGGATTATTGATATTTTCAATTTATAACGTTATCTGTTATTTTTTGGCAAAAATTTTTAAAACTCTATATTGTAAACGAGTAATCTTCTACTAAAACACGGATAAATCTTCTAATATTTGAGAATATAAGAAGTACGGGTATATCTTCCAGTACAACTTTAGAGCTTTTATTTTTTCATATATTGATTTAATTTCATATTTTTTGCAAATTTGTTTACAAGCGGGGCCAGGATATTTTATTCTTCAGATCTGCCTGTGAAGATAATTTTGTATAACCAAAACAGAGATTCTTAAACTTCTTTTTAGAAAAATTAATTTGAATATTTTAATGGAATGATTTGAATAACAATGACATTTAGAATATAATAGGAATTTGCACATGATTAGGAATTTGTATATTATATATTCCGTACGAAGAACGGGTGCACTGTTATTATTTAATAAAATAACAATGTCACATATTTCTCTTTATTATAAAATATTTAATAAAATAAGAATGTCACATATTCATCTTTATTATAAAATGTTTAATAAAATAAGAATGTCACATATTTAACTTTATTATAAAATATTTAATAAAATAAGAATGTCACATATTTATCTTTATTATAAAATGTTTAATAAAATAAGAATGTAGGATACTTATCGTTATTTTGGAATATTTCACACATAGACATTACTAAATAAATAATGTGTACGCATTACTGCATAACCTCTCTTCAATGTATCATTTCATCAGCATTAAACACTTTAAATATTACTTTAAATGTGCTGTCCTTTTTCTCCATTAAAGTCATGGAAATATGTGGGTGATGCAATTGTTTAAGCATTGCCATAATTTATAAATTATTATTGTCATGAATAGTTTTATAGCTCAAGCCTCTATTTCGAACACTTCGTTACACATCTGGGAATCGAAAAGCATCCGTTATTAACAGACGTCCGCTATTGAAATGTGTCCGCTAAGAGAAATTGCACTGTATTTCAAAAGAGAAATTTCTCTTATCGTGCTCAAATGAAATATGTTTGTTCAACGTAGCTCTCAATAAATGTTCTTGAAAGAAAGGCAGTAACTTGGTCGCAGAAGCGGTTTTCGTACTTCAAATCCGGTCAAGGTCAAACTTGCATTCATGATGAACTCGATTGGAGGAACAGCAGTTGTAAGAAGGTGAAACAAACTTCGAAGACCACCAGCATGATGAGTAGAAGCAGCCGGTTGCAAATAATACTTCTGCCTAAGAGAATTTGTTCTAGGAAAGTTTAATGAATGTTTGTTATAGTCAAAACTCATCGCCACCATTGGCTCACCGTACATTCTTGGCGGTAGTGTAGATGGTGATTTTACGAGGGGTCCTTATTATGGTATCTGTATACAATGCCGGTATAAAAAATTGGAATCCGCGAAACAACATTTTTCTTTTCTATTTATTTATTTATTTTTATTTTATTTAGGGGGAAGGGGGTCCATTAATATTAATTACACGCACACACGCACATATATATATGTGTGTGTGTGTGCGTGTAATTAATATTAATGGACCCTTCCCTCTAAATAAAATAAAAATAAATAAATAAATAGAAAAGAAAAATGTATGTATAAGAACATTAATAAGTCATGTATACTTAGTTCAATCATAAAGGAAATTGAATAAATTAAAAAAAATTGTTTTTACTTATGCTGATAAAGCTAGTGATAACTACTCTATCATTTGTAAATATTATTATATAAATACCCTTAAGTCACATATTCTTAATAATTCTATTTATAATTTACACAATACTAATTTAAAATTCATAAACATAATTTCCGCCAAATATAAGCAAATCCATCTCAAAAATAGTTGTTATAACATACCCATACCCTGTTTTAGTACCTAACATTCATAAATTCCCTGTAGTTTATCGAACAATTAACAGTAGAAATAACTCTTACCTAACTAATGTTGGTAAATTATTACTAAAATTTTAAACGAAATTTCTTTGTTAAGTGACACTTCAAATAATAGTCATAATGTGGAAAACAGTTTTGAATTAAGATATTAAAAACACTTACTAATATCCAACCATGACCCTATTGCATTTAATAATATAAATACAGATGAACTTTATAAAATTATTTTAAACATTTTTGAACGATATAATATTACCCTTAAATACTCATTATTCCTCTTTAAAAAAATTACTTAATTTAACTTCTATGAAAATTATATTCAACACACACATGGTAGTTATTTTTTAAGCATCAGTTTGGTATCCCGCAAAGGGTGTGTGCCTCATCATTATTCTCTAATCTATATTTATACTTTTATAAAAAAGACTATAATCGCGGTTTGCATAATATGCTCATGTATAGATATTTAGATAATATTATGTGTATCCAATATTAATAATCCTATTGCATTTAACTTTTATCCTAATAATGTACAATTGGATGCAAGTAAAAATGATTCTAATGTTACAAACTTTTTAGATTTAAATTTAGGTATACAAAATTATCATTTGGCTATAAAATTAATTGATTAAAAACTAGATTTTAATTTTAATACTCCTAAAATTCGGCATTTTAAATCTTGTTTGCATATATCAGTGTTTAAAAATATTATATCAAATCAGGTTTTTAGAATAAATAAAATTTGTGATGACAATTATAATTTGGCACAATTTATAGAATTACCAAATACTGCAGCTAATAATGCATATCCTTTCAAATTCGTCATTAATATTATAAACTCAGTGTATCAACTACCTTTCGATATCATAGACAACATTCCCAATTAGGGTGGCTACTAGGGGGAAAAAAAGAAAAAATCCTAATTATTATTATTAATTATGTGATTATATAAAAATGAAAAATAATAAAATAAACAAAAAAATTGAAAAATAAAAATTTAGAAAATAAGATGCATAAATATTCACTATTTTGAAATATGCAACTTTAGCCAGTTTGTAAAATGCCAGTTTATAAATATGTAACTTTAGCTAGTTAGTAGCAACGATTTAAGTCCTTTTTGATGGTGTTAGTTGCATACTCGTTTATTCATTTCTCCTGTGATTCCTTTTATAGTATGATTTCTCATCTGTGATTCCTGTTTATCCCGTTTACCCTATCTTAATTATGGCTGTTCTGTCTCCAACTCTAACTCCCTGGATGAGTTTCTGAGGAGCTCCCTTCCACAGTCTGTTCTCCTCTAATTCCATGGTTTAATTTCTTCTCCTTCTATAATTTTTTATTCCCTCCCCCCCTCCTCTATTAATGCTTGTAGTCTACGCTATGAAATTTATAGTAACTTACTGTTGCCATATCTGAAACAAGCATTCGTTTGAGTTAGTTTGGGTTGGATGCTCAGACCTTCTGATGAAGAGTGAGTCCTCTAAATTTACCTCAGAATTAAACCCAGTGCTGTCCATTTCTTTTCTCAGCATAGTAGCCGTGGGTTTAACTCTTTTTGTGACTTTATTGTTTTAATATTTTGTTATTACTTGGTATTGGTTATTATTCTATCTTTCTAATATATTTGCATATGCGTATAATAATAATAGTTTGAAAGTCCAATGATAGAACGGAGAGAAGTTGTAACTCAAAAATCCTAACTTTATATGAAAAACCTACAAAATAAAAAGTATTAAATAGCGAATCTTCAATCAAATGGGGAAAAAAACTGCAGATTTCGAGTCATCAAGCTAAAGATAATCAACAAACATCAATGGTACAGAATCGATGATAGAAAAACAAATAAAATCCAAGAGTTAATGCTATACACTTGGACAAGGACTAGACCAAAATACTTGAATTATTCATTTCGACGAACTCTTCGTCAGATCCAAGTATTTTGTCAAAATGAACACAGAATATGTATGTTTCTGAAGAAATAGATAGATTATATCTATAAACTATTTCTACTTGGACAATACACATAAAGATGGAAAAATAAAGGAACCAAGAATAAACACTAACCTTACCCCAGAATGAAGAGACCAGTGTTGCTATTCGCAAAGGATAAAAGAAAAGATCTACTGTTGCCAATCGTAAGAAATAAATAACAGTAATACGAAAAAGTATTAAAAGGTAATATTATACATTAAAAGCTGCAAAATAGTGGGGCTTATAACAGTAAGACTAATGTCTATTCTTGTTTCCTTTATTTTTCCATTTTTATGTGTATTGTCAAAGTAGAAATAGTTTATAGATATAATCTATCTATTTCTTCAGAAACATACATATTTTGTGTTCATTTTGACAAAATACTTGGACCCAAAGAGTTTTGTCGAAATGAACAATTCAATTATTTAGGCCTAGTCCTTGTCCACGTGTATAGCATTACTGCTTGGATTTTATTTGTTTTTCTATTATCGATTCCATACCATTGATATTTGCTGATTATCTTTAGCTTGATGACTCGAAATTTGCATTTTTTTTTTCATTTGATTGAAGATTCGCTATTTAATACTTCTTTTTATTTTGTAAGTTTTTTATATAAAGTTAGGATTTTTGAGTTGCAACTTTTCTCTATTCTATCATTGAGCTTTCAAAATATTATTCTTATTGAAATCATTTTATTTATAAGCTGCATTTGCGCAATAAATCAAATGTATTTTGCATCATCACACTTTATTACTTAATGACTTTAGTATTCTTAAATATTTATATTTTCAAAGAATCCTCAATTTTTTATTAACACTTTTCAACACAGTTGAAAAGTGTTTATGACTTTGTTCATTTTGGTCTGTCTGTCTGTCTATCCGTTAGCACAATAACTGCCGTAAAAATGACTTTATCAAAATGAAATTTTAATATGTTGTTCAGACGGTCTGTGGGACCTATGGGAATATAAATGAATGATATCACCCAATTAGTTTCGAATTGAACCCGTGTTAAAAAATGAAATGCATTGAACCCTATTGGACCTAATGTTTCAAACATTTTTTAAGTGGATTTAAAATTCACAAATTGCTTCGAAAGTTTTAGAAAATATTCAAATTATCCCCTAAAATATATAAAGAAAATTTCATCAAAATATATTCAGTAGTTTTTAAAATAAAAAATAAAATAATTACACTTTTTATATGAAGAGATCACATGACCATCAATTATATGAAGAGATCACGTGACCCACTTCAAAATAAAATATGGCATCCATTTTGTGTCAAAATCGTGATTTTTAAACATCTTTTTAATTAATATTTAGTATTATATCCGTCCTAAAACCGCTTTATTTTTGCTTAAATTCTGCGCATCTACATACTGAAACAACGCAATTACAATATATTTGAGTTTAAATAATCATCCAACTTTGATAATTTCTACAACGAAGCCTAATTTTTACTTATGGAGAATGTAAATACTAAAAGATGTAGAATGAGTTGTATAAGAATTGTTGCATTTCTTTAACGCAAAATTATTTAGCTCATGGAGTCTGCAATATAGTTGATATGAATGAAATATTCATTGATTTTACAAGAGATTTTTTGAGAAGCAGATCTTCCCGGTCGTCCAAATATTTGCTCAAGTCCCCTGGATGAGTCGGAAGGCCTGGATTTTCCACAGAGAAGCAGACGATTTTTTTCGATGAAGTTTTAAGCACAGAGTTTAATTACTTGTACCTCCATGGTCTTAAGTTTTTAGATAAAATAAATTATTATAGTATTGTGATGAATGAAATGAATGGAAAAAGTTTATGAATGAAATGTTGCTTTTATAGAGAGAGCCAGGCGTGTTATATTCCGATGACGTCATTCGAATAAAGTGAATTTGTTTTCGATGAAGTTTTTAAATATAATAAATTATTGTATTATTATGGTAATTTAAAAAATATTACCGAGGAATGTATCGCATTTTAGAGATATTTAAAGCAGGCCATTTATAATTCGATGCCGTCATTTGAATGAAGTTCATTTTTTTCGATAAAGTTTAAGTTTTCAAATATAATAAATTAATGTAGTATTGTGATAATTTTAAAAATATTGCCGAGGAATGTATCGCATTTTAGAGATGTTTGAATAAAATTGCATTGAAGTTGGAAAGTGTTACATAATCAATGCTTTATGCATGATTGATCTTTCTTGTTTAGCATGCTTCGGTATTTATGAAATTTATATATATATATATATATATATATATACTGTTCCATTATTCCCGTAATCTTATGTACCAATGCAGTAATGAAACCGAATCAAATAATGAACACCGTTTATTTATCGAATTTGTTCTGATATCAATTTCTTTATTGTTACAAATAAAATAAAAATCGTCTTCAAAAAAACCTATGTTATTTAATTCCGTTGCTAAGCAATATGATATAATTTTCACCAAATAAAATTTTAGAAAATAATCGTCCGCATAATACTAATTCTGTGATTTTACGGTGTGCTAGTTTCCTTGTCTTTGACATGCTATTTGCATGGCTTTGATATGCTGTTGAATAACTATTATACTGGAACATTATAATAGTTATTCAACTAATTAGATGATTGCTTTAAGCTTATGCTGTTTTCTTTACTGAATTTTACAGAATTATGAAAGAAAACTTATATGACAATTTGTTACATTATGAATATTTTCAGTGTAGACAGGCTCTTCAGGTCTTAAAATGTTACAGCTTAGATTGACTGGCAGGACAGCTTTTGAACTTAAATTTTAAAACCTCAGTTTTCAATCTACAAAATGTGTTCCTTTTGGAAAAGAAGAAACACTCACTTCTACCCTTATCTTGTGTGTCTGATAGTTCTGATCAAAGGTTGCTGGTCAATAGATCCAGGGTTAGATAAATACGTTATCTGCACTGTTCGGGTCTGAAAGGAAAAAACAAACTGATGAGTTCGTCATTTTTCAAGGAATAGAAAGATCTTTGGAAATAAAAGAACGTGACTTTATGTTTCAAGAAACTGCAGTTTTACTTTCTTTTTTTAAAACACTAGGGGGCTGAACCCCCTGCTCGCTACTCTTCAGCAACTCCCGTAACTCGCTTTGCGGGCTATTTCAAGCCAAGCTAAAATTTAAATCGATAAACGGTTTATTTCATCGTGTTTCATTATTATTTCTCTATAAATGTGCCAAATTTCATAATTTTGTATGTTATAGTTTTTGCCGTACGAGACAGAGAAAACCGATGGACGTGGCGATACGGAAGAACATTTTTCACTTCAGAAGTGCATAAAAAATAAAATATTTCGTAAATTACATCAAAATTAAACAAAGGGCTCTGTCCTGCAAAAATTCAACCATGTATGTATCTGCCTGCAAAAATTCAACTATGTAGGCACCTGCCTGCAAAAATTCGTGGTCTTGTTATTGTTAGTTTATCCAAGACGCGAACTCGCAGCTCAAATATTTTGTCTTTGAAATTAAATGTTTCTTAAACTGCAATATGTATCGAAAAATGATATATTTCAGCGTCTTCCCCAAAACTTTCTCTACAGGCGTACAAAATTTTATATTTTTGTATGTTATAACTTTTGCGGTACAGAGAATCTAAGAGAAATAAGAAATTTCTACTTTTTTTTTTAATATAGTGAGATATGGCGTTTAGCGTCGAAAAATCATATTAATCGAACATCCAGTTGCATTAGATTTTGTCTAATGGTCGATACTGTACGAGTTGTTGTTGTTGAGACCCAGACCGTCCAACCTAATAGAAAAGTGTAAGGTAACTGTTTGGACGGCCGGGAAGTGCCACCCAATTTAGACCGAAACCCAGTGGGGGAGGCATCCACAGGGTCTGTACCCTCCTTCCCCTACCACCAACCTCTCGGAAGGACTTACAGACCTACATGTTTAACGTGATCGTACTCCGCATGAACACGGCGGTAGTTGTGGCAGCGTGCAAATCCAGCGCGCAAACCACCGGGCTACCGCGTCCGAAATGTGAAAACAGCACGCGGTGTTCCCAGGTGGTCACCCACCCAAGTACTAACCGCGCCCGATGCTGCTTGACTTCGGTGATCTAACGAGAACCGGTGTTTGATACTATACGAGTGTAAAGATTTGGTCTTTTAAGTCATTGGAAGGGGGAAGTGATCGGTGTTGAAGAGACTTTTAGAACATCCTTGGGAATTAAAAATTCGACTCTGTTAGTCCCACAGTTTGTATTATAAATGGGTAAAGATTTCGCCTTCTAGGTTCCCAGGGGGGTTCTGGGGGGGGGGGGGGGTTCTAAAAAACACAAACACGTTGGACAATTATTATATAGATAACATTCTTGATAGTTTTCCTTGTCTTCCAATAACATTATTTTATTCGCAATTTTCGGAGATGACTAGACATAGTGACCCCATCCTCTCTACACGATAGTGACTCGGAAGGCGTAGACACTTAATATTTTCTTATAAGAAGGAGATGATCACAAAAAAGTTGGGAGACAATATATTTCTACGAGAACTTTGCACAAACGCATCCTGAATGCGAAAGGTCCAGTGGTTACTTCTGGCATAAGTTCTGACATCAAAAACCGTTTCAAATTTAATTATAAAAATGGCGTACATTTCATCGTTCCATTAACATGGAAATTGCGACATGTAAAATATTTCATCTCCAATCCTTATTTTCAAAGTTTTCATACATCTATATAAATATAACTGAAAATCTGTGTGTGTGCATGTGTGTGTGTGTGTGTGTTATCATCACGATAGAACTAATGCACCGAATTTTGTGAGAAGCCAGGGAACAAACAGCCTTACTTAAAATTGACTCGATGTTTTAAGCTTTTATGACCAGGGGTTGTCGATATATTTATAAATAACAAATATTCCACAGAAATAGCGTTATGCAGACGTTATTTTTCTGGGAATTTATTTGAAATATATATATATATATATATATATATATATATATATATATATATATATATTAAAATAGTAAATCCAATGGTAGAATAGAAGAAGTAACTCATAATACACTATCTTAAAAAAATTTAGCATTATGCAGACGTTATTTTTCTGGGAATTTATTTGAAATATATATATATATATATATATATATAATACAAAAGTAATCAGATGAAGAAAACGTAAGCATACATAAGTATGAAAAAAGGCTTAACGTAGATGGCGCAATGCTGCACAAGTACGTAAAACAGTTATATAGCAAATAAAAGTTGAAGGAAAAAATGGGAATCAAGCCAACGGGAAAGCATAAGTGGCCGAGGGGGATTGTGACCCCTCGTTCCCGGTTAAAGCATGCTATTACACCTAGGTAACACTCCCGGAACCAAATACTTTGCCGAAACTTGACCTCCGAAATGGTGTCGAGCACAAGACACTGACAGTGGAAGTGAGTACAAAACTCAAGAATCGAAGAAAAGTCCGAAGTACAAAACCGAAGTAAAACACATAATGAAAAAGGCCAAGAGTCGTTAACAAAGGAGAGTGCAATCCATATATAGCATTATACTACCACTAGGGTGCGCTATCAGCAAGTTCCGTATAGGTGAATCGCACAGTTACCATCATAGGTGTGTACAAGTTATATCCTTAAAATAAGCGTTTTTTACATCGTTGTATAACAGTATTATAATAATGTCTAAGGAAATTTGCGGGATAATGTTTCTTGATCGCCTCTTGCATTATTCTTCTGTCATTTTCAGTTCGATCTTTTTTGAAGGTATGGATTCTTTGATTGCGTATCAGGTGATTGACTATAATATTTCGTAATATATTTTTACTCAAATTTGAGTTCCAATCGATAACGTGATTGATGCTGGTCTTGAAAGACAGCATGTTGTTAACTGGGGAGTAAGGTCGCTACTCCTTACCGCCTTTGTGTAAGCACTTTACGTTACCTCCCTTCTTTTATATTTCTATTATGTCTTTATATATTTTTGGTGTTTTATGCTGCTGTGCGCATGTACACTAAAATCTTATTTCAATAATTTTCTTTAGAAATCTTTCTATTTTTACACATATATATATATATATATATATATATATATATGTATGTAAAAATAGAATGTGGTCGACTCATTTGAAGATTATTCACGGTGGCGACCTTTCGACATGTGAGTTGCTCTTTTTTGCAAGTTCGTATATTTGTGCGCTATATTTTTCATGTTCATGTCTATGTGGTATTTTATATTTCATATTTATGTGGTATTTTATGTTTTATAATTGAATTTTATCCTATTTGGTTTTTTTCTGTTATTCTTGTTATTCCGTTGTTGGGCACAGATTGCATAATATTTTAACCACGTGTTTTTATGCAATCATAGAAACAACGGATTTTAGTATGTCTGTCTAGAATGTGCCCCTGAAGACGTTTCTGGCAGATATACTATTCTTTAATATATTTTCCTTGTCCTGGCCTCTCCGTGCTCTACTTTTCCGGCCCTTCCTCGTTGCTTTTTGCTATTCACTCCACGCTTTTATATTGCTCGCGGTTTGATACTGTGGTTACTGATTCACACTCCTGCACTTTAGTATTTGTTATTTTAATTTATATATATATATATATATATATATATATATATATATATATATATATATGTATATATATATATATTAAAATAGTAAATCCAATGCTAGAATAGAAGAAGTAACTCATAATGCACTACCTTAAAAAAAATTTTAAGCCTACAGAATACAATGAAATAAAATGAAATTCAACAATAAAGAGGAAATTATAATACATATTACAGTTCAGAAAGCTAAAAATAATCAACAAATGTCAATAGAGAGGAATCGAAAAAAGGAATACCAAAATAATCAAGCATTAAAGCTTGCACGTGGAAGAGCTCTAGGCTTAAGAATAGTTAATTTCGATAAAATTCTTTATCAAGTCCTAATATTTTAAACGAGATGAACACAAAAATACTTTTTTCTGAAACACAAGATAGATTTTATCTATAAACATGTATTATTAGAACGACAAGAATAAAGATTGAAAAAATAGAAAGAAAACATTAATACCTTAAAATACACTTCAAATGTACAATCGTGACGAACAAGAAAATATATTGGAAAGAAGTAATAATAAAAATAAATAATTCAAGTAATTGTGAAATATTAACATCACCATAGAAGCAAAACCACTGTCATAATGCCAATAGTAGAGAAGATCAGCACCGGCCCATTCGAAGATTAAAAAGAATTAAATTCATCTTCAGGTCTGAGTATTTAATTCTAATTAACCCAAATAAATGCCTGTTTTAGATTGGACAATAGTGCATTACTATAAATGTGCAAACTCAGACTACAGGCACCAGAAGATGAAAAAATGAAGATATGAAACATTAGGAAAATTTGTATTACCATGTGGCAGAAACCCTTCTTCTTTCACCACGTGTATCTGCGACCAATCTCAACAGTATAATAAATATCTAGAAGCACCGGAATGAACATGACGAAATAAACCTAGGAAGCAGTACGAACGTTCACAGCGACACTCCCAGATCCGTCCAGTGAGTCAGAGCAGGAGACAGGACTATTACCCGTATAAGCAAAATTGAATATGAACATGAAGCAAAGATGAAAATTCTTAATAAACAAGAGATTCATAGAAGAAATGGACAAACGAGAATGTCACTATACACCATTATAAGGGCGCTCAAATCGTAGTTTCAAACTGGCTATAGTTACAATTTTTTTTTAGCGAAAATAAAATTGGAAAAATTAATATTAAGGTATCTTATTTTCAGATGTTTTTGATTTTTCTAATTTTTGTAGCTTATTTTATTATTTTTCACTAGCCGCCTTCGGCGACCAGCCTATTCGCTACCTTGAAAATTCTGACCGTGGCAAACTCGCTGGCGCCATAACCTCGTGGAATTGTTGTTGAGACCCAGACCATCCGACATACCAGAAAGGTGTAAGGTAACTGTTTGGACAGCCAGGAAGTGCCATCCAATTTAGACCGGAACCCAGTGGGGGAGGCATCCACAGGGACCTTACCCTTCTTCCCCTACCACCAACCTCTCGAAAGGACTTGCGGACCCACATGTTTAACGTGATCGTACTCCGCGTGAACACGGCGGCAGTTTTGGCAGTGGCGGGAATCGAACCCGGACCTACCGAGTGCAATTCCCGCAAGCTAACCACTGGGCTACCGCGCCCTCAACCCCATGGAGTTAACAAAGTTTGGTTTAATTTAATGACGTTAAAACTAATAATGAAATTTTGAGGCACCGCGACAATCTCCATAACTTTCTTTTTTTTAATTTTTTTATTTCTTCAGTGTTTGAATTTTTTCATTGTGGTCCCAACCACCATCTGATGTAAACAATACATCGCCACAATTCAATCCAGCATAATGAGCCAAAAACCTTATAAAAAGCAAACACTTATTCGGTTTTTAATTGTCCCTAGGTCAAAAACCGTACAAACCATAATTCAATCATTTAAATTTTATAATGACCATATGCTAAGCTCTTAATTCCATCATTTAAAATATAGCGTAATATCATTTAAAATATCTTCATTCCATCGTTACATCGTGCCATCATTTAAAATATCCATAAAATTAAAATATCCATAAATTAAAATATCCATAATTTCATATAAATATAATAATTTCACTATGTATACTGTTACCACCACCCGATGTATACAATACATCACCACAATTCAATCCATCATAATTCAATCATTTAAATTTTTTAATGACCATATGCTAAGCTCTTAATTCCATCATTTAAAATATCACATAATTTTCTAACCCGATGCACAATCTCCATGGAAACACCGTGCGTCTCCGCGCGCAGTGCGCCTGCGCGGACACGGGAGAAAAACTTATTTTGCCGGCTTGCCGCTGAGAAATTGAAATTCGAAAATTCTTGAAATCCCGATCCTGCAGCTATTTTTCATAATTTCCTGACCAGATTGGGCTTGTAAGAATGCCTGATGTTTGAGCTTTCTAAAAATGCAAATTATTAGTCGAAATTGTAGGGATTTTTCCCGATGCGAGGATTTAAAAACGAAAGTTCGTTTTTTTGAGCCGAAAGTGACTTTTGTTTTAAAATCTCTGACTTTAGTCTTAAAATGTTTTAAATTTAATGTTTTATACGGTCGAAATCGTATAAAACATTAAATAACAAAAAAAAATAATTCAAATTCTAAAAAATATTAAAATATGTCCCTAAGATTTGAAATTGATATATTTTTACTCACAATTGTCTGCTATTTTCGGTCGTGTGATTTTTTTTTTTACGACGTCTGGATGGTGAAGAAAAAAGGGGGAAAAAAGAAAATCGTATAAAACATTAAATAACAAAAAAAAAAAAATAATTCAAATTTTAAAAATCGGTTTTCACGTGTCACCTTCCCAGCCCCCCGGGTCTCCGACTGCCAAATTTTGTAGCTCTGCGACGTGCGGTCGCTGAGCCTATTGTGTGTAAGACAGACAGACACACAGACATTGCCTTTTATTATGTAGATTTTTATTTATTTATATAATTAATAAAGAATTCTAAGTTTTTTTGTTTTTGTTTTTTAATCATGTTACTAAGCAACGGAATTAAATCCAACGTGTTTATAGAGCAGACGATTTTTATTAAGTCTTTTCTGATTTAAATAATAAAGAAATGTATATAGAAAAGCATTTTAACGGAAACGGGAATTGCAATTTTGACTGGAAAGCATTAAGACCATTTGGCATGTAAGGCCTTAAGGATGAAAGATTACGGTAATGATTGATGTTTCCAATATCTTACGTCATCTATTTCGTTTTGGCAAAGATTTTTCAAACTCATATATTGTATTTAAACAATTGTTGGAACAGATTACAAATGGTACAGGTATATCTCGTAATACAAATTTAGCGCTTTCAATTTGGTATACGTTGATGCAATTTCATAGTTTTTGTAAATTTGTTTACAAACGGGAACAGGATGTTTTATTCTTTAGAACTGCTGGAGAAGATACTCTTGTACAGCGAGAACTGAGATCCTTATACTTAGCTTTAGAAGAATTAAATTAAATATTATAATAGAATGTTTTGAGTAATAATATAATTTAGAATACTAAATGAATTTGCACATATTTTAAATCACGAGCAACATCGGGTATATCAATTTTTTTTCTATATAAATGAAATTGTAAGTTGTGCTTCTATCTGTCCGTTTATTATCTCAGCACGAAATTTGTTAGAATAAGTATAAAATATCAAAAGATCACCTTCAAATATTAAAACTTCACATCGAATTGTGAATTTTAAATTTCTTTATATTCTATATTTTATACGAAAAACAGGTATACTGCTCGTTTTAATTTAACAAGAGAGTTCAATTATGCATAAAGCATTGATTATGAAACACTTTCCAACTGAAATGCAATTTTATTTAAACAACTCTAAAATGCGATACATTCAGCACTCATATTTTTAATATTTTAGTACTACAATAATTTATTATACTTGGAAACTTAAAACTTCATCAATAAAGCCAATGTTGTAAATCGCATGCTATTTAAAATCAATGAGTATCACATTCATATTACTTATGTTCCAGACTCCAGAATTAATTAATTTTGTCTGAAAAAAATTCAACAAATCTTATATAACTCACCTTACAATCACTTGTTTGCATTCTACATCCATTAAAATTAGGCTTCGTTGTGGAAATAATCAAAGTTTGATGATCATTTAAACTCAAAAATATTGTAATTGCGTTGGCGCCGAATATAGATGCCCATAATATACTCAATAAAGCGATTTCAGGACGGATGGAACACTAAATATACATTTAAAAGAACTTTAAAAATAACGCTTTTTACTGTGAGGGAAAAAAATGGATGACATATTTTATTTTGAAGTGGGTCACGTGATATCTTCATATCATATTGGTGTTATACGAGGATAATTATTACATATTATAAGAAGGTAATTATTATTTTAATTTTTATTTAAAAAACTACCGAACATATTTTGCTGAAATGGTTTTTATATATTTTATGGGATAATTTGAATATTTCCTAAAATTTTTGAAGCAGTTTGTGAATTTTAACTTCGCTTAAAAAATGTTTGAAAAATTAGTCCCATTAAATTGAGGTTCAATGTATTTCATTTTTTCAACCCGGGTTCAATCCAAAACTAATTGGGTGATATTATTCATTTACATTCCGATATGCCCCACAGATCATCTCAACAACATACTAAAATTTCATTTCGATAAAGTCACTTTTATGGTAGTTATCGGGCGAGTGGACGGACAGAGAGGGGCGTCATTTAGGGGGGTGTTATCCCCCTTCCCCCCCCCCCAAGCTCTGAAAACCTTTTTTGATTTGTAACTGCAGAAAAATTCTCTAACATTTGTTGCGATTTATTAAATTGCATCTTAATTACTGCTACGAAAAAAATGACATCACCTCAGTACTGTGTTAATTTACTGCCCTAGTTTAATGAAAATAAATAACTAACCCTTATCTACCAAAAAGGCTTTGAGGTAGCTACTTTAGAATGTTATAGTAAGTCCAACTTCAGGTGTTGAAAACCCAGCCAGACCACCCGACTCACCCAGGGGTATGAGCAGCTGGTTGAGTGGCCGGATCAACTTCAGGCGCCAAAATGATTACCTTATAAGGTAATCATTTTGTCAAGAATGCAAAATAGCTGCAGAAGTGAAAGAAAAGTGACAACCGTTCCTTTTATGGATTTCAAGATTCCCAACTTTAATCCCCTCACTCCAGACGGGGGGAAATAACAAAAGAAGAACCACCTTTGCTGGGTTAAAATTGTAGAGATTGTTAACAGTTCAGTAATCCCATAAAATGTCCCAAGAGAAAACATATAAATTGTAAATAATAAGGATCTGTCTGTACCTTGGGTCTACCCCACAGACTATTATATAGTATTCTGTGGTCTACCCAACGAGTTAGTATATATGGAGGGAGTGCGGTCCTATCTTCCCCATGCTAGTAGCATGGACAAACACTGAGAAGGTGTAGTAAGGACGAGGAGGAGAAGGACTTTCATGATTTGGCGATTTATCGCCTAAACTGTGTAGTGTACCTTCTGTTTTTTTTTTAACTTCTATTAAAGTCGAGGATGAATGGGAAGTTATTACACGTGTTATACGTTATAAGATTTTAAAAAATATGTATGAAGAAAAATACGAAATAGGATTAGAATATTTTTATTACCAAAAAATTTTATTACTAAAGAATAATTTTGTTAATGAAGTCATTTTTGTAAAACAACTTGAACTACAAAGCAATTACAAATAAAATATGATATGAAATAGATTACAAGTATACAAATTGAAGAATATGTATAATATATTTAAAAGCAATTATAAAGTATATGAAAAAATTGTGTGCATGCTTGCTTAAAATGTAGAATTCTTCACTTTTATCCAGATAAACTTTATCTCTGAAAGTTATGTTAGCATTATCCATATCTGCTTTGAGGCGTAATACGACTGAGTCATTTTTACATCTAATTTATTTTAATATATTGTATGTGTACCGTCAAATATAAAACAATGTAATATTTGCAATAATAAAATATTTAACTTTCCCGAGGAAAACTGAAAAATATAAAACTTTATAATATTTCTTATATAGGGAAATATATATATATATATTCGCTATTTTATCTCATACGAACTAAAAAATATTAAAATATGTGTAACAATTATTGCCTTTTCATCTCTTCCTCCTGACAGCATCTTTATTTAATTCCCATTACCCCCCCCCCCCCTCCTTCCTTTTTTGAGTTTTTCGTGTGATATTATTTCATTTAAATCATGTTGTAACTAGTTGATGAAGATGATATATGTAGTCCTATTTCAATATAAAATTATTACTTTTGAATCACCTAAGCTAGGTGTCCCAATAGCTTTATTTTCGTCAAATTTCTGTAATTATAATAATTTGGACTTCAATTTATATTAGTCGCACTTGAAAGACTCTGAAACACGACTTTGGTACATAAAACATGATGTAAGTAAAAATATTTATATTGGTAGAGCTGTTTCTAGATCAAAAAGCCTATTACTTAAATTATGATGAGGAGAATGTAAGGTTCTTTTAGAGTTAATATTTCTCATTTAATAGATTGCTAACGCGTGATCAAGAAGTCGGTGATTCAAATATTTCTTTGGGCAAGGCATATTTCTTTCTCGAAAACTAAACAAGAGTGTAATACCAAAATACTTCTACTACACTGGGAGTTTGATGATACATCCTTTTATATTTAATTTGTGAACAATCGAGATGTTTATATGAAATTAATTCTAACCACCATCGGCATGTATAAAATTTATGCAGAGAGAGTGAAGGGGGGGGGGAGGGCAATCTCATGGATAAGATTAATAACATCGACTTATTAAGTACAATTTACTTTGAACTAGAAATGATATCATGCTCATATTTCAGATCATATATCTTTATATAAAATGCACTGAAAAATTGTGATGTAAAATCTAAGTGACATTTTCAATGAATGTAAACTATTATATTTTATTTTGAAAGTAAAATTTTCTCATCCGACACGTCTTTACGCTCATCATCTAAACACCCTATGTTTCTTCCCTAGCCACCCAATCTTGCCAAACGTCGCCAAACATCGCCAAGTTCTACCTCGAAGGGAAAACATATGAGGATACCGAAAATAGCTCTATAACTATCACAAAAGTACTCCGAATGTTTTTTTAAAGTATTAGAATGATATTATAAGTCTTCTGCAATATCACAAACACCAAAAATACAGCAAAACTTCTAATAATATAGCATTAAAAGCAATAAAATTAATAGCCAAATGAAACGCACCACGCTAAAATCTAGCAAAATTACTTCTTAACTATATTTGTAAGATATATAATGAAAAAAAAAAACTTTCCCATGGAAAGAGTAAAGTCCTCCTTTTACATGCTTTTCCTTGCAGCCGTAAGCACAACAGTACATAGCCATTATTTTACTATTTATATTTGTCAAACACGCTCTCAGTCAGAAATCGCCATTGAAATGTACAGGGTCACAGTCGGAAGAAAACGGGTTCTCAGGAAATTCGTCCTGACTACAACTCCCTTTATCTTTGGCCCCGATTGCAACCCTTAAGCTCTCTCCATTATATACTACCTCCATGGGTCTACCCCATCGAGGTGACCAGGTCTACCCCATGTGTGGACTGCATTCCAGTATCGGAAGCAGAACTAATTCTGCACTCTTGGTCCCTTACACGCTTTGTGCTACCCTGCCATCCACCTTGCTGCTCTAAGTCCTTGGACGAGTCGGGTGGTCAGGGCTATCGACGCTTTGTGCTACAGCCATCAGATAATATACATACGACAAATGTGCTCAAAAAGAAGACGGTCAAATTTTCTATGAAAAGTTCTTACGTAATTTCTGAACACTTCGCACATTGAAATCTACATTTTGAAATTAGGGGGGGGGGGGCAGTAAATTCTTCTTGTAAGAGGCAATACACCTGTTGGTGATCAACCATTTTTGCTATCTTTCTGTTTCCCACTGGTTACGTATAATTTAACTATGGACAAATATACCTGCTCAGACGATAAATATTTCTCGAATAAGACCTTCCAACATATAACTATTGCTAATATTGTTAATTGAGTTTATATTTCATAAGTAATTATTTATGAGGAACCTATTAAAAGCAGTCTCATCCCTATTTTAGAAATTGAATGGAATTAATAAGCTTAAAAAAAACGACATTTATGTAGATTTAAGTATTTTTTGTCTCCAATCGCTTTATAAAGTGAATAATTTAAACAAGAAAGATCAATCATGCTTAAAGCATTGATTATGAAACACTTTCCAACTTCAGTGCAATTTCATTTAAACATTTCTAAAATGCGATACATTCCTTGGTAATAATTTTAAAATTATCACAATACTATAATAATTTATTATATTTGAAAACTTCATCGAAAACAACTGAAACTCATTCAAATGACGCCATAGAAAAAATAATACGAGTGGCTCTCTCTATAAAAGCAGCATTTCATTCATAAACATTTTCCCATTCATTTCATTCATCACAATACTATAATAATTTATTTTATTTAAAAACTTAAGACCATGGAGCAACAAGTAATCAAACTCTATGCTTAAAATTTCAACGAAATAAATCGTCCTTCTCTCGGTAAAATCAATGAGTATTTTATTCATATCAGCTATGCACACTCAATGAGCTAAATAATTTTGCGTTAAAGAAATGAAGCAATTCTTGTACAACTCATTCTACATATTTTACTGTTTACATTTTGCATAATTGAAAAATAGGCTTCGTTGTAGAAATAATCAAATTTGGATGATCATTTAAACTCAAATATATTTTAATTGCGTTGTTTCAGTATGTAGATGCACGGAATTTAAGCAAAAATAAATTGTTTTAGGAAGGATACAACACTCAATATGAATTAAAAAGAACTTTAAAAATCACGATTTTGAGACAAGATGGGTTCCATATTTCATTTTGAAGTGGGTCACGTGATATCTTCATATAATTGTCACGTGATCGCTTCATATAAGAGGTGTAATTATTATTTTAATTTTTATTTAAAAAACTACTGAATATATTTTACTGAATTTTTTTTTATATATTTTATGGGATAATTTGAATATTACCTAAAATTTTCGAAGTAATTTGTGAATTTTAAGTCCGCTTAAAAAATGTTTGAAAAATTAGGTCCCATAGGGTTCAATGTATTTCATTTTTTCAACCCGGGTTCAATCCAAAACTAATAGGGTGATATAACTCATTTATATTTCCATAGGTCCTACAGACCATCTGAACAGCATACTAAAATTTCATTTTGATTAAGTCATTTTTACGGCAGTTATCGTGCCAACGGACAGACAGACAGACAGACAGGCAGAATGAGCAAACTCATAAACACTTTACAACTTTGTCGTAAAGTGTTAATAAAAATGAAAAACTGTAAAGGATTGCTAAAATTCTATATAAGGTAAAATTCTTTTAAAATTTAAAGTAAAATTGTTTATCGATTTGGGAGAAAAAAATAATCAAGGAATTAAAACAAGGCATTTTAATTATTGTTAAGATTGCATCAGTAATAACCAGAACCCTATTAATATTTGTAGGCCTATCTAATTTTGTCTGTTACTACCCCCATCCCACTCCATCTAAAATTTACCCGTCCATCTGAGAGTCTCCACATTTGGCATGGAGACGCTGATCAGCGAC
Source organism: Amaurobius ferox (assembly GCA_951213105.1). Classification (NCBI taxonomy): domain Eukaryota; kingdom Metazoa; phylum Arthropoda; class Arachnida; order Araneae; family Amaurobiidae; genus Amaurobius; species Amaurobius ferox. The sequence continues at coordinate 22,240,669 of OX578150.1, read as the reverse complement.
TCAATTACTGGAAAACTGAATAAATTAGCAAATTTGAAATCCCTGCGGTGGTGGTAAGAAGGGGGGGGGGGTAGATGATCGAAATATAAAATGTATTAAAAATAATCGATTGAGAAGAGTTAAAAGAAAGTTCACATCAAGACTTTAAGGCAAATACCATTTCGTTTTGTTCTTGCATATATTGGTGGTGGGTGGGGGTAAAAACCTTAATTTTCGTTTTTTGCTAGTTCTGCAAAAAATAAACAAAAATATCTGAAACGATTTTCCCAGATATATCAACAAAACCCAAATATAGAGAAAATAATCCTGATAAACCAAATTGATTAGAACAATAGAGAGTAATTACATGTGGAGTTGACAATTAAAAATCGATCAGCATATTCAAGTTGAATATCAGCTGGCAGGAAAAGTACCAAGTACCACAATTTTAAGTTTTGCGTTCATGGGAGGCTTGCTTAAATATCATCATATTTTTATTTTTCTTTCTTTAAAAAAGACATTGGATGAAAAACCCTGTAACATTTCCCAGAGATACATCAACTCAATTTATTATTTAGATATATATTAACCAAGAACAAGCTGGCATTTTAGGCCTCTTAGTATTCATGCATTCATTAAATTTAAATTAAGAAGAACATTAAAATCAAACATAAGTTTGAGTGTGAGTAATTTACTCACGAATATACGTTTACTAAATAGCACAAGCATATTCACATGTTCGGCGATTTGTGTTTATTTACGTTATTTGTTTTTAATAAAGTAAAAAAATATATTATTTTAAAATACCTTTTTGCAGTTATAACACTTTATGCATACAATATTTTTGCTTTTTTTTATAATTTTCAACTGATTAATTAAATCTTAACCACCTTTATTTTCCGATCATTTGAGGAAGGGAATATCAAAACCGATTAAATTAGATAATTTTGAGTTATTTTACTAAGATACATAATGATATATAAAATGTATACTAAAATATTCTTTTTGAAGATATCTTTGACACAAAAAACTTAACTTTATTAATTTAGACACATTTAAAAATCTTCTACATTTAATAACTTCCAGTGGATAAAAAGTTTCCCGTAATTTTTCAAGGACATTCACTAATTATTTAAATAATTACAATTTTATTTATATATCAGCAAAATCCACGGGTTACGCCCGTCCAAGTACACCACGGCCATGCATGGGAAACAGGAACCGGCGGATATCAACTCCCGCCAACCTTCCCATTCGCTCCTAATATCCACAGACACATACGAGCCACACACTCCTCCCATTCAATATTACTATTTCTTATACGACTCTTTGTCAAAACATAATACTATACCAACCTCTAACACAACGCCATTAATTAACGCTCTCCTCTAGACCTTCTTACAAACCATTTTATCAAGCCTAATACCTCAAACATTTTATCTCAAGTTTTCAATTTTCAGTCATGCCATGGAAGTGAAGGGACTCCCTATAACTTTATGGACCATACAATTTAGTTCCAACCAATCTATCTATAAATAAAGTTTGTATTTAGAATTACTTAAAACGTGAATTTGAAGTTAAAGCAGGAAACAAGTCTCTCTAACGCCATGGTTTAAATATGTGTTCATATTCTTGATAATTAAATTGGGATGACCTCTCAATATTAACTTTCCTATTTAACTGAATCATGAGGTGGCCTCATCTCTAACTCCATGGGCTAAATAATTTTCCTTTGCATCTTGTTGGTGCAATGCCTTCCGCCTGAGATAGTAAACACAAGAAAAACAAAACGGATTAAGAACTATTTTTCCAGATCCAGGGGTTAATTTAAGAAACTGATTTCAGATTTGGATTCAGCATGGTCGAATTAGTATACAAGAGCCTTTTTAGCCTTCGGGGTTGCATTGGGTGTTCTGGACATACCGATCCTGCGCTTTTTGAGAAGTGATTCATTTTATCCTTCACACTAAATCCTGAATTCATAAGTAGTTTAAAAAACAAACATAAATCTAATATTTATTACTTGTTTTCTTTTTTAGTGGTAACACGTCATAATTGTAAATCAATTTAAGTAAATTAAAGATGAAATCTTTAGATTTAAAAGTCATTTAATAAACATCACTACCACTGAGGAAGGGTATAATGATGCCTGATAGCGCTCTGGCTTTTAATTTATGTGTACGTTTATAGTCTATAAGATGTTTATTAAATGACTTTTAAATCTAAAAATTTCGTCTTTAATTTATTTAAATCAATAAATCTAATATTTATTATGTATGCGTTTTAATCGAAGTAATTTTTTATACACTTGAATAATTAGAAAAGAAACTGCATATTTATTTATTTTTACTTTAACATAGACTTTTAAGGATAATATAGTAAAGTTTAATTCAACACATAAAACTGATGTGGCAAAGTGAAAAATGATTCATTATATCCTTAAAAAAATCTGATGTGGGTAACACATGACTTTCCTTATATAATGCAATAAATTGACTACTTTTACAGTAAAAAATAGATTTTTCTTATAGTAGATACTTATATTCTTTCCAAGATATTGAATTTTCGACTATTAGCCGTCATTTTCATTGATTTAGAGTCATTTTTATCCATTTGGCGAGATTTTCGTTAATTTAGCAACATTTCAAAAAGTCGCCAAGTTGGCGACATTCCGCCGAATTCGTCGCCAAAATCTCGCCAAGCGTTATGGACGGAAAAATAATTTATCCCTAAAGCAGATAAATGACTATTGGCGTTCAAATACAAAAGTATTACTCAAAGTATCTTTTTTCATGAATGGAACGAGCTAGATCCACGAGAATGATGTCACCCAATTTATCGCATGGTATTACATATGAAAAGTGAACATGTTTCTCAATAGAAAATATTTTTTTTTATTTTATATAACTTTTTGATAAATTTTTTGAAAAATGTGCAATATCTCGAGAACGGTTCACGTTAGCGTTCTAAAATTTATGTCAATCGTTTTCTAATGAAAAATTACATAAGAAATGTCTATTTGCGTAACTTTATTAGCGGTTTTGATTTTTTGACGATTTTTTCAAACTTTCATTCGAAAATTTAGGGGGGTGAGGTACTGTACATTCGATTGCGTATAAAAACAATTGGCTTCCAGTGTTTACGGATTGTGATTTTTGTACCAAATTTCGTTCGAATCGGTCCATTCGTTCATCAGTTATCGTCTCCACAGACTCAGTGACACACACACACACACACACACACACACACACAGACATCACTTCAAAAGTGTTTGATTTGTGATCAGGGATGCTTGTAACGTGCTCTCCCATCGAAAACTCGAATTCGAATTTTCGACCCCGTCACAATACTTTCCTTATACATTATGTATATAAGGAAAGTAATAATTTAGTTGTTCAATGCCGTTAAAAGGCTACGAGTATTAAAAATAGTCATATCTACAAGTCACAACAAAAACTTATGATTGGATTTTGCCTCTCTCCCCCCCCCCTCCATTTAGAATATGTTGAAATAACGTCTCCTACGTACAAACAGACAGACAGAATTGAATAAAGTCATAGAAACTTTACAACTATGTTTTAAAGTGTTAAAAATCAATTATTAATATAAATTTTTTTTTAGTTTGATTGAAAGAAAAGCAGCAGACGATTTCGATATTTGGAGCTTTATATGGAATCAAAAACTGTATAAAAATCGAATTATGAAATATAATAAAACATCGTCTGCTACAATTATAAATTAAAATACTTTAAGAACGGCAAGTTGAACATAATAGAGTTAACTAAATCTTCGCATGATGGTATAAAAATAATTTTGCTTATCTAGCCTTTCACGAATTGTAGCTGGAAGAATGTGGGAACAAAAAACTCGAGATTTATAAAATTTCAAATAAAATTCTAAGATTTTAAAATTTCCTCACTAATTTAAAGGGTCAAACATCACGTGCATGCAGAGTTTCAGGTTTTTACCTTCAAAAGTGTGGACGACTGCAAATTTATAATTTAAATAGATTTACTTCGATAATTAATTAATTAGATTTACTTCGGTATTAGTGGACAAAATATATACTGTGTCGGAAAAAAAGCTTGAACCAAAATCCACTTATATACATTTATAGGGTTTTCAAAGAGCTACAAATTCTTGACTTTTGTTCATAGCTAGTAATTTTAATTTTTGAGATATAAGCATTAAATCTTGATAAACCGAAAATTTTCAATCTTCTTCAACTTGGCAAAGCGATTACTCGAAAACTATAAGTCGTTAAAAATATATATAAAGAGATCGTTAGAAACTACATTTCCTAATGCATATTTTTGTCGCTTACTATTTATAGCTATCTTTTATAATTTTGAATATATTTCGAATCATAGGCATCCATAGAATATTTTCCAGGAGGGGACAAACTAAAAATAAAAACTAAAGATTGATTTCCGCAAACTAAAGCTTGATGTCCGCCTTTATATATCGCCTTTATGGGCGCCCATATTTCGAGTGAAAGTAAACAGAAAATTAAAAAAGCGGTTGCTTGGACATATACTTTTAAAAGTTTTCTCGTAAAACACGAGTTCAAAAATATAAAAATATTGAAATTATTTTTATATATTCATAATCTGTATCTTATTTTTGACAAAACAAAAAATATTATTTACATTTTTATCTGTTAGGTTCAGAGGTATAAAAATCCCAAAGGGTTTACATTTTCCATAACGATAAGGGTTTATATAAACGATAAGGGTTTACATAAACGATAAGGGTTTCATAACTATAAGGGTTTACATTTTTCATCTGATTTCCACCGCAGATGCCCCAAGCATAGATGTTATTCACATCAAAATTACGTTACTGACCCCATCAAAGCAGAAAGTAGTTATTTGTCATCTTTCCCCATGCATTTTCGCAAACTGTCATTTACAGGAATTTCTCGTCACTTCCGGAGCTGTAGCTCCCATTCTCTGGCTCGTGCCGTGTGTTGATAAGAGCGCCACAGTTCTCAATGCTTCAAAGCAACAGTTGGCTTCGGTTAAAATCTGTCTGCCAGGAAATCCGAGTTGAAACACTGCCTGACTAAAAGGAGAAAATCTCTGCAATAAAAACCGAGAATTAGAGAGCGAAGCTGTAAAATATCTGGAGTAAGACACTCGATTTTCTCACATATTCATACTCTACAGGGTGTTAATAAGTAAATAATAAAAATCAATCACGCATAAAGCATTGATTATAAGCACTTTCCAAATGAAATGCAATTTTATTTAAACATTTCTAAAATGTGAAGCATTGGCCACCGTTGACATTTTGTAAATTATCACAGCACTACAGTAATTTATTACCCTTGAAAATATCAAATTTCATCGAAAAAGACATTGTTAGTTATGTAAAATGAATTTTATTCAAATGACGTCATCGAAATATAAATCGTCTGCCTCTCTATGCGGAATAAATGAATATTTCATTCATATCACTAATATTCCAGACTCCAGAGATAAATAATTTTACGGAAAAAATTATTCAGCAATTCTTATACATTTCACCTTACAATGGCTTGATCTGTTTACATTCTGCATGGTATATTATAGTATTAAAATTGGGCTTCGTTGCAAGAATAAAGAAGTTTTGTGATAATTTAAAATCAAAAATATTGTAATTGAGTTGGCACAGAGTTCAGATACACAGATAATACGCAAAAATAAAGCGATTTTATGACGGATGCAACACTAAATATAATTTAAACATCTTCGGCAGGTATGTCAAAAATACGACCCGCAGGCCATCAGCGGCCCCCGTGGATGTAGATGCAGTGCGCGACCTCAGTTAGTAATACTCGAATTTGATAAACAGTTTTTCTATACTACATTGAACACATAGGTACAGATTACAGATACCTATAGAGCACGCACTTATCTCTGCCACAAATACGTCTTCTTGTTTACTTTCCTTATATACAATAATGTATAAGAAAAGTATTGTGAAGGGGTCGAAAATTTGAATTCGAGTTTTCGACGGAAGAGCACGTTTCAGGCATCCTTGATCACGAATCAAACATTTTTGAAGTGATGCCTGCGTGTGTGTGTGTCAGTGATTCTGTGGAGACGATAACTGATGAACGAATGGACCAATTCGAACGAAATTTGGTACAAAAATTACAATCCGTAAACACTGGGAGTCTATTGTTTTTATACGCAATCGAATGTTCAGAACCCCCTAAATTTTCCAGTGAAATTTTGAAAATATCGTCAAAAAATTAAAACCTCTAATAAAGTTACGCAAATAGACATTTCGTATGTAATTTTTCATTAGAAAACGATTGACATACATTTTAGAACGCTAACATGAACCGTTCTCGAGATATTGCACATTTTTCAAAAAAATTATCAAAAAGTCATATGAAATTTAAAAAAAATATTTGCTATTGAGAAACATGTTCACTTTTCATATGTAATACCATGCGAAAAATTTGGTGACATCATTCTCGTGGATCTAGCTCGTTCCATTCATGAAAAAAGACACTTAGTAATACTTTTGTATTTGAACGCCAATAATCATTTATCTGCTGTAAGAATAACTTATTTCTCCGTCCATAACGCTTGGCGAAATTCTGGCGACGAATTTGGTGGAATGTCGCCAACTTGGCGACTTTTTTAAATGTTGCTGAATTAACGAAAAACTCGTCAACTGGATAAAAATGAAGTTAAATGAATGAAAATGAAGACTCATTGACGAAAATTCAATATCTTGGAAAGAATTTAAATATCTACTATAAAAATAATCTATTTTTTTTTACTGTAAAAGTAGTAAATTCATTGCATTATATAAGAAAAGTCATGTGCTGCCCACATCAGATTTTTTAAATTAATTATGCCTATAATATTATTATAATGCAGTATGTCTGCTTTGATTGTTTGACGTAGATATATCACCCGTCGAATATATACTGAAGCTGAAAGGATGCCAAGTATCTGGATCATGGAGGTAAAATTAAGGAGTTAGAACTTCATATTAAGAAAACGTCAATATCGTTTGAGACAATAATTCAGGTGGAGCTGGGATAATACTCGTATAAGTAGCCCTGCATTGTATGCATTTCTACTTCGAAAGGCTTAAAATATTTATTTAAATTGTCAATTTTGCAAAAATAAATTATTAACGCAATACAAAGTAGAAATGAAGCAATAACTACTATTCCTAAGTATTCGAAATAATTTTACCTTTCAATTTATTTTCATCTCCCTATATTCTGTACGCTACCCTACAATTATGAAAAAATACTGGTTAATTATACTCATAATTAGAGAACTCTTAATTTAAAAGTAATCAAAAATACATATGCTTAATACTACGCCTTTCTATTGTGTCAACTAATAGTAGCAGCTACTTTATTATCACTAGCGACACCTAGATATAATTCTCAAAGCATTATAGCATTTTCAAAGGTTTCATCCATAGGAGTTTTATCTCCATCTTTCTAACTCCATGATCTGGATCTTGGAAATAATGCCCTGTTTTTTAACCGTTATGACTTAATGGCATTTTAATTTTGATGTATAATTTAAATTTAAATAAAATATTTTTACTTTCCTTATATACATAATGTATAAGAAAAGTATTGCGACGGGGTCGAAAATTCGAATTCGAGTTTTCGACGGGAGAGCACGTTTCAAGCAACCCTGATCACGAATCAAACATTTTTGAGGTGATATCTCTGTGTGTGTGTGTGTCAGTGAATCTGTGGAGAGGATATCTCACAAACGAATGGAGAGATTCGAATGAAATTTGGTACAAAAATCCCAATCCGTATATGCTGGAAGCCTATTGTTTTCAAACGCAATCGAATGACATTATGTTATTTTTGCTTAGAAAACGATTGACATAAACTTTAGAACGCTAGCATGAACGGTTCTCGAGATATTGCACATTTATCAAATAAATTTATCAAAAAATCCCATAAATAAAAAAAAAATATTGTTGAGAAACATGTTCACTTTTCATATGTAATATCATGCGATAAATTGGGTGACAGCATTCTCGTGGATCTAGCTCGTTCCATTCATGAGAGAAGATACTTTGAGTAATACTTTTGTATATGAACGTCAATAGCCCTTTATCTGATATAAGAATAACTTATTTCTCTATTCATAACGCTTGGCGAGATTTTGGCGATGAATTTGGCGGGATGTCGCCAACTTGCCGACTTTTTAAAAATTTGCCAAATTAATAAAAATCTTTCCAAATGGATAAAAATGACGCTAAATCAATAAAAATGACGACTAATTGAAGAAAATTCAATATCTTGGAAGGAATATAAATATCTACTATAAAAATAATCTCTTTCTTTTTACTGTAAAAGTAGTAAATTCATTGCATTATCCAAAGAAAGTCATGTGCTGCTCACATCAATTTTTTTTTATATATACTTTGAAATTATATATAACTATTTTTTTATATATTTTTTGTATATACTTTGGCCTATTGATATACTTTGAAAGAGAAATTGGCACGTCACAAGATTGAGTTTGACACCCCTTATGTACTGTGACAGCGGTATAAAAATGGAGGCCATATTTTATTTTGCAGCAAGTCACGTGATCTCTTCATGTATAATGGGTGTAATTATTATTTCAAGTTTTATTTTAAAAACTTGCCAACATATTTTGCTGAAATTTTTTTTTACACTTTTTATGTGATAATTTGAATAGTTTCTAAAATTTTTGAAGCAATTTGTAAATTAAAACTTCTCTTAAAAATGTTTGAAAAATTAAGTCCTATAGGGTTCAATGTATTTCATTTTTTCAATCCGGGTTCAATCCGTAACTATAATTGGGTGATACTATTCATTTTCATTCCTAGTTATTCCAAAGACCGTCTTAACAGCATACTAAAATTTCGTTTCAATGTCGCATTTTAAAAGTCGTTTTTACAGCAGCTGTCGTGCGAACGAACAGACAGACAGAATGACGAAAGTCATAAACACTTTTCAACTAGGCTTGAAAAGTGTTTAAAGCGTTAAGTTTTAAGTCAAACATTAAACCAATTTCATCGTGTTCCGGATTAATCATGTCGTACAGCTATATTTATGAAGAATAAATAAATATTTCATTAAATCAAACTGGGAAAGAAACACATTTTACACTATCCCCACGCTTTGCAAGTGTGAAATGGTTCGTGGCGACAAACTAAATGTGACATTTATGTGCTGATGACAAATTCAGAATATCAGAATCTATTTCAGATTAATACATGAAAATGCCGAAGATATTATTTATAATTCTGTTATATTTAACAAGAAAGATCAATCATGTATAAAGCATTGATTATGAAACAATTTCGAACTGCAATGCAATTTTATTTAAACATCTCTAAAATGCGATACATTTCTCGGTAATATTTTTAAAATTATCACAATACTACATTAATTTATTATATTTGAAAACTTAAAACTTCATCGAAAAAAATGAACTTCATTCAAATGACGGCATCAAAATACAAATTGCCTGGTTTAAACATCTCTAAAATGCGATACATTTCTCGGTAATATTTTTAAAATTATCATAATACTATAATAATTTATTATATTTGAAAACTTCATCGAAAACAAATGAAATTTATTCAAAAGACGTCATCGAAATATAACACGCCTGGCTCTCTATATAGAAGAAGCATTTCATTCATATATATATATATATATAAACGTTTTTCCATTTATTTCATTCATCACAAAACTATAATAATTTATTTTTGTAAAAACTTAGGACCATAGAGGTACAAGTAATTAAACTCTATGCTTAAAACTTCATCGTCTGTTTCTCTGTGTAAAATCAATGAATATTTCATTCATATCAGCCATATTGCAGACTCCGTGAGCTATTGTGTGTTAATTTGTGTTAAAGAAATGCAGAAATTGTTATACAACTTATTCTACATCTTATGGTATTTAATTTACATTCTCCATAAGTGAAAATTAGGCTTTGATGTAGAAATAATCAAAGTTGGATGACCATTTAAACTCAAATATATTGTAATTACGTTATTTCAGAATGTAGATGCACAGAATTTCAGCAAAAAAAAAAGCGGTTTTAGGACGGATACAACACTAAATATAAATTAAAAATGACTTTAAAAATCACGATTTTGACGCAAGATGGATGCCATATTTTATTTTGAAGTGGGTCATGTGATCTCTCCATATAATAGTCACGTGATCTCTTCATGGGTGTAATTATTATTTTAATGTTTATTTAAAAAACTACTGAATATATTTTGCTGAATTTTTTTTATATATTTTATAGGGTAATTTGAATGTTTTATAAAACTTTCAAAGCAATGTGAGAATTTTAAATTTGCTTGAAAAGTGTTTGAAAAATTAGGTCGCATTGGGTTCAATGTATTTCATTTTTTTAACCCGGGTTCAATCCAAAACTAATTGGGTGATATTATTAATTTATATTTCCATAGGTCCTACAGACCGTCTGAACAACATACTAAAATTTCATTTTGATAACGTCATTTTACGGGAGTTATGGTACTAACGATCAGACAGAATGAACAAAGTCATAAACACTTTTCAACTATGTTGTAAAGTGTTAAAACGAGATTTAAGTCAAACATTAAACCAATTTTATTTTACAGTGATCCAGATTAACTATGCTGTACAGCAATATTGATGACGACTAAATAAATACCTCATTGAATCATACCCAGAAAGAAACATATTTTAGACTATCCCCACGCTTTGCACGTGTGAAATGGTTAGTGCTCATTAGCTAAATGTGATAATTATGCGCTGAATACAAATTCAGAATATCATAATCTATTTCAAATTACTGCATGAAAATGACGAACATTTTATTTATTAACATGGAAATTGTGGTGTGTAAAATATAATTTTATCTCCGATCACTTTATGTGTGTTGCTTTATTTTCAACGTTATTTGACATTTTAATCAAAAAAATCAATTAATTATAAAACATTATTACTTTCCTTAAAATACATGGTAATATATAGGGAAGGTATTGGAATCGTGTCGAATATTGAAAATAGAGTTTTTGACTGATTTGCACGTTTTGAGGAGAAAACTATTTTTAGCGTGACGTCTGTGTGTCTGTCTGTTCCAATGTAAGTATCCATTCTAGCCAAAAAAAATTACCAAATTTCGCACAATTTGGAAAATAAGTCACTTGTGGATTTCTCTGGTGCTGATTAAATTTTAGTACGCGTCGGAAAAAAAGAACCCAACCGTTCTCGCGATATTTTAGTTTTTTCGTATTTTTGCCACGTCGCCAAGTGTAAAAGGAAATTGAAATAAAACTGCAAATTCAGTGCAATTTCAAATAATTATTCGTGTTATTCTGGGCTATTAAATGCAACTTAATAAGTTATAAAAGGAAGAAAAAAATAAAATTGAGTCTGTAGGGAAAGTCATGTGCTGCCTACATTAGAATTATTTTTATAAAGTTATACAGCAGTTTTTTATATACAGCCAGCAGGCGATTTCGATAGTTGAAGCGGCACTCGGTTACAATAGTTAGAAATAGAATAAAAAAATGCATAAATTGAATTATAAAATATAGATATCGTCTGTAATAATTATAAATTAAAATATTTTAAGATCAGTTAAAAAAATGTTGATATTTTCCTGAGCATGATAGTATAAAAACCAATTTTGTTTATTTAACCGTTCTAAAGTTTATTTAGAAGAATGTTGGAACAAAAACTCCGAAATTTATAAATTTTTCGAAAAAAATCTTTCTTATCAAAATTTAAAATATTTCCCCTTACTTAATGCTAAGTCGCACATGCAAAGTTTCAGGTTTCTACCTTCAGCAATTTGGGCTGTGTAATTCATCTCCGTCTCACTCAGCTGTATAATAGGGATCATCCAAACCAATAAGATTTTATTAAGCATAATAATTTGAATTTCAGCTAGTAGATTAACAATGTTTTAACTCTAGTATGCATACATAGCGAAAATTTATTAATCAGCATGTTATATGTATTTAGGGATTCTTAAAATGCTTAGATATACATCTGAAGAATAGAACTTTTACTTCATCGCAATAATTTTCTTTTAACATATAAAGTGAAAACTCTTAACGAACACAGACCACAAATTTGTAGCAGTGTTCACGATTTGGAGAATAAACTGGGGTTTGACTCAACTCGACTTTCTCATACAAAAATCCACTTTATTCTTTACAAATTTTAAAAGAAAACAATTTAAACCAAGAAAGATCAATCATGCATAAAGCATTGATTATGAAACACTTTCCAACTTCAATGCAATTTTATATAGACATCTCTGAAATGCGATACATTTCTCGGTAATATTAAAACTATCACAATACTACATTAATTTATTATATTTGAAAACTTCATCGAAGAAAACGAACTTCATTCAAATGACGGCATTGAAATATAAATTATTTGGTTTAAACATCTCTAAAATGCGATACATTTCTCGTTAATGTTTTTAAAATAATCATAATACTACAATAATTTATTATATTTGAAAACTTCATCAAAAATAAATGAAATGTATTCAAATGACGTCATCGAAATATAACAAGACTGGCACTCTCTATAAAAGCAGCATTTCATTCACAAACTTTTTTCCATTCATTTCATTCATCACAATACTATAATAATTCATTTTATTTTAAAACTTAAGACCATAGATGTACAAGTAATTAAACGCTATGCTTAAAACTTCATCGAAAAAATCGCCCTTCTCTGTGTAAAATCAATGAATATTTCATTCATATCAGCGATATTACAGACACCATGAGCTAAATAATTTTGCGTTAAAGAAATGCAGCAATTCTTATACAACTAATTCTACATCTTTTGGTATTTACATTCTCTATAAGTGAAAATTCTCTATAAGATGATCATTTAAACTCAAATATATTGTAATTGCGTTGTTTCAGTATGTAGATGCACAGAGTTTAAGCAAAAATAAAGCGGTTTTAGGACGGATACAACACTCAATATGAATTAAAAAGAACTTTAAAAATCACGATTTTGACACAAGATGGACGCCATATTTTATTTTGAAGTGGGTCACGTGATCTCTTCATATAATGGTCACGTGATCACTTCATATAAAAGGTGTAATTCATATAAAGGTGCAAATATCCATTTTTTTTTCAATTTTAAAAGAAAACAATTTGAAAAATCAGTATCATGAGTCCAAGTGATTACAACCATAACGTGTTACCCTTCACTACAGGGCATAAAAAAAATCTTTCGATTGATACTATACTTGACAATGTGCATAAAGAACCGAACATATTTGTTGAAATTTTTTTTATATATTTTATGGGATAATTTGAATATTTTCTAAAATTTTCGAAGCAATTTGTGCATTTTAAATTCGCTTAAAAAATGTTTGAATAATTAGGTCCCATAGGGTTCAATATATTTCATTTTTTGCAACCCGGGTTCAATCCTAAACAAATTGGGTAATATTATTCATTTACATTCCCGTATATCTCGCAGACCGTCTCAACGACATATTAAAATTTCATTTTGATAAAGTCATTTTTATGGCAGTTATCGTGAAAACGGACAGACAGACAGACAGAATAAACAAAGACATAAACACTTAGCAACTATTTTGTAAAGTGTTAAAAGATCAATCATGTTGAAAGCATTGATTATGAAACACATTCCAACTGAAATATAATCCGCTGAATGTATGACATCTCTAAAATGCGATACATTCATAGGTGATATTTTTAAATTATCAACAAACTATACATTAATTTATTTTACTTGAAAACTTAAAACTTCACCGAAAAACAGGAACTTTATTCAAACGACATCATCGAAATATAAATCGTCTGGCTCTCTATGTAAAAGCAGTGCATATTTCGTTCATACACTGTTATTCCAGACTCCAGAGGTAAGTAATTTTGCATGAAAAATATCAGCAATTCTTATACAACTCATCTTACAATCACATGTTTACATTCTGAACCCCCTTAAAATTAAGCTTAGCTGTAGAAATAATCAAAATTTTATGATCATTTAAGCTAAAAAATACTGTAATTGCGTTGGCGCAGAATATAGATGCACAGAAAATATGCAAAAATAAAGCGGTTCTAGGACGGATGCAACACTAAATATAAATTTAAAAGAACTTTAAAAATCCCGATGTTTACTCTCGGAAAAAAGGATGGATGCCATATTATATTTCACTGTCACGGATCACGTAGGATGAGTTGTATAAGAACAGGAATTTGCCTTTCCTTGATGTTCTGGTTACCCGTTCTGCTTTTGGTTTTCACTCTTCTGTTTTCCGTAAACCCTCTTTTACTAACTCCTGTATCCCCGCTAATTCTTATGATCCTAATTCCTCTAAAAAAGCCTCTTTTAACGCTTATTTTAATCGCTCATTTCATGTTTGTTCTGCTATCTCTGCTTTGACTGATGAAATTAATTTTATTTTTAATCTTGGCCATGAGGCTGCTTATTCTTTTGAGTTTATACAAAAGATTTTCACCCATGTTCGCCGTAAATTTACTCAAATTGATACTAAACTTGCTTTAAAAGATCGTTTAGCTTATAAATCTAGTTTTCTTTACCATCCTAAGATTTTCACCTCCTTTATTCAGTTCTGTCATAAATTTGGTTCCGCCAAATTCGACGCCAAAATCTCGCCAAGCGTTAGGGATGGAGAAATAAGTTATTCTTACATCAGATAAATGACTATTGGTGTTCAAATACAAAAGTATTACTCAAAGTATCTTTTTTCATGAATGGAACGAGCTAGATCCACGATAATAATATCACCCAATTTATCGCATGGTATTACATATGAAAAGTGAACATGTTTCTAAATAGGAACGAAATATATATTTTTTATTTTATATAAATTTTTGATAATTTTTTTGAAAAATGTGCAATATCTCGAGAACGGTTCATTTAAGCGCTCTAAAATTTATGTCAATCGTTTTCTAATGAAAAATTACATAAGAAATGTCTATTTGCATAACTTTATTAGCGGTTTTGATTTTTTGACGATGTTTTCAAAATTTTACTCGAAAATTTAGGGGGATTTTGAACATTCGATTGCATATGAAAACAATAGGCTTCCAGTGTTTACGGATTGGGATTTTTGTACCAAATTTCGTTCGAATCGGTCCATTCGTTCGTCAGTTATCGTCTCCATAGACTCACTGACACACACACACATACTTTTACACACACACACACAGACATCACTTCAAAAATGTTTGATTCGTGATCAGGGATGCTTGCAACGCGCTCTCCCGTCGAAAACTAATTCGAATTTTCTAACCCGTCACAATACTTTCCTCATACATTATGTATATAAAGAAAGTAATAAAGAAACTTTTGGCGACATTTTCGTCAATTTGGCAAAAAGAAAAGTTGCCATGTTAGCGATATCCCGCCAAATTCGTAGTTCTGAATTTGCAGATCTGAATAAAACGTCCAGATCCCGTTTGTAATATACTAAATGAAATTGTTTAAAAATGATGTTTGATCCCGTTTCAATATACTAAATGAAAACACTAAAATTGTATTAAAAGATATACCCGTTCTACTTTTTTTCAGTTTCAACAATCTTCTAAATGAATTTATTGGCTAAACACAATATATGAGTTTATTCGCTAAACACAATATATAAGCTTGGCCAAACTAACCAACATTCTTTTCCAAAACAAATGAAAGTGATGTACGCAGTCCGCAATTAATATAATTAAAAGAAAAATCAAACCGTTCATTTATAAGATAGTACATTTTTATATCCATTTATTTATTATTCAAATCGAAAAAATAATAATAAACATTACCAAACACATTTAATTTAATTGCTTTGCTGAGCAACATGATACATCCTCATAAAATTCTAAAAATTAATTAACTATTTTGATTTCTTAGATTTTCCATTTAAATTCATGTTTTCAAACAATACATGATGTCAGGATGTGACTATCTAACGCAAAAAACTTGCACCAAACTCAGAGATAAAATTTTAATTCATTTTCACGTTTTAAACAAACGGTTTTCAGCCTTTTCGTTTGGAGGAACCAGGGAATTTGAGTATAGAACTCCTAGGAAGAAGTTTCGTTTTCAATTAATATCTCGACAACCCCTGGTCTTAGAAACTCGAAACTTGGACTAAATTTAAGGAGGCTATTTCAAGGCTACCCACAAAATTTCATTGAATTCTGTTCAGCCGTTCTCCCGTGATGATGAGACAAACGAAAGTTTGGGTTTTTTACTAATATCTCAAGAACCACTGATCGTAGAAACACAAAACATGGACTAAATTTTAAGTGGGACTATTTCAAGACTACCCACAAAATTTCATAAAATTCGGTTCAGCCGTTCTCCCGTGATGACGGGACAAACAGACAGACAGATTTTCAATGTTATTTATATAGACTAGCAGTATACTCGTTCTTCGTACGGAATATATATTATAACAAAAAAGTTAAATTCACAATCATGTGCAAATTCCTATAGTATTCTAAATGGCATTGTTATTCAAAGCATTCTATTAAAATATTTAAATTAATGCTCCGTTAAAGAAGTTTAAGAATCTCTGATCTGGCTATACAAAAGTATCTGCACAGGAAGATCTGAAAGATGAAATATCCTTATACAGCCTGTGAGCAAATTTATAAAAAATAATTAATTAAATCAATATATGTCAAACTAAAAGCGTTATATTGGGAAAATATACCCGTACTATTGTCGAATATTAAAAGACGCTCCAGTGTATTAGTAGAAAATTTACCCGTCTGTAATATATGAGTTTTACAAATGTTTTCCAAAAAATAACAGATGACATAATAAATTGAAAATATCAATAATTCTCGTAATCTTTAAACCTGAAGTCCGTAATTTATTACAAAATATGCCAAAATGAATGAGCTAAGATTAAAAACTAGGCCTACTTATATTCTCATAGATTAGAAGATATGCCCGTGTATTAGTAGAAGACTACCAGTATTACAATATATGAATTTAAAAAATATCGGCCAAAATAAAACAGATAACGCAAGAAATTGCAAATATCAATAACCCCTTAATCTTTAAACCCGAAGGCGATAATAAATTCCAGTATCAAAATGAAAGCCCTAAAATTGTACGGAAAGATATACCCATATTACTCTTGCATTCTCATAGATTAGAAAGTATACCCGTGTATTAGTCAAAGATTATCCTTACTGCATAACCGTTCTTCGTACTGAATCTATATAAATAACTAGCAGTATACCCGTTCTTCGGAGTATATAATATAAAGAAACATATATATCGCAATCATGTGCAAATTCTGTTAAAATATTAAATTTATTGCTCCTAAAGAGAAGTTTAAGAATATCTGTTCTCACTATGCAAAATTATCTTCATTGGCAGATCTAAAATATAAAACATCCTGGCCCCTTTTGTAAGCAAATTTACAAAAAAAAAAAAAAAAAAAAAAAAAAAAGAATTGAATCAATATATGCAACCCCCGTACTACTTATATTGTCGCAGATTAGAAAATATGCCAGTGTGTTAGTAGAAGATTACCCGTATTACAATATGAGTCTCAAAAATCTTTGCCAATATAAAAGAGATGATGTAATAAATTGAAAATATCAATAATCCCCGTACTCTTCATTCCAGAAGGTTGTAATTGATTCCAATATATGACAATATATATCAAAACATATGCCAATATACCTGTACTACTTATATTCTCGTAGATTAGAAGATATACCCGTGTATTTGTAAAAGATTATTCGAACAACGTACAATATATGAGTTTAAACAATTTTTGTCATAATAAAACAATTGCATAATAACTTGAAAATATCAATAATCCCTGAATCAATAATTCCCGAAAATATCAATAATAATAACGTTTAAACCTGAAGACCGTAATTGATATTATCCAGTCAAAAATGCTATAAGAAAAATCAAATTGTTCTTTTCTAAAATATATTTTTATATCCATTTATTTATTATTAAAATCAAAAAAATAATAATTAAAATTAACAGACAGATTTAATTTAATCGCGTTTCTGAGTAACATGATATAAGATAGAATCTTCCTCGTAAACTGCGAAATTAAATAACCATTTTGATTTCTTTATACTTTTCATTGTTCAGTAAAAGCTTCTTTAAAATAAACCATGGAGTTAGATTTCCCATTTTAATCATATTTCAAACAATTCCTGTTTTCAGAAAGTGACTAATTAGCGCAAAAAATCTCCATCAAACTCAGAGATTAAATCTTAATTCACTTTCAAACGATTTTCAAGCTTTTCGTTTGGATAAACCACGGAGTTAGAGAGTAGAACTCCTAGGAAAAAGTTTCGTTTTTCATTAATATCTCCACAAACCCTGGTCTTAGATAGATCGAAACTTGGGCTAAACTTATGGAGGGCTATTTCAAGGCTATTCACAAAATTTTATCAAATTTGGTTCAGCCGTTCTCCCGTGATGATGAGACAAAAGAAAATTTCGTTTTTTACTAATATCTCGAGAACCACTGATCGTAGAAACTCCAAACATGGACTAAATTTTAAGTGGGACTATTTCCAGGCTACCCACAAAATTTCATCAAATTCGGTTCAGCCGTTCTCCCGTCATGACGGGACAAACAGACAGACAGATTTTCAATTTTATATATGTAGATTGAAAATCTGTCTGTCTGTATGTATGTATGTCTGTATTTGTCTTATCATCACAGGAGAACGTCGTAATTGAATTTAATGAAATTTTGTAGGAAAACTTGAAATAGCCCCACTTAAAATTTAGTCCATGCTTGGAGTTTCTAAGTCCAGGGTTTGTTGAGATATTAATTAAAAACGAACAATTAAACCATCCATAGAGATAGCATTATGCAGACGATATTTTTTCCGCCAATTTATTTGAAGAAAATTATATATATCTGAGTTTGGTTGGAGTTTATTGCACTTATTAGTCATTTTTGAAAATCGTAGGTTTGAAACATGAATTGAAATGTAAACTCAATCACTATGACTTATTTTTCACAGGCTCATATTCAACAATGAAAAGTATTAAGAAATCAAAGTTGTTATTTAATTATCAGCATCTTATGAGGAAGATTCTTTCTTATACCATGTTGCTCAGCAACGCAATTAAATCAAATGTGTTTGTTAATTTTTATTATTATTTTTTCGATTTGAATAATAAATAATTGGATATAAAAATATATCTTATAAATGAAAGGTTTGATTTTTCTTTTAATTATATTAATTACTGACTGCGTACATCACTTTCATTTATTTTAGCAGAATTTTCAAACTTGTGTATAGTGTTTAGCCAATGAACTCATATATTGTGTTTAGCCAATAAACTCATATATTGTTCTTAACCAATAAACTCATTTATCCAATTGTTGAAACAGAATAAGAGTAGAACGGATATGCCTTCTAATACAATTTTAGTGTTTTCATTTAGTATATACAAACGGTATCAGGATATTTTATTCTTCAGAACTGTAAAATCAGATCTATGAATCTGGCGGGATATCGCAACTTGGCAACTTTTCTTAAACGTTGCCAAATTGACTGAAATGTGTCTAAATTGATAAAAACGACACCAAATCAATGAAATTAATTTTGTTTTATTAGAAGAAAGTACTGAAATGATGTTTCGTCAGAATTTGTCTGTCAGTCCAACCGTCCTACTCAGTAACACATGAATTTTTAAAATGTCACCAAATTGATAAAAATGTTTGTAAATCCATAAGAATATCTTGAAATGATAAAATTGCACTAAATAGATTAAATTAATTGTTTTTTGTTAGGGGATAGTATTGTGTTTGATGTTTCGCCAATTTGTCACTGAGTGGAACTATCAGTTCTACAATCGCATTTGGCGATAAATTTGGCGATTTTTAAAAATGTCGCCAAATTGACAAAAATGTTGCCAAATTGATGAAATGATGATAGTTTCATCAGAATGACACCGAATCGGTGACAGGTCAAAATTTTGCATAATTAAGTACGATTTTCCAGATAATCTCAGTTGTTTTGTGAGAATTAAAAAATATTTTTTCTAAATTTGTTTACAAACTGGACCAAGATGCTTTATTCTTCAGATCTGCCTGTGAAGATAATTTTGTATATCGAACCCAGAGATTCTGATACCTTTTTTAAAAGAATTAAATTAAATATTTTAATAGATTATTTTGAATAACAAAATCATTTAGAATACAATAAGAATGTACACATAATTGTGAATGTTAATTTTCTTTATGTTTGTCTCATTATTACGGGAGAACAGCTGCACCTAAATGAAATTCTAAGGGTAGACTTGAAATAGCCCCACTAAAAATTTAGTCCATGTTACGAGTATCTAGGACCAGGGGCTGTTCAGATATTAATTTAAAACGCACAATTAACAATTCCATAGAGATAGCATTATATAGACGGTATATTTTTCACCAATTTATTAAAAAAAAAAATGATAGCATGTCGTTCAGCAACGGATTTAAATCCAATGTGTTTATGCAGCAGACGATTTTTATTAAATGTTTTCATATTTAAATAAAAAATATATGTAAATAAAATTAATTTAATTGATATTGCATTTCTCACTGGATAATATCAATTACGGTCTTCAGGTTTAGACATTATTATTATTGATATTTTCAAGTTATTACGCCATTGTTCAATTTTTGCAAAAATTGTTGAAACTCACATATTGTACTGGTAATCTTCTACAAATGCACGGGTATATCGTCTAATCTACGAGAATATAAGTAGTGCATGTATATCGGCATATATTTTGACATATATTGGCATATATTGCAATCAATTACGGCTTTCTGGTACAAAGATTATGGGGAATATTGATATTTTCAATTTATTACGTCATCTGTTTTATTTTGGCAAAGATTATTGAGACTCTTATCGTAATACGGGTAATCTTCTACTAACATACTGGTATATCTTCTAATCTACGACAATATAAATAGTACGAGTATATCTTCCCATACAGTTTTCGTGCTTTCATTTTGGCATATATTGGAATCTATTACTGCCTTCAGGTTTAAAGATTACGTGTTTATTGATATTTTTTTTCTATACACGTAATCTACTAATTTAGGGTGTATCTTCTAATATTCGCTCATATAAGTTGTACGAGTCCCATACAATTGTAACGCTTTTATTTTGCATATATTAATTCAATTTCATATTTTTTGTAAATGTGTTTACAAATGGGGCCAGAACATTCTATTCTTCAGATCTGCCAATGAAGATAATTTTGTATAACGAGAATAAATATTCTTAAACTTCTTTTTAGAAGCATTAAATTAATTATTTTAACAGAATAGTTTGATTGACAATGTCATTTAGTATACTATAGGAATTTGCATCTGATTGTGAATTTTAAGTTTTTTTATATTATATACTCCGTACGAAGAACTGGTATGCTGCTATGCTAGTATATAATATAAAGAAACATAAAATTCATAATCATGTGTAAATTCATATACTATTTATTCAAAACAATCTATTAAAATATTTATTTAAATTAATGCTTCTAAAAAGAAATTTAAGTATCACTGTTCTCGCTATTCAAAATTTATCGTCATAAGCAGATCTGAAGAAAAAACAGCCTGGTCTCGTTTGTAAACAAATTTACTAAAAATATGATATTAAATCAATATATGCCAAAATGAAAGCGCTAAAATTGCATGAGAAGATGTAACCGTACTACTTATATATTCTCGTAGATTAGAAGATTTACCCGTGTGGTAATAGAAAAATCCCCGTGCTACAATATGAGTTTCAATCGTTTATGCCAAAATAATTCAGATGTCGAAATAAATTGATAATATCAATAATCCCAGAAATTGTTATACTTGAAGGTCGTAATTGATATAATTAATCAGTAATCAAAAATGAAATTTCCAAAAAATTTATTTTATATACATTTTTAACACTTTACAACAAAGTTGAAAAGTGTTTATGACTTTGTTCATTCTGTCTATCTGTCTGTCTGTCTGTCTGTCTGTCCGTTAGCACGATAACTGCCGTAAAAATGACTATTTCAGAATGAAATTTTAGTATGTTGTTCAGACAATCTGTAGGACCTATGGGAATATAAATGAATAATATCCCCCAATTAGTTTTGGATTGAACCCGGGTTGAAAAAATGAAATACATTGAGCCCTATGGGAACTAATTTTTCAAACATTTTTTAAGCGGATTTAAAATTCACAAATTGCTTCGAAAATTTTAGGTAATATTCAAATTGTTCCATGAAATATATAAAAAAAAATTTAGCGAAATATATTTAGTCGTTTTTAAAATAAAAATTAAAATAATAATTACACCTCTTATATGAAACGATCACGTGACCATGATATGAAACGATCACATTACCCACTTCAAAATGATATACGGCATCCATCTTGTTTCAAAATCGTGATTTTTTTAAGTTCCTTTTAATTCATATTGAGTGTTGTATCCGTCCTAAAACTACTTTATTTTTGCTTAAATTCTGTGCATCTACATACTGAAACAACGCAATGACAATATATTTGAGTTTAAATGCTCATCTAAATTTGATTATTTCTACAACTAAGCCGATTTTTCACCTATGTAATATGTAAACAGCAAAATATGTAGAATGAGTTGTATTAGAATTCATGTATTTTTTTAACACAAAATAATTTAGTCCATGGAGTCTGCATGACTGATATGAATGAAATATTAATTGATTTTATAAAGAGAAGGACGATTTTTTTCGATGAAGTTTTAAGCATAGAGTTTAATTATTTGTAGCTCCATGGTCTTAAATAAAATGTTTAAATAAAATAAATTATTATAGTATTGTGATGAATGAAATGAATGGGAGAAAGTTATGAATGAAATCCTGTTTTTATAGAGAGATCCAGGCGTGTTATTTTTTCTATGACGTCATTTGAATTAATTTCAGTTGTTTTCGATGAAGTTTTTAAATATAATAAATTATCGTAGTATTATGATAATTCTAAAACTATTACCGAGGAATGTATAACATTTTAGAGATGTTTAAACCAGGCAATTTATATTTCAATGCCGTCATTTGAATGAAGTTCATTTTTTTCGATGAAGGTTTAAGTATTCAAATATAATAAATTAATGCAGTATTGTGATAAGTTTCAAAATGTTACCGAGGAATGTATTGCATTTTAGACTTGTTTAAATAAAATTGCATTGAAGTTGGAAAGTGTTTCATAATTAATGCTTTAAGCATGATTGATCTTTCTTGTTTTATTATTTAAATCGGAAAATATTTAGTAAAAGTCGTCTGCCTCATTAACACATTAGATTGAAATCCGTTGCTAAGCAACGTGATATCATTTTCTTCAAATAAACTTTCCGGAAATAATATCGTCTGCATAATGTTATGTCTATGGAAGGTTTAATTCTTCGTTTTTAACACTTTACAACATAGTTGAAAAGTGTTTATGACTTTGTTCCGTCCGTCTGTCTGTCCGTTAGCACGATAACTGCCGTAAAAATGACTTTATCAAAATGAAATTTTAGTATGCTTTTCAGACGGTCTGTGGGACCTATGGGAATATAAATAAATCATATCACCCAATTAGTTTTTTATTGAACCCGGGTTGAAAAAATGAAATACATTGAACCCTATGAGACCTAATTTTTCAAACATTTTTTAAGTATATTTAAAATTCACAAATAGCTTCGAAATTTTTAGGAAATATTCAAATTATCCCATAAAATATATAAAAAGAAATTCAGCAAAATATATTCAGAAGTTTTTAAAATAAAAATTAAAATAATAATTGCACCTTTTACATGAAGAGACCATTATATGAAGAGATCACGTGACCCACTTCAAAATAAAATATGGCATCTATCTTGTGTCAAAATCGTGATTTTCAGAAAGTTCTTTTAAAAGTTTTTTGAAAGTTCTTTTTAATTCATATTTAGTGTTGTATCCGTCCTAAAACCGCTTTATTTTTGCTTAAACTCTGTGCATCTACATAATGAAACAACGCAATTACAATATATTTGAGTTTAAATGATCATCCAACTTTAATTATTTCTACAGCGAAGCCTAATTGCCTAATTTTCACTTATAGAGAATGTAAATACCAAAAGATGTAGAATTAGTTGTATAAGAATTACTGCATTTCTTTACCGCAAAATTATTTAGTTCATGGTGTCTGCAATATCGCTGATATGAATGAAATATTCATTGATTTTACACAGAGAAGGACGATTTTTTCGATGAAGTTTTAAGCATAGAGTTTAATTACTTGTACATCTATGGTCTTAAGTTTTAAAATAAAATGAATTATTATAGTATTGTGATGAATGAAATGAATGGAAAAAGGTTTATGAATGAAATGCTGCTTTTATAGAGAGTGCCAGGCTTGTTATATTTCGTTGACGTCATTTGAATAAATTTCATTTATTTTTGATGAAGTTTTCAAATATAATAAATTATTGTAGTATTATGATTATTTTAAAAACATTAACGAGGAATGTATCGCATTTTAGAGATGTTTAAACCAGGCAATTTTTATTTCAATGCTGTCATTTGAATGAAGTTCATTTTTTTTTATGAAGTTTTAAGTTTTCGAATATAAGAAATTAATGTAGTATTGTGATAATTTTAAAAATATTACCGAGGAATGTATCGCATTTTAAAGATGTTTAAATAAAATTGCATTGAAGTTGGAAAGTGTTTCATAATCAATGCTTTATGCATGATTGATCTTCCTCGTTAATTAATATCTAAACAGCCCCTGGTCTTAGAAACTCGAAACATGGTCTAAATTTTAAGTGGGGCTATTTCAAGGCTATCCACAAAATTTCATTAAATTCAGATAGCTCAGTGTTCCCTCAGTTCTCTCGTGATGATGAGACAAATATACAGACATACAGACAGATTTTCAATTTTATTTATATAGACTAGCAGCGTACCCGTTCTTCGTACGGAGTATATAATATAAAGAAACTTAAAATTCACAAAGATGTGCAAATTCCTATAGTATACTAAATGGAATTGTTAATGAAAATATTCTGTTAAAATATTTAACTTAATGATCCTAAAAAGAAGTTTAAGAATCTCTGTTCTTGCTATACAAAATTATCTTCAAGGTCAGATCTGAAGAATAAAACCCCCTTTTGTAAGCAAATTTACAAAAAATATGAAATTGAATCAATATATGTCCGTGTGTATGTATGAAGATATGTCCGTGTTAGTAGAAGATTACCTGTATTACAATACGAGTCTCAAAAATCTTTGCCACAATAAAACAGATGACTTAATAAATTGAAAATATCAATAATCCCCGTAATCGTTATACCAACAGACGGTAATTGATTCCAATATATGCCAGTATACCTGTTCTAATTATATTCTCGTAGATTTGAAGATTTACCCGTGCATTTGTAGAATATTTCCCGTATTGCGAACAATATATGAGTTTCAACAATTTTTGCCATAATAAAACAATGGCATAATAACTTGAAAATACCAATGATCTCTGAATCAATAATCCCCGAAAATATCAATAATAATAATGTTTAAACCTGAAGACCGTAATTGATATTATCCAGTCAAAAATGCAATGTCAATGAATTTATTTTATATACATATCTTTATTATTCAAACCCGAAATATTTAATAAAAATCGTCTGCTGCATAAACATATTGGATTTAAATCCGTTGTTAAGTGATATCATAACATTTGCATCAAATAAATTGATGGTAAAAATATCGTCTGAATAATTCTATCTCTATGGTACTTTTGGCGACATTTTCGTCAATTTAGCGACATTTTCGTCAATTTAGCTATATTTTCATCAATCTAGAATATCGTACTTAATTATGCAAAATATTGAATTATCTCCGATTCGGTGTCATTTTGATGAATTTAGCGTCATTTTATCAATTTGGCGACATTTTTATCCTTTTAGCAACATTTTAAAAAGTCGCCAAATCTATCCCCAAGTGGGACTATGGAATTGACACTCCCACTTGGCGACAAATTGATGCAACATCATCTCAATACTATCCTCTAACAAAACACAATTAATTTCATTTATTTAGCGCAATTTTATCATTTTCAAGATAGTTTTATGGATTTACAAACATTTTTGTCAATTTGGTGACATTTTTAAAAATTCGCTAAATGTGTTACTAAGTAGAACGGTTGGACTGACAGACAAATTCTGCCGAAACATAATTTCAGTATTCTTTTGCGTCGTTTTTATCAATTTCGCGACATTCACATCAATTTGGCAACGTTTAAGAAAAGTTGCCAAGTTAGCATATCCCTCCAAAATTCGTAACTCTGAATTTGCAGATCTGAAGAACAAAACATCCTGATCCCGTTTGTATATATTAAATGAAAACACCAAAATTGTTTTAATTGAAGATATGCCCGTTCTACTCTTATTCTGTTTCAACAATCGGCTAAATAAGTTTATTATCTGAACACAATATATTAGTTTATTAGCTAAACACAATATATAAGCTTGAAAATTCTTTGCCAAAATAAATGAAAGTGATCTAAGCAGTCCGTAATTGATATAATAAAAAAAAAAATCAAACCGTTCATGTATAAAATATATTTTTATATCCATTTATTTATTATTTAAATCGATAAAATAATAATAAACATTACCAAACACATTCAATTTAACTGCATTAAGAAACACATTTGATTTAATTGTGTTGCTGAGCAATATGATATAAGAAAGAATCCTCCTCATAAAATGCTGATAATTAAATAACGGTTTCGATTCCTTAATACTTTTTTCATTCTTGAGTAAGAGCGTGTGAAAAATAAACCATGGTGATAGAGTTTCTATTTAAATTCATGTTTCAAATCTGCGATTTTCAAAAGTGACTGATAAGTACAAGAAACTCCAACCAAACTCAGAGTTAGAGTTTTAATTTACTTTCATGTTTAAAACCAGCAATTTCCAACCTTTTTCGTTTGGGGGAACCAGGGAGTTTTATTAATGATGATTAATATTTCAATGACGTCATTTGAATAAAGTTCATTTTTTTTCGATGAAGTTTTAAGTTTTTAAATATAATAAATTATTGTAGCATTGTGATAATTTAAAAAATATTATGGCATTTTAGAGATGTTTAAGTAAAATTGCATTGCAGTCGGAAAGTGTTTCATAATCAATGCTTTATGCATGATCTTTCTTGGTTTTTTTTTTGTTTTTTTTATAAATTTGTTTATAAACGGGATAAGGCTGTTTTATCCTACGATCTGTCTGTGCAGATAATTATGTAGAGCGATAATATAAATTCTTATAAATCTTCTAAGGGGAATTAAATTCAATATTTTAATCGAATATTTCTAGGAGCAATATTCTATAGGATACATTACTGAACTTCGCACATATTCAAATCACGAGCAACGACGGGTACATCTGCTGGTATAGTAATGATTTTGTATAAATTTAAAAGAAAAACTACATGCTTAAATATCGTCTGTTTTCTCGCTTTTTTAGAGACAGATTTTCTTAGAACGTTAATGAATTTTCCAGAACACATACTTTTCTCAGGGCATATCTTTTGCTCAGTAAATTAGTATTCTCCCAATCTTTTTTGGCAGATAAAAAAAATCAAGCTCTTTAACATATTTAATAGACTTTTTAATAGACAGAATGGAGGAGATATTATATGTCCTCTCTCTCTCTCTCTCTCTCTCTCTCTTATTTATTTTGGTATTACTATCCTTATATACATAATGTATAAGGAAAGCATTGTGACGGGGTCGAAAATTCGAATTCGAGTTTTCGACGGGAGAGCACGTTTCAAGCATCCCTGATCACGAATCAATTATTTTTGAAGTGATGTCTCTGTGTGTGTGTGTGTGTATGTGTGTGAAAGTATGTGTGTGTGTGTGTGTGTGTCAGTGAGTCTGTGGAGACGATAACTGACGAACGAATGGACCGATTCGAACCAAATTTGGTACAAAAATCCCAATCCGTAAACACTGGAAGCTTATTGTTTTTATACGCAATCGAATGTTCAGAACACCCCTAAATTTTCGAATGAAATTTTGGAAAAATCGTCAAAAAATCAAAACCACTAATAAAGTTACGCAAATAGACATTTCTTATGTAATTTTTCATTAGAAAACGATTGACATAAATTTTAGAACGCTAACATGAACCGTTCTCGAGATATTGTACATTTTTCAAAAAAATTATCAGAAAGTCATATAAAATAAAAAAAAATATTTCCTATTGAGAAACATGGTTACTTTTAATATGTAATACCATGCGATAAATTGAGTGACATCATTCTCATGGATCTAGCTCGTTCCATTCATGAAAAAAGATACTTTGAATAATACTTTTGTATTTGAACGCCAATAGGCATTTATCTGCTGCAATAATAACTTATTTCTTAGTGCATAACGCTTGGCGAGAATTTGGCAGAATGTCGCCAACTTGGCGACATTTTGAAATGTTGCCAAATTAACGAAAATCTCGCCAAATGGATAAAAACGACGCTAAATCAATGAAAATGACGACTAATTGTCGAAAATTCAATATCTTGGAAAGAATATTAGTATCTACTGTAAGAAAAGCCTATTTTTTACTGTAAAAGTAGTAAATTCATTACATTCTATAAGGAAAGTCATGTGGTGCCCACATCAGATTTTTTATATTTTGTACCCTTATTCTTCTGACTTACTCGAAGGTGTAGGCAACTGTTTGGATGGGCGGGACTATGCCACCCAATCTAGATATTACATTCTCATACTCGCTTATTATTCTCTCATACATTCATATTTCAATTTATTTTTACTTGTATCACGATCATTATGAGAATCATAAAATAAAATCTGATGTGTGCAGCATATGACTTTTCCTACTTGATGCAAGTACTTACGACTTCTTTCAATGTGAAATAATGATGTACATGATCCACGGCCAGCTTTCAATGTGAAATAATGATGTACAAGATCCACGGCCAGGATTGGGCATGTAAAATAAGTATTCTACATTTAACGTATAATACATGTTTTTCTACTGATGTATTATGTATAGTGAAAGCCCCAGGCCGTCCGGCTGTATTATGTATAGTAGAAAACCTCAGATTTTCTATGCATTCTACGTGTAGGAAACCTAACCAATCATTTTATTTCAAAGTAATATTTTAAGAATTTAAAAATATATGATATTTATAAATATTAACATATTTTTACGGTTTACGATAAAAAAAAAAATTCAGCAATTCTTATACAACTAATCTTACAATCACTTGTTTACGTTCTGCATCTACTAAAATTAGGCTTCGTTGTAGAGATACTCAAAGCTTGATGATCATTTAAACTCAAAATTTTTGTAACTGCGTTGGCACAGAAAATACACAAAAATAAAGCGGTTTTAGGATGGATGCAACACTAAATATAAATTTAAAAGAACTTTAAAAATCCCGATTTTTACACTGGGAAAAAAGCTGGATACCATATTTTAGTTTAAAGTGGGTCACGTGATCTCTTGATATAATACAGGTGTAATTATTATTTTAAGTTTTATTTAAAAAACTACCGAACGTATTTTGCTGAAATTTTTTTATATATTTTATGGGATAATTTAAATATTTCCTAAAATTTTCAAATCAATTTGTGAATTTTAACGTCACTTAAATACGATTTGAAAAATTAGATCCCATAGGGTTTAATGCATTTCACTGTTTCATCCCGGGTTCAATCCAAAATTAATTGGGTGATATTATTCATTTACATTCCCATATGTCCCACAGGCCATCTATCTCAGCAACAAATTAAAATTTCATTTCGATAAAGTCAGTTTTACAGCAGTTATCGTACAAACGGATAGACAGACAAAGAGAATGAGCAAAGCCATAAACACTTTTCAACTATGTTGGAAAGTGTTAAAAATTGGAAAAAAATTGGAAGAAACTCATTTAATAAAACCCATGGCCCAAATTATGGTTGATATTAACACTAGGTATGATACACAAATAATTGTTTAGGATGGGCAAATAGTGATATATTTATAAAATTATGGACATATGACTAGTTTGAAATAACTCTTTCAAGTTGAGCAGTTTCATGACTGCTACTCATCTCTGAATGTTGTTTTAAACTTAGTTTTGTTTTGAACAGTTAGTATCATTGAAGATAGATACATACCAAATGCCTCCAGAAGTAAGCCGTGCTGAATAACATAAATGTAAACAAACATTATTAGAAATTATATTACATTTTTGTATCAATAAAGTTATAACGATTAAGGTTTCCATTATTTTTATATATTGTTTTGACTTTTCATATAAGTTGAAATTACTAACAGCTAAATATATTGTTCTGAAATTAAAATATCTGATGTGGGCAACATATGACTTTCCTTATATAATGCAATGAATTTACTACATTTATAGTTTAAAAAAAATGTTATTCTTATAGTAGATACTTATATTATTTCCAAGATATTGAATTTTCTTCAATTTGTCGTCATTTCCATTGATTTGGCATCATTTTTATTCATTTGGCGAGATTTTTGTTAATTTGGCAACAATTAAAAATATCGCCAAGTTGGCGACATTCCGCCAAATTCGTCGCCAGAATCTCGCCAAGTGTTATGGACGGAGAAATAAGTTATTCTTACAGCAGATAAATGACTATTGGGGTTCAAATATAAAAGTATTACTCAAAGTATCTTTTTTCATGAATGGAACGAGCTCGATCCACGAGA
Organism: Amaurobius ferox; assembly: GCA_951213105.1. NCBI lineage: Eukaryota > Metazoa > Arthropoda > Arachnida > Araneae > Amaurobiidae > Amaurobius > Amaurobius ferox. The sequence continues at coordinate 22,209,976 of OX578150.1, read as the reverse complement.
ATGATGTTACCAAATTTATCACATGGTATTACATATGAAAAATGAGCATGTTTCTCAATAGGAAATATTTTTTTTTTATTTTATATAACTTTTTGATAATTTTTTTTGAAAAATGTGCAATATCTCGAGAACGGTTCATGTTCGCTTTCATAAATTTATGTCAATCGTTTTCTAATAAAAAATTACACGAGAAATGTCTATTCGCGTAACTTTATTAGCGGTTTTGGTTTTTTGACGATTTCTTCAAAATTTCATTCGAAAATTTAGGGGGGTTCTGAACATTCAATTGCGTATAAAAACAATAGGCTTCCAGTGTTTACAAATTGTGATTTTTGTACCAAATTTCTTTCGAATCGGTCCATTCGTTCGTCAGTTATCGTCTCCACAGACTCACTGACACACACATACTTTCACACACACACGCACAGACATCACTTCAAAAATGTTTGATTCGGGATCAGGGATGCTTCAAACGTGCTCTCTCGTCGAAAACTCGAATTCGAATTTTCGACCCTATCACAATACTTTCCTTATACATTATGTATATAAGGAAAGTAAAAAGAATTGGAGAAAGTAAACCATGTTGAATAATACAATGTGAGAAAATAAGTTTAATATTTATATTACATCTTTGTACCATAAAGAAGTGATGCATGATAGGTTTTCTACGTACTCTACATATTTTACGTAATATACATAGTATTCCACACGTATTATACATTTGGGTTTTCAACCGTAGAAAACTCAACCACCCTGTCTACGACACAATGTTTTTAACGGTGAAAAACACGTTGATATTTGGCGCTTTTCTGGATTATTGACATACAACCAATTTTAAATAAAATTATTTGTAATATGAAAATTACAAGTAAAATTATTTTGAAGTACCACATTCGCTTATATTTCGAGCAAATATAACACGACAATCGAAAATGTTACTAGCATTTGATATACTCCATTATATTAAAATAAGTTAATTATTAATTCATCAATTTGGCGTCATTTTCATAATTTTAGCTTCATTTTGCCAATTTGACTTATTTATATATTAAAAAAGTTGCCAACTTTGTGATATCTAGTAAAATTAGTCACCAAGTAAATCGACTACATATTTGATGATATTATTTCTTTCATGTTATTACTTAGATAATTTATTTAAAAAACGTCCGCAATATCTCGAGAACGGTTCAAGCTAGTGTTCTAAAGTCTGTATCATTCATTTTAGAATAAAAAGTTACGGATAAAATGATATATTTAACATTACTGGATATCCTGATTTTTTTACGAATTTCTCAAAAATTAATAAGAAAATCTGGGAGTTCTTCTAATATTCGATCATGTTTAAAATCAATAGGGTTTCAGTATTAATGGATTGTAATAATTGTACCAAGTTACGTTCAAAACGCTTCATTCGTTCGTGAGATATCACATCCACAGACTCATGGACGACGCAGACATCACCTAAAAACCATTCGATTCGAATTCAGGGATGCTTGAAACGTGCTTTCGACTCCGTTACAATACTTTCCCTATACATTACTATGTATGCAGGGAAAGTAAACAGATGTATCTTTTTCAGTATTTCGCTTAAAATATTCGTATTGGATTCATTTGACCTTTCTGTGTTAATATAAAATATTTTTATATCATTAGCATTCATAGCGGACTTCGAATTAACCATTTTCCCCATGGGCTATATGTTAACATAATTGTTTTAGTAATTATGATATTTATATATATGAAATAATACTACGAAAACCTTTAAATTTGAATTATAAAAGCAGTATATAGTGTATTGGAGAATTTAATACGTTGAGTCCACGTATGTAAATGGCATTAAAATATCTTAAATTAACACAGATAAGCCAACTGTATCTATCGGCTTCACTAATCTGCTGCCAACTTGAAAAGAGGAACTTTTAAAGAATATTTATGGAATATTTAAAAAGAATAATACTTGGGTACGAAATCTGGAAAAGGTAGAATTTTAAAAATTCTGATTATGATTGTGGTACAAGTAGTAGAACGTTTCACTTTCAAATATGAATGCGTGAAAAAAACAAGGGAGACCTACATTACACTTCAAATACTCTTAATTTATTTGGCGGGAATTATTTGGAGAAAATGCGTTGACCGTTGGAGAAAGTTCAAACAGCAATGGACAAGACACGTCCAGTCACTCCTTTTGCTCCCACACCTGGAGTTTGGAAGAACAAGAAGAGGGTCTGTTTTCTCGAAGTTCTTATATATGTTCCTAGTCTGTAATTCTCTCATGGGCGTAGGGTGTTTCTCCAGCTAAAGTTGAAAGAAGATCCAATAAAAAGAGGGTGAGTAATCTTTATTACAACTGCTTTTAATTACACTAACCTACGATTGTTGCTAAGACAAATTTAGTTTATTTATATGTACTGATGCTCTGAATTAAAAATGGCAGCTACTTTCTCATGTAGTAATGGCGTAGTGTTTATCTAGAAGTGGAAAAGCACGTGTTTGCGAAGCAGATATTTAGGAGATGGAATGGAGTGTTCAATTAAAAGAAAATATAGAGTAAAAAATATTCTGGAGTATGAAACCCCGCTCTACTTTTGCATACATTAATATTTCATATTGTTTAGATCTATTATCATAATCAGTATTAAAATACAAAATAATGTATTTCTTATCACTTCTCGTCGACAAGTATCTGTAAAACCAAAACTAAGTAGAAATTTTATTAATGCTAATGATTAGAAGTTGTATGATTCGAATTTTAAAATGTTCATAGTATTATATCCTGTGGAAAACAATGATAAGTCTCCTAACGATAATGGTAGTATATAGCATATGAAGTAAATATTGATAATTTTGATAATTTGAACTACGCTGTGGATTTTAATGGTATCAACATAGTTTATAATAACCATAGTCTTTTAAAATGTATTATATTCTTTTTTAAAGTTTGCAATAGCTTAGTGACGTGAGTGGATACAATTGGTTTATTTGTGTTAATATAAATTATGATGATACCATTAAAATCCACAGTGTAATTCAAATTATCAATTTACATCATATGCTATATACTACCATTATTATCCGGAGAATTATCATTGTCGTCCATAGGATATAATGCTATACAAATTTAAAATTCGAATCATACAAGTTCTAATCATCAGAATTAATAAAATTGCTGTTCAGTTTCAGTAATTTCTATTTAATTTCACATAATGTATCCGTCCGGCCGCTCACTTTGCTGCTCATGTCCTTGGGTGAGTCGGGCGGTCTGCTTTTTCCACATAATGTATCCGTGCATAAAATTTGATATCGGTAGATGCATTTGTGTCCACACACATAGACCGGCTTCTTTCTAAAAGTGTTCGAAATTTTTTGGGAGGTTTTAAAAGGCACTTATCCACGAAAATCTCGAATTTGAAAATTTTTATAATTCCATCGGTAGATACCGATCTTGTTCTGGTGGGAGTAGGTCGAGTTTCTTACTGTTTTTGATGAAAAAGTCTATTTCTGCCTTCAAAACCAGTTGACACTCTTATTTTTGAGTTTTATGTTTTATGCTATAGAAATAACCCTTGGATGGGAAGTTTAATATTTGTTTATGTTCTTCCACTGATTTGTTTATGTTCTTCCACCACCAAGGAGGGGGGGGGGGGGTATTAATAAAGATTTAATTACATATTTTTCTTTCCGATATTTTAAAAGAGCCTCCATGAACTCTTCTATGACCATCGCTGGAATAAATATTTAACTATTTATTTTTCCTTTTGAAAATTTTGATAGCTCCCTCATCAAATCTCTTGGCAGTATGACCATATGTGAAACTTTGCTTAGTAAAAATATCACTACAGGAAGAATTTCAACAATTTTATGGGAGACGTAAAGGCACATTTCAAGAAAATGAATTGAAATGAAATTTTTTGACCTAATAAATTTGGAATAGTGTATTTTGAAAATTTACCATTTTTGAAATTTTCTTTAGTTGTGAATCTCAATGAGCCACAATATAAATTTGAGCAAATACACTTGTTAACAACACCAGAAAAGTGAAATTAAATATACTTGAGTATTGCTTATTTAAATACTAAATGTATTAAATTTTGTGTATGTTTATTAATATTTGCGTGTCATAAAAAAAATAACCTTTTAACTTTTATTATTTTGAATAAAATCGGAAGAGCAATGTGTCAAATTTCGTAATAATCCGATAACCATTTTTTGTGCTAGAGACGATTCATACATCGCACAATCAAACGCCGCACACACACATAAACAAATATTTCTAAAAATGGTGAATTCGAATTCTTCGTTCTTATCTATTAAGATCGATCCGAACAGAAAAAACTTTTTATTCCATTTTAAATCCGATGAAAAAAAATGTACACGATAGAGAACTTGAAGATGCCTCACATTCTTTTCGTTATACATAATATTTTTGCAATAACGTCAAAAATAAATTTCGTTACATCGTTTTCAATAAAATTTTGCAGTATCATTTCTACAACCAATATATTAATATCTTTATTCGTATTCAGATGTGAATAACTAATACAAAATTAAGTTTATGAAGTAGAAATACTTATTTTACAATCATACACAACTCATATATTTTCCATTATTTCCAGTAAAACACCTAATATATAATTAAAATGGTTTTAATTATTTAAAAATGACTATTTTTCAATAGTTAAATAAATCTATACAAAATAAAACTGAGAACACAAACCAATCTTTTGTTACGAAAGAAACAGTTGGCAGTGATAAAATGGAATTGTTAGTCAAAATATGTTTATATGTTGAAAATAATATGACGTGGTATTTTAACTTAACAATATAGTTTATGCTTTTTTTTTCTAACCTATTCTTTTTAAAAACTAAATTAAAGTTTTAAATAAAATAAACATTTTGGCACAATCAAGAGTTCTATTTATCCACTTACATGCTCAAACCCATTGCATCAAGAGTCAATACGCAGACGATTAAGTTCAAATATAAAATGGCTTCTCAAACATGTTCAAGAATTAAACGAAAATAATATTTCTTATATGTTCATCCGAGAAAATTATAAAAGATATACTAATATATGTTCAAATACAGTGATTCTCTTATGAATTCTTCAAAGTTCAGGTTTTTGACCTAACATAAATTGTAAAGGCTTTGCCTAAGATACGCAGACGATTTCAAGTTAAAATATAAAATGGCTTCTCAAACATGTTCAAACATAAAACAACAATTATATTTCCTATCTGTTCATTCAAGAAAATTATAAAAGATATACTAATATGCGTTCAAATGAAGTAATTATGTTATTAAATTCTGAAAAGTTCACATTTTTGACCAATGCCACTCAAACTCTATTTAGATTACTTTTTCCTATTTCAGCCATTATGCATCTTTTACAGCAAAATTCATATGCTCTGCGCTGTTAAAATTTTTCATCAATTCAATAAATTATACCTAAACTCAAATTAGAAATGTCTAAAAATCTTTTTAACTGCGTGTATAAAACCGGAGGAATAAAAATTTGAAACAATAACTTCATTATCAAACAATTTGCTTTTCATACTCCAATAGCTTAGCTTACCACTTGGCGAAGCTTGGCGCCATTTTTTTCTTACCCACAGCAACTTCCATATGGCAACCACTACCCACGGAGAAGTTTCGGGCTAGCTCTCCGAGGTGGATTGTGAACTTTGTGACTATTTGTATTTCTTTTAATTATGAAAGAAAACCTTCTCATTATTATAAGTAAGTTGTTTTTCTCTTAGCTTATTCTACGTTATAATTGTACTTCTTTGTAATACAGCGTAATACGCATAGATTTGGTATTGTTTGAAACTTTTCGCAATCGCATTTTATCTTGCATAGCTATTCACCAATCGTTAGTCAACGTCGGCTAGCACTTCCCTACTCGAAACTGGAAGAGAGTTCCTGTATTTGATGAACTTAGGAGAGACTCTCTTTATAATTTAGTTATGTTTTCTTTTCGTTGTGTAATGGGTTAATAAATTAATACTTAAGACGCACAAATTTTTATTTATTTTTTGGATAAAGTAGATTCTGACGATAATTATGAATTTTCGTTTAGTAAGTATATTTAAATATTTCTTTTATCTGTTTATTTTAAATAATATCTTATTTTCTTAAATATATTTAAAAGTTCATGGATTATTTTATAACCAATAAACGGTTTTTTGTATGTTTTATTGAAGAATTTTTGTTCTTGGAGGAAACAAAACATTTCTGAATTTTAATGGAGAAGCGCCATCTTTGATATTTTGTGTTGTCAACATTTCTAGGATTTTAATAATTTATCTGGACTTTTAACATTTAAAATGCATGGAATTTTACAGAATAACTTATAATTTATATTAGAATTTTTTTATATTATATTAGGGGAATAAAAATGTCATCAGTTCTCAATTTGTTAATTAACGTAAAATTTAAATATGATGTATTCATTTTTTATGCTTTCCTGTATAAAAAAAAAATATTTTTTTTCTATTTCATATAATTTATTTAGGGATTATATTTTTGGAAAATGTGTAGTGTTAATTACTTGATTTGCTATAAAATCATTCATAAGAATATAGATACACTGTTTTTTTTTTATTACTAGCTAAAGTATACTCATTTTGCACTGCAGTAATTTATGTATATCTATAAAGGAGTTACTTTGTTGTATATATGTAATAATATGGGAATGGGACTACATATTGTCTTTTTAATATTTAAGTTTGGAGGTTGGCCATTATACAGAATGTGGTAATTTAAAACTTAAATACCTTTAATGTAGTAAATAAATGTAACAATAATATAGGTATTTTTTATAAGGATTTCTTATTTTAATTATAAAATTTGAAGTGTTTCCAATTTAATAAATATCACAAGTTAAATAATTAATAGATTGATTACAAATCTGATTAGACATAATATCAAAATATTATTTTAACTTATTCATCACAGGAAAACTGGTATACTCAACAAGGTTTTTAAGGATTTCATTTCGAATTACTATTTATAATTTTCTACTTTCATTTTAGTGTGTGATAACATTAAATTATTCATCTATTAAAGTGTTTTATGATAAAAATAACTTAATATTTATCACATTATCAAATTATTTTCCCAAAGATGTTAAGAAAATTAGACTGCTAAGTTTTGGTTAGAATATATTCTGAATAAGTGATAACATATAGATACACTGTTTTTTTTTTTTATTACTAGCTAAAGTATACATCATAATAAATTTGATAAATTAGTTGAGTCGAATCTGATCATAAGAGTTCAGATCCTGACTTAGAATTTAAAATATTTTCATACATTATCATGCATGAACATCATAGAAGGCACATGTTTACAAAAATGTTTAAATGGACAACCTCTCTTTTCCCTTGTGAACCAACTACTCATGGTTTTCTGTAAAGAAGATCCTCCAAAAGACTCCTGGGGAGAAGATCCTGTTTGGCACTATTTACATCTAGTGAACATAAGTAGATTGGTTGGGAGAACATGTAGGAATAGCTTTGGAACTATCGATTTGAATTGTTTAAAATAACTTGAAATTGTATCTTAGTGTTTTAGATATATTTCACGTAAAGTATAGAGTTTTATTAACACAAAGATTTAAAATAAGGTTAAAATTTATATTAGGATTAATATTATTTTAAAGAATTGAACAGTTTTACTTAAATAAAGTAAATAATAATAAGAGAATATTCAGTCTGGAATTATCTTTTGTTTTAATTAAATATTGCAAAGTAATACTTGACAAGTTCACGTTAAAAACTTTGGAGATTAAAGCATTAAGCATTGCACTGATTTCTGCATTTTGGAACTGAAAAGAGTAATTTAGTTTTATATTAATATGAATTTACAGTTAAGATAAAATTTTCTGCATTAACCAGATTTCTGCATAAAACGTACAGTAACTATATACAGATTTGACCACAGTTTTCCACTTCATACAGAATTTTTCTCTAACTCAAGATTTATACCAAATTTGTGTGAAAGTACTTAAATATTCAATATTTAAAGTAAGCTGTCTTCCTTTTTTTTTTATAAAGATATCTTTAAAAATATTCATGCTTAAATATTCAAAATATCCTGCCTTATTTCTTTTTTTACATATTCATCTCAGGTTAGCTCTGGAAGTGCATAATGAGTTTAGATACTGGTGATTAAAGCTATTTAAAACTCTTATGATGCTTAATTTTAATTAAAGATATGAAAAAGAGATATGGTAAGATTTTATTTAGTGTGATAAAGAGTTCAGTTCACTGTAAATTCAAATTACAAACAAATTAAAATCAATTTACATTACAAACAAAGTCGACCATTGATAAAACCAATAAGAAGTTGAAACATATAAAAATAAATCAAAACACACACAGACAATTGTGATAAAAGTTTAAAATTAATACACATAATTACATGGCAGTTTAAAATGAATTTCAAATTTTATTTAAAAATATATCATATAAATGAAGCATTCTGTAAAAAGGAAATTCTATTTATTGACTGATAGATTTTAAAATGTAAGCTAATATTCTAAGGGAAATGGAGTAAACACATTCTCTCAGAAATTCTATCTTGGTACTGTAATAAATAAAAAGAAACATTTAAAGATCATAAATAAAGTTATGGACTAGCATACATAGGCTTGTTTTAGGTGTATTCAGATAATCTCCTTTTTTGATGTTTTTAAAATTTTTGCAAGTTGAATGATAGCTGTTTGTCTAGCATTAAATATTTTAAATGTATTTTGTATAAATTATTTATTCTTTAGAGTGAAAAATCAAAAATTTTATTGATGTACAAGTTTAGAAATGTAATCAAATATGATAAATTGCATGTTTGAATAAACATTTTGTTTATCAAAGAATATGATCTTTTTACTTTAAAAATAAAGGTAAGAAAATATAGCTGTATTTTAAGGTAGATGAAAAGTATCTGTAAAATGAACTAACATTTGGAAAATATCTACATACAGTGTATGCATATTTGATCTGTTCCGTAACTCTGCTAGCTACGAGACTCTCACTTTTTGTTAATCAAACTTTGCTCATTACTATCCAAATAAGAAAAAATAACGTTCATTCCCATACACTACAATGTAATATATAAATAGTACACAAAACAGAATAAACAATTAAAATGCCATTCAATATAGAAATAATTTGTTATAAAAATGACTTTTTATATGTGGTTATTGTACTATTTTCCAGAAGATTTTATTTTATTATCTACTCTTCATATCTGGATTTGCTGGAACTATGCATTCAATGCATATAAGATATTAGCAGCATTTTTGCTGAATAGTACACTACTAGTCAACAAAAATTTACAAACCATATTTGAAATGTTTGAAAATCCATATTTGAAAGTCGGATAGCAAGTGACTACAATATAATTTAAGCTATATCATTGACTACATTTAAACATTGAATCAAATATGATAAAAATGCCTAAATAAACATTTAATTTATATTTTTAAATATTACCATTTTACCTCAAATTAAAGGAAAAAAAAAATAAAGGAATATATAGTGCACATTTAGAGGGTATGTGTTTCAATTAAATTTTTTGTTAACAATATTTTCTTCTGACACATTTTATGGTCTTGAAATATTTTACATGATTAAATTGAAAAATTTTAATTTAATTAATGTGTCAATATCAAGTGAGACACAGTGCTGAAAATGCATAAATATAAAGATTTTATTTACAGTATATCGGTGTATGTATAAACATATCTCAAATAAAAATTTTCATTTTAAAATAATTTAAAAATAAAAAATTAAATTTTGTCAAAAGTATTAAGAGTTTTGGACACTGTCAATTAATTATAATATTTCAGTTAATTTAATGACTTTTCAGTGTTCAAACTATATTTGTCTTCTATGTGTATCGCAATGTTCACTAAAATTTTTTAACGTAATTAGTATCTTTTCCTATTATTTCTTCTCGCACAAATGTGACTGTTGTATACTTTCCACATTTAGTTATGAAGGATCCTTTGGGAGGGATGTAATTGGATAAAAACTTCTTAAATTTTAGTTTATATAATTTTCTTGGGTATAGTTTTTTTTTTTTACAAATTTAAGGATGGAGTGAAATATGTTAATTTATATCCTGGAACACTCATATTTATATTTTATGATTATTTTCTTTTAAGGATATATACATATATGTAAATGATAAAAATACTTGAAATTGATAAGGAAGGAAATAATTTTGTTTTAAATAAATTTTCTGTCAATATTTTCAGTAAATTAGGGTTTTCTTTAAGAAAAATATGATGTCAATTAAGCCCCAAATCAGGGTTTGTTCATATGTTTGAGGAAAAACGTAGAATTCTCAGAGAATTTAAATTCAACTGAAATTTTTAATGGAAAACTCATGAAGAATTAGATTTTGTATGCAAAATCCGTGTAAAAATCTATGAGAACCTGGATAAAGCTTGTGTGTTTTGTTATTTGGAGAGATTTTAATTGTTATATAGATTTTCTCCTATTATATTTGAAAATAAAATTTGATTTAATCACAGTTTTGACAAATTTTTCCAACTAAAGTTTTACCAGTAACCGAATTTTAATTTATCTTGTTAAATAAAATGTTCTAGGGAGTGTCTTGTTCGATTCTGGAATTTTATGCTATATCCTGTGGTAAATTTGGTAATATCAGATAATTTAATTTCAAAGTTAAGTAAGAATCCTGATTCAATATATATATATATATATATATAAAAATAAATTATTAAATCCAAAGTTAGAATGTATGTAGTAACTCATAATACACTATTCCAATATATATATATATATATATATATATATAATTGAAGATTTTTATGATTACTTGTAATATATATATACCCGAGAAATACCATAGAAAATTGCTTGTAAACTGAAGGTAAAGGTAAAATATTGCAAATCAGAAGCCAAGTGTAGCACAATGAGCTAGGCCTTTTATAGCTCCCAAGAAGTTTGGAAATTTAATAAATGGAATCTAGTGAATATAAAAGGAATAAAATGAATATGAAAAGCATTTCTGAAACCATGTACGTTAGCAAGGGCCATACATGTTTCATTAATGCTGATTCTACGTTTCTGTGTACACAACTGTAAAATGTATTACAGAAATAATGTACATGGCCCGACGTAGAAGAAAAGACAAAGTGGATCAAATACACAAAAAAATCAATCATGAATATAAAATATTCTGTTAAACCAGCTTGTGGCTAATTATGGAAATAAGGATGCAAAGTATTATAAAGTAATATCAAAAGAATATAATGAAAATAAAATGAAAAAATATCTACCCCTAGTACTGTGGTACTTCTGGAAAAGCAGGTGTATTACCAATCATCTCAGAACAGGTTACAGTGAATTTTTAGTTACTGACTAAGCAGTTTTCACAAAGCTGGTTCAAGTGAATTATATGAATTGTTTAACTGTTAGAAAAAGACATGGATATTATGAATTATTTAGAAATGCTAGAGTATGATCTGTCAATATGTTGCTGTAATTGTTGCAAGTTTTTGAATTTAAATTTAAAATGTGTTTTAATAAAAGAAAAAATAAGGTTGGGCGGGTATATATATATATGTATGTGTGCACGCTTGTGCGTGTGTGTGCATGTGCATGTGTGTGTGTGTTAAATAAGTGTAGGTGCAAGAGAGTTCTTAATATAGAAACATCCTTAAAATCTTTACCACAAAATACACTTGTTCCCTTTAAATGTTTAAATGGACTTGCTCCCCCTTTTTTTCCTCCACCTGCTTGCTATTCTCCCCTCTCACCTGACAATCAGTGAGAAAGGAGAGGAAGAGGGGACTTGCTCAGGTCTCATAAAAAGGGTAGGTTGAGCTCTAGGGATGGGAAAGTCAAACCTAGAATAGGCTCCGAACCAGGGATTAGAATTAATGAAAAAATAAATCATATTATTTCTTTTAAGACATTTACAAAATAGCTGTATGAGATATATTACATTTAAATAAATTGTGCAAAATGAAAAAGAAATATAGGAATTTGCAGATATTGGTTTGTTTTAATTATACGGTACATTTTAATAATTCTTCCTTTTATGGGGTTTAAAAAATATCAGTTGAATCGTGCTAGTCTTGTTCAAGATATGTTGCATAAAATTTGCTTTCTTGTATTAAAGATATAGAGCATAGTCATTTCTTTTACTGATATATTTAATTATTACATCAATTGAATTTGCATTTCATACTGAATTAATTTAAAGATTTGCTAATATTTAAAGTAAAAAAAGAAAAATAATTTTCTCAGTTTTTAGTTAGAGATTAAAAACATTTCTTATATGTGTGTAATATGTACTAAATGTATTTGAACTGGAACTATTACCTAGTTTTTCTACGTATTGAGATACATTATATTTTAAATAACTGTACAAAATGAAAGGGATATGCTATAGAAGTTTGTAGATATTTTTGTTTTTATTGCATGATATATTTTAATACTTTTTTCTTTTATGGTGTTTGTAAAACTAGTTAAGTCATATTAGATTTGTTAAAGATTTTTTTTGTTTATTGAGACAGTAAAAATTATTTTTACTGACTTATTTAAATATTAAATCAAATATATTAATCTGCATTACATAGAATTAATCTAAAGATCTGCTAATATTGAAAGTAAAAGAAAGGAATAGTTTTCAGAGTGTTTGGCTGGAGATCAAAATAATTTCTAATGCATATACTAATTATATTTAAACTGGAACTATTAACTTGTTTCACTACATATTGAGTTTAAATAAACTGTACAAAATCAAAAGGGAGTACTATAAAAGTTAGTAGACATTTTTTGCTTTATTTATATGATACATTTTAATACTTTTTCATTTTATGGTGTTTAAACAAAATCTGATGATAGATATTTTACATAATTTTTTTCTTTTTTTTGTGTTAAAGAGATAGAGAATAAACATTTTTTTTTACTGACATTTAAATTTTCATAGTTGAATTAGTCTAAAGATCCGCCAATATTGAAAGTAAAAAGTAATGTATTCGTAAGTAAAAGTAGTGTTTTCAGTTTTTTTATTGTTTTTGGAGATAAAATAATTTCTTGCACTTGTATAATCAATATGCAGTAAATATATTTGAACTGAAACTTTTCGCTACTTTCTCTTACGTATTGAGATATATATGTTATATTTTAAATAAACTGGTATGGAATGAAAAGAAATATTATAGAAATTTGGAGATACTTTTAGTTTTAATTATCCAATACATTGTAATACTTTTCCTTTTATGATGTTTAGAAAAATATCAGTCGAATCATTCTAGTCTTGTTAAAGATATGATGCATAACTTTTTTTTTGTATTAATGTGAGAGGCTGGCATTTTAATATTAAATCAAATAGTATATTAATTTGCATGTCATGGTTAAATTGCTGTAAAGATCTACTGCTAATAATTAAATATATGTAAAAAAAAAAGTTTTTCGCCAGAAATCAAAATAATTTATTGTACATGTATAATATGTACTAAATACATTCGAACCCTTATTCTCCTTCCAGACTTTCATTTCATTTCCCCCATGTTAACCTATGGGAAAAAGTCCCTAACCTCTAGCACATTTATATTTTGGGTTTTTCCTTACTGTTTTCTGCCAAGCATAGATACTAAAAGGAGAAATATTCATGCTATCGAAAAGTTATCCACTCATTTCACAAAATTATTAGAAGCACTTCTATTTATTTTATTGATTTTTAAAATAAGCAAAAGTCTTTCTATTCTCAGTATCTATATTTGGCAAAAAAACAGGAGGGAAAAAAATTGTGAAACTAAATTAGAGGTTAGGGACTTGTTTTCATGCTTAACATGAGGAAAATGAAACAAGCAGCTGGTGAAAGAATTTCTTCCTAAATTTTTACATGGGCTTCCATTTTTGAACATATTTACTAGTTTTTCTGCATATTACAGAGTTGACATAGAAATTCAAATTTTATTAAAATCTATCTTACCCTATTTGTGAACATCTCTGAAAATTTCATCAAATCAGATGACTTTTTCTTATAGATATGCTTCCTGAATGAGAAGAAAACTGTAATTTTGTTATTTTTTTCTGAATTTCAAAAAGTTGTATCTTTATTGCTTTTGAAGATACAACCATGTGACTTTGAAATAATATTGTAGACTACCATAAACCTTTCCAACTTGCCATTTCAAATTCTTTTAACTACTGTAGTTTTAGAGATATAGGTATGGGGTGTGCCGCTTGAAATCATTTCTATAATATAGTCTGTCACTACCATGACACTTAATTAAAAAAAAAATTTATAATAGGGATATTTAAAAAGGATAAACATGCCAGTCTTGCAGTTTTGTCCTTATTTTTTCATTGCTCCTGAAGCAACCTTAAAACTCCTAGAATTTTATGTCAGTGCTCCTGAAGCTGCTTAGAAAAGGTTGGTAACCCTGACAGGGGAGATCAGGTACAGTTTTGTACCAATTTAAATGGTAATATCAGGAAGGCCATTACATTTATAATATATCGGTACTAGTAATTACATTAGTTGAAGCGAAAACAGTAATATTAAATTTTATCTAAAGATAGCTATATCTTGTATAAAAATAAAACATTGTTTTGAATTATAGCATCAATTCTTTTCAATGATAGACATAACAAGAAAGATCAGTCATGCATAAAGCATTAATTATGAAACACTTTCTAACTTCAATGCAATTTTATATAAACATCTCTAAAATGTGATACATTCCTCCGTAATATTTTTAAATTATCACAATACTACATTAATTTATTATATTTGAAAACTTAAAACTTCATCGAAAAAAATGAACTTAAACAAATGAACTTAATGAATTAAAAAGAACTTTAGAAATCACGATTTTGACACAAGATGGATGCCATATTTTATTTTGAAGTGGGTCACGTGATCCATTTTATAATGGTCAAGTGATCTCTTTATATAAAGGGTGTAATTATTATTTTAATTTTAATTTAAAAAACTACTGTATATGTTTTGCTGAAATTTTTTTTTATTTATTTTATGGGATAATTTGAATATTTCCTAAAACTTTTGAAGCAATTTGTGAATTTTAAATTTGTTTAAAAATTTTTTAAAAATTAGGTCTCATAGGGTTCAATGTATTTCATTTTCCAATCTGGGTTCAATCTAAAACTAATTAGGTGAAATTATTCATTTATATTCCCAAAGGTCCCACAGACCGTCTGAACAACATACTAAAATTTCATTTTGATAAAGTCATTTTTACGTCAGTTATTGTGCTAATGGTCAGACAGAATGAACAAAGTCATAAACACTTTTCATCTATGTTGTAAAGTGTTAAAAATGCAAGGAGAGATAAATGTATCTATTTATACAGAAAATTATTTTGAAATCAAAATTATTTAAAACTCAAAAGTTGATGCCAGCAAAATTATGTTAGTCTAATTTTAAATATTTAGACAGGTTTTATTTGAAAATATTACTCTTTTGCACTATTCTATTACTAAAGAGTGTAAAAATTAGTCAAATGGAATAATTTATTTAAATGCACATCTCGTTTTATACTTTTCCTGCAATACATGGTAATGTATAGGGAAAGTATTGCAATCATCAAACTCGAGTTTTCGACGGATCTACATGTTTCGGGACCTCTAGAACACAAAAACACTATTTTTAGTATGACGTCTGTCTGTAAAATGTATGTATCCACTCTCACTCAAAAACTAATGTACTGAATTACATAAAATTGAGTAGGTAAGTCACTTATGTGTGATCTTGTTACTGATTAGTTTTTGGTACGATTCGGGAAAAAACAACCTGCTTTTTTTTGTGAAATGACCCTCAAAAATTGTCCATTCTAGCTGAAAAACTAATCAAACTTCACAAAATTTGGTAGATGGGTTACCCTGGTGTTGATTAGATTTTGGTAAGATTCAGAAAAAAGTAACCTGCCTTTTTTTGTGAAATGACCCACAAAAATCGTCAAAATCTAAAATGAAGTACTACTTATGCTCAAATATATTAATTGAATGCTTGTTTTATACATAATTTTTAACAATGAAAAGAATAAGATGAATTCCATTACAATAGGGCTAGCCATTCTCGAGATATTTTAGTTTTTTTTTGTATTTATGCTGCTCCACCATTGAAAAA
The DNA here is from genome assembly GCA_951213105.1 of Amaurobius ferox. NCBI lineage: Eukaryota > Metazoa > Arthropoda > Arachnida > Araneae > Amaurobiidae > Amaurobius > Amaurobius ferox. The sequence continues at coordinate 22,193,842 of OX578150.1, read as the reverse complement.
ACGCCCAACTACCAACTGAGAATGAAAATTGAATTAAAAGTGCAAATTCAGTGTCATTTTAAATAATTGTGGGCATTATTTTGTGCAATTAAACCCATTATAATGAATTATTAAAAAATAGAGAACATGAATATAAAAGTCTGCAGAGAAAGTTATGTACTGCCCACATCAGATTTTTTAGAATATTGCCATTTTATGTGAGTTAAAAACCATAAAAAGGGAGAAAGATCAATGTTATCAATATAGGAAACAAATTTATTTTAATGAAATGCTTCATTCAAGTTTTTCACTTTATTGTTATATTTTATTATTTGTTGAATTTTTTGTGGATTGTCACAAGTTACATTTTAAATCTTAGTCAAAATTTCCCGAAATAATTTAAATATACAGTATTTATGCATAAAATATAAGAAGATGTAAGCTCTAATTATAAAGATCTTAAATTTCACAGTGTCAAATTATTTTAAAATATATTAATAAATTCATGAAAACCATGTCACTATCTTAATCGTGTAAATTTTAACTTTTCTTTTCCATTTGAAATAAAATTAAAAGTTAATCAGAATTAAAAATGCTTCATATGCAGCAGAATTCGGAGTTGATTGAAAGTCAACAGGTTTCAGAGGCAAAAAGCAGCACCTTTCTTTAGCATAAAAGCAAAGCAACAACACCACCATAGGCAAGAAGGTATCTTTTATAGTTGCATTACCTGACCCGGGAAGGAAATTGTATCCAAAAGAAAGAGGGGACAGGGTCCAGTGCAGTGCTCCAAATATGTTCTATTGGGGGACATGTCTGGTGAAATTGCATACCAGGGAAGAAACAGTACCTTCTATGTATGAATGAGGTCTTGGACATTCTGGAACAAGTGGACAAGCATAGTCATGTCGGAATATAGAGCCCAGATAACTCTTAAAGGAAGAGTATCATCTCTGTTTCTAAAACATTTCTTGATGTATCAGTGGCTTTTGATGTTTTCTTGTGTCAGTAGGCTGTTGCCAATTAAAAAAAATTAATTAATGAAGTACGTTAAAATAATTGCTTGGTATGAAATCTAAAAACTAATTTTTTTTTTTAAATTCTGATTAAGATTTTGATACAAATAAAACTAAACTCTGTAGAATATAAATCTCATATTCCACATATTTTATTACCTTGTAGTGTATCAAAAGTTTTGTTGTTTATTAGTCAATTAAATTTTTGTAAGGAATCAATTTTTTGAAATATGATCTTTTTTTTCTTTTTTTTCAAATTTTAAGATAAGTGTCAATTTTGGAATTTCTTGAACTGTTGAAATGTTTAAAATGTGTAGATGCTATTGTCTCTTTTCTCTCCTTTGATACAGCAACAATTTCATGCTTATTCATAATGTATTAAAGTAAAAATTTGTAAATGTATGAAATATCTCATCAGAAACATTGAAAAATTGCTTTATTCAAAGAACATTAGTTCAAAATTATAATATTACTACTTCAATGATTGAACTCCCAAAATATAATTTTGATTTTATTTTAATTTAAATCCAAGTACATAGTTTTAAAGTAAATCCACATCTGTTTAAAGGATTTTCTAAGGTAAAGAACACCCATATTTTTATTTTACAGAAAATTGTTGGAATTATTTTGTGGCCAACATTGAATTGCTTCAAAATAGTTTATATTAACACAGATATGTCAATTGCAACAAATACATCGGTGATGTCACTAGGCTGTTGCTAGCTGTAAAAGGTAACTTTTAAAGAATTTTAACAAAATATAATAATTCAACACTTTTCTGTAAAATAAAAATATTGAATTTTTAGCTTGTGGAGGAGTACAATTGAATGTATCACTTTTTCTATTTTTAGTTATATAATTTTCAAATTTAAAAATGTTATTTAGAACCTTTCCACTTTCTACCGTTCATTCATGGGATGCATTTTGTTGTTAAGAATATATTTCTAATTGCATGGTATATTAAGCATATAAAGATCACTTTTCAACTCTTTAAAGCCAATTCTCTTCAGAATCTCATAAGCCTACCATATATGTTTTCTTTTAAAATTGTTCATGAAACCTCCTTTTCTTTTAAATATCTTTCTGCCTTTTCCTTTTAAATTTTTTTTTCAATCCAATCATTAATTATATTTTTAAATATTAATACAAATTTTATTTGGTAGTGGGGGTAGTGATTAAAATTTGCTGAGTATAAATATGCATTTGTTTTGCACAGAAGTTTAACATATTTTTTTCCTAAAGGAAATTAGAATAACATTTATGAAACACTTTTCTTTTAGAAAGAGTATTTTTGAAGCATAATAAAAAAATTCCTTTTAGAGATTCTTAAAAAAAAAAATGTAAATAAAGATTTATATTTATTATATAAATAAATAGTTTTCAATGTATAGTGAAGTTGCTAGTAGAGATGTGGATTTTCCTGCAGTGGAAAACTTTGAAATTATTTTCAATACTACATTTCAGCAGACGTACTAATATGTTCAATGGATATTAAAAGTATTTATTCTTAGGTCCAGCAACAATCAAACATATATTACATAATAAGGCTGAAAAAAAAGTTTAAATTCAGAAATTCTTAAAAACTTCTATGCATGAAAATTTCTCATGCTTGTAAACTATAGTTACTACAATAGTAACTACAATTTAATGTTTTCCTTAAATACATATGCTTTTGAAAAGTTACAAAAAGTATATATTTTATTCATGTAATAAAATTTTATTTTAACAAATTTAAAACATTGTACAAAAGGAATAGCATGAAAAATAATTTAAAATTGTTAAACTTAATCAGAAACATAAATAACTTACTGTTTATAATAGGTATAAAAAATAAATGTTTAAATACACAATATTTTAAAAAAATATTAAAAACTGATTATAATTGAAAAATACATTATTAAATATTATATTATATTTTAAAAGTATCTTCTAATAATTCAAAGGGGGACCTTTCTACCACTTTCTTAAAAAAAAAATTACACAGTATGTATAAAAAATAAATTATTAAATGTATAAAAATAACTTATTTTATATAAGTGAGTATCATAAGAAGAGCTATTTTGCAAGATGTGTTAGGTATATATTTAGTGCTATTAAGCAATTTTCCTTCAGAACTTACAAAAACATTCCATATTTATATAAATTTTAGAGATGTTAACTCAAGAATAGGCTTCTTAAAACTTTACTTGTTTTATTCTGCGAATGAGTAAAATGTCACTTGTACCCTTCTGGTTCTCATTCATTATTTTCCTTCAAAATAAAACATACTTTGCCTCCCCCCGTCTTCTTTTTTCCTTTTCAAAATTAGAAAACTCAATGATCAAAGACCTCTTGTAAAGCTACTTGCTTTTCAGAAAAACAGTTTGGAAAGATAATGGCATTTTATTTTAATATTAATTAAAAGGAAAAAAAAAAAGTGAAAAATTTTCAAGAAAAGCATAGTGGAAAATATTCCATTTCCGACTTACAACTCTACTTGCTAGCATATAGAGGATTGATGTATAATTAATAGTAATAATTATAATCATAAGAGACAATTTTAAATATAAAATGAAAAATATTAATTACAAAAGCAAAGTGAATCAATTTAAAATTATGATAATTTATAAAGTTAGACTGAAAAGATTTACTTGAGCAATTATGTTTGTACAGCTATATGTGAGTATCAATATGTATTCAGTAATATAGATTTTTTTTTATCCTGTGTAATTAAGAAATATAATGCTTGTTGCAGTATGCAAGAGTTGCATTTATAATTTTATGTATTTTAAATGGATAGCTTGATATTTGATCATACATATTAAAAGAATAAGGGTAGATGCTAAAAAGTTGACACAAGAAGTAATATATTTTTATTATGAATTAGTGATAATGTGGCAGGGTAAAAATTAAAATTTAAAGCATTAGATTAGGGTGAAGTCTTAATGAGAATTAATATATCTAATAAAGGTATATTCTTTATTTTTCGAATTTGATACATGGTAGTAAAGATATAAATTATAAGTGAAAGAATAAATTATAAAGAAAGTAAAGATATAAATTATAAGTGAATTTAAACTTGAAGAATTTAAGTTAAAATTGTAACTTTCAATTATAAATGTTAGTTAGTTTTTAAATAGAATTATTATATTTAAATATTTTAGGATAAAATTTATTTTCTTTTCATTTAAACTTTTTGAAATAGTATTTTTTTAATTTACAGTTAACATGTTAAAATTTTTAAGTAATTTAAAATAAACTTGGCAGATTTCTCTAATTGGCATTTTAAAAATAATCAATGTTTTTAATATTTATAAATTTCAATTTAAACATTTTTATTTACTTTTAAATTATTTGTATAAACATATATTTAATATATAAAATATATTTTAACATTTAATTTTAAAATGCTTTTATTTATATTGATGATTTATAGTACATATATGTTTAAACTTCTTTATTTTATAAATTGAAGGAGGTCTTTAAAAGTGCTACATTTCTGCATTGAGTCTTTTAAAAACAAAAATTTTTATGACTATGAATTTAAAATAAAATTAATCAGGAAAGATGAAAATAAAATATAATGAATATATGAAAAAGATATTTAATTTAAAAATACTTTTGTTTATGACTTAAAATATTTAAATTTTTAAACTAATTTCAATTTAATGGGGCCTATAAGTTCAAATGTACTTTACTTATGGCCATAATAAATCATTAAAAATGGAAAAAAAAAATGATATGGGAGTTTTATACCTTTATACTCAAGAAAATTTTTTTAATATGTTAATTTTTTTAATATTTAAAATATTCAAAATCTAAATTATTTCAATACTCTACTAGAAATGTATTCATGGAGAAGAAATTGGACACATTTTGACCATAATAAATCTGTATAAAGGAAAAATTACTAGTTTGAAATTTTTCTAATAATAAGTTGTGCAGCAAACAAGTTCTGTTGTGTGAGTTTTATATCTTCAAACTTCAGTAAAAATTTTGTAATATATCTTTTATAAAATATCCAGTGTCTCAATTATCTAGAAATGTAATCCTTGGAGTAGAAATTAAACAAATATTGTCCATATTAAATCATTTGAAACGAAAATAAAAATAATTATAGTAATCTTTCTAATAATGATTAAGTTGTGTAGCAACCAAGTTCTATGTATTATGCAAGTTTTATGCATTCAAACTTGAACAACATTTTTGTTATATATTTTCTATACAATATTCAGAATCATTATTATTTCGGTACTCTACTATAACTATACACATGGAGGAGAAATTAAACACATTTTGTTTATAGTAAATCATTTAAAAGGTTAAAAAAAATGTATTATATTTGACAGTTTTCTAATAATAATTAAGGTAATAAATTGAATAAAATCTTCAATTAAAACATTTAAAAAAATCTGATAGCACATGACTTTCTCTACAGACTCATATTCACATTCCTTAATTTTTCTTCAATAATTGATTAAATTGAGTTTATTAATTGCACTAAATGACACATACATCATTATTTTTAATTACACTAAATTTACACTTTTAATTCAATTTTCGTTTTCATTTGGTACCTGGATTTAATACCAGGGGCAGCAAAAATGCGAATGATTCATTGAAATATTTGAGCATACGTATTCTTTTAAGTGGCTGAACTTGAAGTTAAAATTGTAAATTTCAATTATAAATGGTAGTTTTTAAATAGAATTATTATATTTAAATATTTTAGGATAAAATTTATTTTATTTTCATTTCAAATTTTTGAAATAGTATATTTTTTATTTACAATTAACATGGTAAAATTTTTTAAGTAATTTAAAATGAACTTGGCAGATTTCTCTGATTGGCATTTTAAAATTAATCAATATTTTTAATATTTATAAATTTCAATTTAAACATTTTAATTTACTTTTAAAATTATTTGTATAAATATATATTTAATATATAAAATATATTTTAACATTTAATTTTAAAATGCTTTTATTTATATTGATGATTTATAGTATATATATGTTTAAACTTCTTTATTTTATAAATTGAAGGGTCTTTAAAAGTGCTTCATTTCTGCATTGAGTTTTTTTTTTTTTTTTAATTTTATGACTATGAATTTAAAATAAAATGAATCAGAAAATATGAAAATAAAATGTGATGAATATATGGAAAAAAAAATATTTATTTTAAAATACTTTTGTTTATGACTTAAAATATTTAAATTTTTAAACTAATTTCAATTTAATGGGGCCTATAAGTTCCACTGTGCTTTATTTTTGACCATAATAAATTATTAAAAATGGGGGGGGGGGGAAATATGAGAGTTTTATACCTTCAAACTTCAGTAAAAATTTTGTAATATATCTTTTATAAAATATCCAGTGTCTCAATTATCTGGAAATGTAATCCTAGGTGTAGAAATTAAACAAAGGGAGGCCATATTAAATCATTTGAAACGAAAATAAAAATAATTATAGTAATCTTTCTAATAATGATTAAGTTGTGCGGCAACCAAGTTCTATGTATTATGCAAGTTTTATACATTCAAACTTGAACAACATTTTTGTTATATATTTTCTATACAATATTCAGAATCATTATTATTTCGGTACTCTACTATAACTATACACATGGAGGAGAAATTAAACACATTTTGTTTATAGTAAATCATTTAAAAGGTTAAAAAAAATGTATTATATTTGACAGTTTTCTAATAATAATTAAGGTAATAAATTGAATGAAATCCTTCAATTAAAGCATTTAAAAAAATCAGATGTGGGCAGCACATGACTTTCCCTGCAGACTAATATTCACATTCCCTAATTTTTCTTCAATAATTCATTAAATTGTGTTTATTAATTGCACTAAATAACACACAAATTATATTTAATTGCACAAAATTTTCACTTTTAATTCAATTTTCGTTTTCATTTGGTACCTGGATTTAATTTCAAAGCTGGCGCAGCAAAAATGTGAATGATTAATTGAAATTTTTGAGCATACATATTCTTTTAAGTGGCTGAACTTGAAATTAAAATTGTAAATTTCAATTATAAATGGTAGTTAGTTTTTAAATAGATTAATTATATTTAAATATTTATATTTTAGGATAAAATTAAATTTATTTTATTTTCATTTCAAATTTTTGATTTTTAATTTTATTAATTATTTAATTTTAAAATACTTTTGTTTATGACTTAAAATATTTAAATTTTTAAACTAATTTCAATTTAATGAGGCTTATAAGTTCAAATGTGCTTTACTTACCATAATAAATCATTAAAAATGGGGGGAAAAAATGATATGAGAGTTTTATACCTTCAAACTTGAGTAAAAATTTTATAATATGTATTCTATAAAATATTCAAAATCTGAATTATTTCAATACTCTACTGGAAATGTATTTATGGAGAAGAAATTACACATTTTGACCATAATAAATCTTTTTAAATGAAAAAATATTAGTTTGAAATTTTTCTAATAATAAGTTGATGCAAACAAGTTATGTTGTGTGAGTTTTATACCTTCAAACTTCAGTAAAAATTTTGTAATATATCTATTATAAAATATCCAGTGTCTCAATTATCTAGAAATGTAATCCTAGGAGTAGAAATTAAACAAATGGAGGCCATATTAAATCATTTGAAACGAAAATAAAAATAATTATAGTAATCTTTCTGATAATGATTAAGTTGTGCGGCAACCAAGTTCTATGTATTATGCAAGTTTTATACTTTCAAATTTGAACAAAATTTTTGTTATATATTTTCTATACAATATCCAGAATCATTATTTTGGTACTCTGCTAGAACTATATACATGAAGGGGAAATTAAACACATTTTGTTTATAGTATATCATTTAAAAAGAAAAAAAAAATATATATATTTAGTTTGACAGTTTTCTAATAATAATTAAGGTAATAAATTGAATGAAGCCCTTCAATTAAAGCATTTAAAAAAATCTGATGTAGGCAACACATGATTTTCCCTTCAGGCTCATATTCACATTCTCTAATTTTTCTTTAATAATTCATTAAATTGAGTTTGTTAATTGCACTAAATAACACACACATCATTATTTTTAATTACACTAAATGTACACTTTTAATTCAATTTTCGTTTTCATTTGGTACCTGGATTTAATTTTAAAGGTGGCGCAGCAAAAATGCAAATGATTAATTGAAATATTTGAGCATATGTATTTTTTTATGTTAGATATTGACATTTTTGCGGACCATTTCTCAAAAAAATAAATAAATAAAAGAGGCAGTTTTTTTTAACTTTTGGAATCGTGCCAAAATCTAATCAGCACCAGGGTAACGAACAAGTGACGTACCTACCAAATTTTATGAAATTCAGTCCATTAGTTTTTTAGTTAGAGTGGATACATACATTGCACAGACAGACAGACACGCATACACAGACGTTACGTAAAAAATAGTTTTTCGTGTTCTAGAGGTCCCATAACGTGTAGATCCGTCGAAAATTCGAGTTGTGATTTTCAGCACGACTTCAATACTTTTCCTATGTATTACCATGCATTATTGTAGGGAAAGTAAAAATTAATAGAGTATATGTGTTTTAAAGTTGACAACATATCAGTTACACCGATGAAAAATTTTTAATAAATTCATTTCCCCCAATTAAAGTATTTAAAAAAATTATGTTTTCATATTGACAATATTTTAGTCACGCCGAAAAATTGGATGAATTCCTGCAATTTAAACAATGGAAAAATATTAGAGTAGACATGTTTTCTAGTTGACAATATGTATATCAGTTAGGTCGCTAAATTGAATAATTTCCCCCAATCAAAACATTAAAAAATATCTTTTCAAGTTGGCAACACATCGATCGGTTACGTTAATACATTGGATGAATTTCTCCAATTAATACGCAACTCATCCAAAGTATAAAAATTTAAATTTATTACAAACAGGGATCAACTTTGAGGAAATATGCCAAACAAATAAAATATTTCATGCTTTTATAGATCAGTAATTAATCTTCCTAGTTTTTGTCGAGCTACTTTTGAAAATGTGATAAAACTATATATTTCCTTTTTAAGTATCTGTTATGACAAACTCAGATGGGAGGGGGAGGTACAAAAAAGTGGGAAAACTCGAATTTTTTTTTTCTTTGCTATAAATATTATGCATATTTTCACGCACTGGTAAAACTCAAAGGAGTAAACAAGTATTTCGATGCGTATCGGACGCGTAATTACGTATTTTGGCGAACTTCCCCCCCCCCCCCCCTCTCTTTCTCCGACACACACATTGCAGTGTTTTGCGGTATGGAGGTTTTTACTCCAGCCTCTCTTTCAACATACCACTAAAGGCTTAAATGCTCTCCAAGCCAATAATTCATCTAATATCAGAATCGAATTTATTTCAGTTGTGGAATGTAACATTTAGTTGTCTGTCTTTAAAATTTTACATCTCTTCGTGGCCCGTAGAAACACTGGGAAATTCCTTTGGTCACTATTTATTTGCCAGTCAGTGTCTCATGCCGGTCAAGCAAGTGACGCACGCACTCACCATGCTTGGTCAGATATCGACACCAAGATAAAGGGTTCGAAACGGATTGCTGAGGATCTAGGTTGCTAGGGCAAGGTGGAGGGGAGAGGGTGTATTTTGAACGAGTAGGTGTAGCTACGCGTGCCTTCTGAAGGTGATATTGAATCCTTTTTCTGCGTGTTTAGATGTGGGATTGCAAGAGGAAAGAATGGGCGGTGTCTATTTGACTTAGGTACTTTCCTAGTAGCAATTCAATATTGGACCAATATGAAAAAGTGGACATTTTAACATTATTGGCTTAAAATATTAGGCAAGATTGGCGCAATGTTGTAATGAAAATATTTAACCAGTATTGGAGACCAATGTAACCCCAGTATTGGGATTACACTGGAAATATTTCCAATATAATGCCAAGATATGCAAAATTGGACAAATATTAAATGCTACTGGGGTTCTTTATCTTCTTAAATTATAATCGGTAATGGGTATGGTTGTAAGTTGATATGGGACGCTCATAAAATGTATGTAATAATTTTAGAATGGAATTATTTTATGACTTGCTATAATTGGGAGTGTTTGAATTATAAAATTTGATATTTTTTTCAAACTGAGTCAAATCCACTAAAACCCAATAATGTTTAAATCTGAAAATGAAAAGAATTTATCATTTTTCTCCATTTATAATTTATTTTATGTAATAATAATTGCAAACTTCCTGTTCCTCTTATTTTGATTTGCTAAAGTGAGAAAATTTCCATTTTTTAGGAAAATGGCATAATTTTTTGTGTAATAATATTTCTATTAATTAAGGAAAAAATTAAATAATTAGTCAATTGAAAGTACTATTTTTTTTATGACAAATAATGTTGTTCATAAAAATTTTGTGAATTGTTCCTTCATAAGTTGAGTTTAGTCAACCGTGTCATCAAATTTGTTTGATTCTGTTACTTTGTATTGGTAAATATGCCATCTTCTGCCTGTCGAACACTGGAGCGCATTTTCCGAACATCATTTTTCTAATCATAAACATCTGATGTGGGCAGCACATGACTTTCCCTGCAGAATCATATTCACGTTCTCTTTATTTCTTCAATAATTTATTATATTGAGTTTAATTGCACAAAACAACACCCATATTTATTTAAAATTACGAAAATTTGCACATTTATGTTCTCATTTAGTAATTGGACTTATTTTCAAAGGAGGCGTAGCGAAAATGCGAAAAAACTAAATTGTCTCGAGAACGACTAGTCCTAGAGTAATGGGGTTGGTCTTATTCTTTTTGCCGTCAAAAATTACGTATCAGAGTAATATTAATGTTCTCTTTATTTCCTCAATAATTCATTAAATTGAGTTTAATTGCACAAAATAACACACATAATTATTTTAAATTACACAGAATTTGCACTTTTAATTCAATTTCCGCTTTCATTTGGTAACTGGGCTTATTTTCAAAGGTGGCGTAGCAAAAATTCGAAAAAACTAAAATATCTCGAGAACGGCTAGTCCTATAGTGTAATGGGGTTGGTCTTATTCTTTTCATCGTCAAAAATTGCGTATAAAACAAGCATTTATATGATATATTTGAGCATACGTAGTCTTTTATTTTAGATTTTGACGATTTTTGCGGGTCATTTCGCAAAAAACGGAAGGTTCTTCTTTTCCGAATCGTACCAAAATGTAATCAGTACCAGGATAATCTACAAGTGAATTATCTACCAAATTTTGTATAATTTGCTTAATTAGTTTTTCAGATGGAGTGGATACAAAATCTACACAGACAGAGAGACACACAACAGTCACGCTAAAAATAGTTTTTTCGTGTTCTAGAGGTCCCAAAACGTGTAGATCCGTCGAAAACTTGAGTTGCAATTTCGACATTATACCAATACTTTCCCATGTATTGCAGGGAAAGTAATGACATATATGTTACAAGTTTATTAGAAAAAGATAGGGGTAAATGTCGTATAAAAAAACGGCAGGTTGTTTTATCCCAAATTGTACCAAAATCTAACCAGCAGCAGGGTCACCCACAAGACCCGCAGGGTTACCTATAAAATTTTATGAAATTTGGTCAATTAGTTTTTAAGCTAGAGTGGATACAAGTTCTGCACAGATAGACACATACACAGACATCATGCTAAAAATAATTTTTTCGTATTCTAGAGGTCCCAAAAAGTGTTGATCCAGCGAAAACTTGACGTGTGATTTTCGACATGACTCCAATACTTTCCCTATACATTACCATGTATTGTAGGGAAAGTAAAAGTAGCTGCTTTCGTGTTCGCTGTTTGACAAATTTCTCATTCCTCTGCACCGTACCACAAAAACTACACCATATAGAAATATAAAATTTGGTAGACTAGTAGAGAAAGGCTTGAGGCATACGCTGAAATAAACAGTTTTTCGAGTTAAGTTTTAGTTTAAGAATTATTTAATGTCAAAAACAAAATATTTGAGCTGCAAGTTCGCGTTCTGGACAGACTAGCAACAGCACGACCACGAATTTTTCCAGGCATGTACCTACAATGTTGAATTTTTGCAGGACGAAGACCTTTTTTTTTTATAATTTCGATTTAGTTTACTAGTTTTAATTTTAAGCACTTCTGAAGTGAAACGTGTTCTTCCGTATCAGCGCGTCTGTCTCATTCCGTAAAAAACTATGGTGTATAAAAATATGAAATTTGGCACACTTGTAGAGAAGTAATAGGGAACTACGGTTGTTGTTGTTGAGACCCAGACCGTCCGACCTACCAGAAAGGTGTACGGTAAATAGGGAACTACGGTGTAATAAACCTTTTTTCAATTTAAACATTAGTTTGACTTGAAACAGCTCGTGAAGTGAGTTACGGGGGGGGGGGGGGGGGTTGGCGAAGCGCAGGGGGCAGAGTCCCCTAATGTTTTAAAAAGAGTAAGTAAAATTATAGTTTCGTGAAATATAAAGCTACGTTCTATTATTTCCAAAGATCTTTCTATTCCTTGAAAAGCGAATCTTAGCGAACAGGAGGCAGAGGCCCTTAGTATATCAAAAAGTCGCATCACCAGGGGCATACGGTGACGCCAGCATTGCTTCTGATAGACCTAACGTGTACACTCGTGTACCTTTTCAAACAAAATGATTGGGGTGCTTCAGGATATTCATAAGGACTCGCAGTTAAACTTAATTTATGCAAATAGTTGAAGAATCGGAATATTTTTAGGGTTACAAGTAATTCGCGCAATTACTTGTAACCCTAAATCGTTAACATCTGATAATCGTTAACATCATTAAATCGTTAACATCTGAAATAAAAACTGCGTATACTTGAAATATATCAATTAAATACTAGTTTTATACGTAATATTTAACGATGAAAAAAATAAGACCCAGTTACACTAGAACTAGCCATTCTCCAGATATTTTAGTTTTTCGTATTTTCGCTACGCCACTGTTGAAAATAAGTCCAGTTACCAAATGAGAACGCAAATTGAATTAAAAATGCAAATTCAGTGTAATTTTAAATAGGTATGGGTGTTTTGTGTAATTAAACTCAATTTAATGAATTATTGAAGAAATAAAGAGAACGTGAATATGAGTTTGCCAGGTCACGTGCTACCCACGTCAGATTTTTTACTTTCCCTGCAATACATGGTAATGTATTGGGAAAGTATTGGAATCATGTCGAAAATCGCAACTCGAGTTTTTGACGAATTTACACGTTTTGACACAGATTACGGAAAACCATTTTTAACGTGACGTCTGTGTATCTGTCTGCCTGTCTATCTCTGCAATGTATGTATCCACTCTAACTAGTTGACCGAATTTCATAAAATTTGGTAAGTCACTTGTGGGTGACCTTGGTGCTGAATAGATTTTGGTACGATTCAGTATGAAAGAACCTGCCTTTTTTTGCGAAATGGCAAAAATCGATGTATCCACTCTAGCTAAAAATCTAATTAGCCAAATTTTATAAAATTTGGCTAATCCCTGTTGATGATTAGATTTTGGTGCGATTCGGGAAAGTAGAAACTGCCTTTTGTTACGAAATGGCCCGCAAAAATCGCCAACATTTAAATTAAAAGACTATGTGGGCGAGCTCAAAGGTGTCAGTTAAATGCGTGTTCTATACGTTATTTTGGACGAGGAAAAGAATAAGGCCAACCCCCATTACTTTAGGACTAACCGTTCTCGAGATATTTGAGTTATTTTGCATTTTTGTTACACCGCCTGTAATGCCAGAAATGTAAAGTAATAAATATTTGGAAGGATTAAAAAATAATGGAACCAGGAATGCGGGCGGATTATCCCCACGCTAAGCAGATGGGCGATAATATACAGGTGGCCCCATATCTCACATACCACGCCCATGTTTACATACCACGCTAAGCCGTTTGGCGGCAACCGAGACGGCGACGCCATGTCTACGGATTAGCCATCAGCTCTACATTTCAGCACGTGGACCGCCGACCGAAAAAGGGATATAAGTGAGAGTTGCTCGAAGTGGGGGTCAGAATTGGTCAAGGCAGGCTGTTGGAGTTAGACTAGTCAAGAAGAAGCGACGGTAGCAGAGTTAAGAGTTGTGTGTGCGTCTCTGATATAGGAATTCGAAGGAGAGCTCATGTTCATCTGGTATTGCAAGTGTAAAGTGTGACAAAGCAGCGGTGTTACCCAAGTTATATGAAAGAAGATCAGGTACCGTACAATTAAACTATATGAGGATAACCTCTTTGTCTAAATTTGTGTTTTTAAGGAAAAGCTAATTAATGCATCCCACCACGTGCTCCAACCACATATCAATTCATCTGGCATTACACCCCCCGAACTACCATTGAGATGCATTCCACTATTGTGATATTTATTTAATTTGTAAAACTAAAGAGTGTAAATTGAGTATGTGATAAATAAATGTTTGTTCCTTTACTATTAACCTTAATTTTTAGTTTTGTTAACTTAGTATCCCGTTAAGCACAGAAATAGGTGGGTTTTGCGGCCACCAACGCAATGTACACAGCAGTAAGTTTTAGAACAGATTACATGTATAATTAATATACTAATAAATAATTAATTTAATGTAAAATGCATTTTTGACAATATTAATTTTAATCAACAAAATTAATAATCGGCACACCGCCTATGAAAAAAAAAGTCAAATTACCAAATGAAAACAAAAATTGAATTAAAAGTGCAAATTCAGTGTTATTTTGTGCAGATAAACTCAATTTAATGAATTATTAAAGAAATAAAGAGAAACTGAATTTGAGTCCGCAGGGAAAGTCATGTGCTGATGATCACATGAGATATTTTTTTATATTTTCATACTGTTTCGGTACTTTAGAATCTCCAAGTGTCGGAAACAGAAAAAAATTGTAATTAATGATTGTGAATTAATAATTGCAAATAAGAAACATATTTTTAACACTTTCCAACGTAGTTGAAAAGTGTTCATAACTTCGATGATTCTGTTTGTCCGTTCGCACGATAACTGCCGTAAAAATGATTTTATCAGAATGAAATTTTTGTATGTTATTGAGATGGTCTGTAGAAGATATGGGAATATAAATAAATGATATCACACAATTAGTTTTGGATTGATTCCGGGTTGAAAGAGTGAGATACATTGAACCGCACTGAACGCTTAAAAAATGTTTCAAACATTTTTTAAGCTAAGTTGAAATTCACAAATGGCTTCGAAAATTTTAGGAAATAGTCAAATTATCCCATAAAATATATAAAAAGAAATTTCAGCAAAATATGTTCGGTAGTTTTTAAATAAAAATTAAAATAATAATTACACCCATATTATACGAAGAGATCACTTGACCCACTTCAAAATAAAATATGGCATACAACTTTTTTTTTTCCAGTGTAAAAATAGTGATTGAAATAGTTCTTTTAAATTTATATTTAGTGTTGCATCTGTCCTAAAATCGCTTTATTTTTGCGTATTTTCTGGGCATCTATATTCTGCGCCAACGTAATTATAATATTTTTTAGTTTAAAGGATCATCAAACTTTGATTATTTCCACAACGAAACCTAATTTTCACTCATGGAGAACGTAAACAGCAAAAGATGTAGAATGAGTTGCATAAGAATTGTTGCATTTCTTTAACGCAAAACTTAATTAAACTTAATGGGTGTAGAATATAAACAAGTGATTGTAAGATGAGTTGTATAATATTTGTTGAATTTTTTTTATTTTCTAACTCAATTATATTTTATAATCTTTATATTTTCTAAATCAATTTTAGCGCTTTTATATATCGATTCAATTTCATATTTTCTGTAAATTTGTTTAGAAACGGGATAGGGCTGTTTTATCCTTCAGATCTTCCTGTGAAAGTAATTTTATAGAGTGAGAACAGAGATTCTTAAACTTATTTCTAGAAGCATTAATTTAAATATTTTAATAGAATGTTTTGAATAACAATGTCATTCAGAATACAAAGGAATTTGCACATGATTATGAATTTTAGTTTCTTTATAATGTATATTCCGTACGGAGAACGAACGGAATACACATTATAAAGAAACTTAAAATTCATAATCATAGCTAGTATTTTAATGAAATCTAGCAGTAAAGTATAAAATTAGTTAAGTATAAAAAGTGAAGTATAAAAATGGGTAATAGATATTAACAATTTTCTAATTCTTATACAACTCATCCAGTTATTTACAGTAAATAACTGGAATAGATATGAAGTATTATAAAATTTGTTATCTGATACTTACTGTATAAAACGGAACTTTAGAATTTGCTTCCTCAGAAATAGAATCAAATTTTAAACTCATAACTTAAATGTTTTATAGTTAGAGGTAGAGCTATGAAATTTGAATATAATTTATTTATAATGTTAACTTTTATTTATGTCTACGATGTGTTATATAAAAGAATTTAGAATATTTTTCAAAAATTAAAAACGTTAAATTTTTGAATTTGACATAACTATAAATACAAACAGACTATTTGCAAAATAGATATTTTTATGGCTAGAAAAGCATGCTCTTTAATTTTTGTTTTCAAAGTAGTTTGATTATATACTGATAAGAAAAAGAAAATGAAAATGTTGTTTTAATAAAAAAAAAGTAGGATTTCATGTGACTTATATGTGTACCAAACGCCATAAATTTAAAATTTAAATTTTAATGTACAAACCGTGAACGTAAATTAACATAAATTACATGAAATTTTTTTAGTTCTATTATTACATTAAAGTGTTTGTTGAAATGTTTGTTGTGTAATAGTTGAAAATGTTGTTTTATGATAATTTCATTATTTCTTAACAGTTTCGAAGCAATTTGTAAATTTTACCTTTGCTTAAAAAAATGTTTGAAAAATTAAGTCCCACAGTGCTCAATTTCTATTATTTTTTTCAACCCGCGTTCAATCCAAAACTAATTGGGTGAGATTATTCATTTCCATTCCCATATATCCCACAGACCGTCTCAACAACATATTAAAATTTCATTTTGATAGAGTCATTGTTTCGGAAGTTATCGTGCGAACTGACAGAGAGAGACAGAAGATCAAAGTCATAAACACTTTTCAGCTATGTTGGAAACGAAAATTCTTTCCTTAGACCAAGGACAATCAAAAGGAGTTTTCTATTTTGTGATAACTCCCATGCAAAATGGAAAATTTCAATATTCTGTTTAGCGTGAAATGGTTACACTAAATTAGCATCGGCTTTGGATCTGGTCTCATCTTTTCTGTAATCCATCCAACGAATGGCGAAATGTATTCGGGGTTTCACAGCTATGCTACTCCTTCCGCAGCAAAGTGGAATTCCAGTTTTTTCGGCCGTGTTGCATTTTAACCCGTTTACACAAAGATCAAAAGATAGAATTACGGCAAACTTATGCGTTGTATCTTTATCGCTCCTCATTGTATAGATATTATATCGTATCGATGTAATCAGTATTCTGAACGGATATTGAATTTTCTGCGTCTTGTGTTTTACAATTATAAAATTTGAATATAGCGATTAAATTAAACAAGAAAGATCAATCATGCTTAAAGCATTGATTATGAAACACTTTCCAACTTCAATGCAATTTTATTTAAACATCTCTAAAATGCAATACATTCCTCGGTAATATTTTAAAACTTATCACAATACTACATTAATTTATTATATTTGAAAACTTAACCTTCATCGAAAAAAATGAACTTCATTCAAATGACGGCATTGAAATATAAATTGCCTGGTTTAAACATCTCTAAAATGCGATACATTCCTCGGTAATATTTTTAAAATTATCGTAATACTACAATAATTAATTATATTTGAAAAATTCATCGAAAACAACTGAAATTCATTCAAATAACGTCATAGAAAAAATAACACGCCTGGCTCTCTCTATAAAAGCAGCATTTCATTCAAAAATATATTCCCATTCATTTCATTCATCACAATACTATAATAATTTATTTTAGTTAAAAATTAAGACCATGGAGCTACAAGTAATTAAACTCTATGCGTTGCTGTTTACATTTGCTGTTATTTTGCTGTTTACATTTTACATAGGTGAAAAATAGGCTTCGTTGTAGAAATAATCAAATTTGGATGAGCATTTAAACTCAAATATATTGTAATTGCGTTGTTTCAGTATGTAGATGCACAGAATTTAAGCAAAAATAAAGTGGTTTTAGGGCGGATACAACACTCAATATGTATTAAAAAGAACTTTAAAAATCACGATTTTGGGACAAGATGGATGCCATACATCATTTTGAAGTGGGTCACGTGATCTTTTCATATCGTGGTCGCATTTAAAAAATTAGGAAATATTCAAATTATCCCATAAAATATATGAAAAAAATTTCAGTAAAATATGTTAGGTAGTTTTTTAAATAAAAATTATTTAATATAGGAAGAAAAACAAATTCAATTAAATTCTGACTCTCGTTATATCCTCTAGAAAGGAAAAAGAGATATATTATATAATAAATATCTTTCCAAGAGTTTAATTATTTCATATATGAGAAAGGTTTCACATTTTAAAATAAATATGGTAGATAGCAATTTTTCAAATTTTTAAATAAAATAAATTATTATAGTATTGTGATGAATGAAGCGATTGGAAAAATGTTTATGAATGAAATGCTGCTTTTATAGAGAGCCGATTTATATTTCGATGACGTCATTTGAATGAAATTCATTTGCTTTCGATGAAGTTTTCAAATATAATAAATTATTGTAGTGTCATGATAATTTTAAAAATATTACTGAGGAATGTATCGCATTTTAGAGATGCTTAAACCAGGCAATTTATATTTCAACGCCGTCATTTGAATGAAGTTCATTTTCTTCGATGAAGTTTTCAAATATAATAAATTTATGTAGTATTGTGATAATTTAAAAAATATTACCTTGGAATGTATCGCATTTTAGAGATGTTTAATCCAGGCAATTTATATTTCAATGCAGTCATTTGAATGGCGTTCATTTTCTTCGATGAAGTTTTCAAATATAATAAATTAATGTAGTATTGTGATAATTTAAAAAATATTACCGAGGAATGTATCGCATTTTGGAGATGTTTGTATAAAATTGCATTGAAGTTGGAAAGTGTTTCATAATCAATGCTTTATGCATGATTGATCTTTCTTGTTTTTTAAGATGTAGTTATTTTTAGAACTTTCGCCATTTTCAACGTGTATGGAACAGGTAGGCTATGAGCTCTTTAAGAATACTTTTCCACAAAAAGAGATAATTTGTCAATTTACTTATATGATTGTAAAAGAAAAAAAATCCTCGTTTATAATTTTTTTTAATTGAAAAAATAAAAACTTACATATGTATCGAAAGCTATTGCATGAATACACAGTAGAGTCCTGCATCGGGTCCGACCTGGTTTCTTTTAATTTTAAAGCGGCAGTTAGGGTTCAGTGGTGTCGCTAAAGGGGGAGGATTTGGGGGTCATAATCCTCCCAGTAACGCATTTAATTTCGAAAAAATGATATATGAATAAATAAAAAAAATATTTGGTTCTCCCCCCCGTACACACACACACAGAATTTTTTTTTATGGCGACGCTACTGGTCTGGTTACGTGTCTGCTAACAAAAATTGTCTGTATAGGCTATATCTTAGCACACCTTTATGAGAATACTGTGAGTAAATGCGCAAACGTAAGTTGCAAACTGTAAACAACAGAAATTTGTGCATATGGGTTTACAGATTTAAAATCTCTTCTTACTATGCTCTACTACCAAAAATCTCCGCTATCTAAAATCTCTTTCAGGTTCAATATGGATTACGGATCGACAGTTTCGGGTTGGGCTAAGTCTGATCCGCTCAGGTCTATAATACCACAGTAAGGTCACGTATGGTACTCCCATTACTACTGTGAATACATTCCATTAAACCCGTTGTGAAAAGAATGCCTGTAAAATGCAAAATAAATAATGAATGATGTCCCCATCTCCATACTATATACTATGCTTTTTACTTTCCCTACAATGCATGGTAATGTAGGCAAAGTATTGGAATTGTGTCGAAAATAGCAACTCGTATTTTCGACGAATCGACTCGTTTCGAGCACTCTAGAATCCGAAAAACTTTTTAGCGTGACGCCTGTCTGTGCAATGTATGTATTCACTCTAGCTAAAAAACTAATAGACCAAATTTCACTAAAGTGGATAGATAATTACTTGTAGGTTACCTTGGTGCTGATTAGATTTTGTTACGATTCAGGAAAAAACAACAAAAAAAAAAACCCTGCCTTTTTCTGCGAAATGGCCCTCACAAATTGTATGCATCCATTCTGTTCAAAAACTAATGCACCGGCTTCAGGAAAATTCAGTAGATATGTCACTTGTAGGTAACCCTGGTACTGGTTAGATTTTAGTATGATTCGGAGAAATAGAACTTGCCATTTCTTGCGAAATGACCCGCAAAAATAGTCAAAATCTAAAAGTAAGACTACGCATGTTCAAATGAATCAGATACCTGTTTTGTACTTAATTTTTGACGAGGAAAAGAATAAGACCATCCCCACAACTCTAGGGCACACCGTTCTCGAGATATTTTGGTTTTTCGAACTTTTTAACACATCGCTTTTGAAAATACATCCTGTCGACAAATGAAAAAGTGAATTAAAAGTGCAAATTCAGTGTAATTTAAAATAATTATCCAAGTAATTTTGTGCAATTGAACTCAATTTAAAAAATTGTGAAAGATGGAAACAGAGAACCAATTTGTATCTGTAGGGAAAGTCATGTGCAGCCAACATCAGATTTTTTCCCTTGCAAACAAATTTTGTTAAATTGACAATCTTATCTAAACTATACATTCTTATCTTATCACTTTGTTTTACTTTTTCATATCGGGGTTACTCGGATGTTTAGCTCTCTTTCTATCACCTATTTTTTCGCAGTTTCTTTAAAACGTCATAAATGGGTTTTGGTTTAGTAATAGCAGTAGAGTGGAAATCCATGTGTTCTATGAATACCGTTACAAGATTATCCGAAATAGGAATCCCCTCTCCCCCCCACACACACACTTGCTCATAAATTCAAATTGCATGTGTCACAATCAGCATGAAAGTAATAAGAGCATATTTGTATGAAATTTTCCTTGCAAATTAATCGGAGATTTGCATCTTAAATGTCGGGAATATTTTCGAGTTAATTAAATGAAATATAAATTATCAACAGTCAAGCTGTTGTATGCATTTGACTAATTTGTGTTAATAAAAACTATTGTAATACTTTTTAAGTGAATAACGAATCTCGAACTGTTCTGTATGACTATACTATTATTATTGTTCTCCATAGGAAATAATGCTATGAAAATCTTAATTGTAGAATAAGAATTAAAACAACAAATCATCTAGATCGAATATTTCATGTAATCGATGCATTAAAAGTTAATTCGTGCTTGCATTATTGTGTCCATATCTCACAGAATGGACCTATTGCCCGATTAGAAAAAAATAATTTTCAGAATTTTTACAGAACTTTCGAAAAGGATAAATTGATAAAAAATAAATATTTTTACTTTCCCTGCAATGCATGATAATGAATAGGGAAAATATTGGAATCGTGTCGAAAATCGCAACTCGAGCTTTCGACGGATCTACACGTTTTGAAACCTCCAGAACACAATAAAAAAAAGTATTTATAGCGTGACGTCTGTGTGTGTATCTAATCAATGTATGTATCCACTAACTAAATAACCATTTGGCAAAATTTCATAAAATTTTTATAGGTAAGTCATTTGTGGGTGACCCTGGTTCTGATTAGATTTTAGTATAATTCGGGACAAAAGAATCTGCGTGTTTTTGTTATATGGCCCGCAAAAATTGTCTGTATCCATTCTAACTGAAAAACTAATTGACCAAATTTCATAAAACTTGGTAATTAAGTCACTTGTACTTTCTCCTGGTTCTGATTAGATTTTGGTACAATTCGGGCGAAAAAACAAAACAAAAAAAACTTTCTCTCTCTCTCTCTTTTGCGAAATGGCTTGCAAAAATCTTTAAAATCTAAAGTAAATGACTACGTATGCTCAAATGTATTAATTAAATTCTTATTTTATATGTAATTTTTGACGATGAAAAGAATAAGACTAACCCCATTACTCTAGGATTAGCCGTTCTCGAGATATTTTAGTGTTTTCGCATTTTTGCTATGCCGGTTTTAGAATAAGTCCAGTCACCAAAAGAATTCAAAAGCTGAATTAAAAGTATAAATTCAATGCAATTCCAATTAAGCAATTAAACTCAATTTAATGAATTATTAATGAAATAAGGATAAAAATGAATTTGAGTCTGCAGGGAAAGTCTTATGCTGTCCACATCAGATTTTTTAAATTGTAGTGCTGATTACAATGCGAGAAGACATGAATAATTTTGAATATGAATATATGTACAATGGAAACTTAGACTTCAAATATTTTTTCACGGAGCCAAGATTTTTTTTTTTCACAGGGGAGAAAAAAAAATTGTGAAATGCGAAATTATTTTGAGAAAAATTTGAAAGAGCGCGGCAGAAAAGTTCTTCCAAGATAATTAATTTTGCGTGGCATACAACAACATTTGTAACAGATCGAATATTTTGTGAATTATGCATTTTTAGCTTGTTGATCATATTTATGATACATTCTTTGGGATTATTATTTTCTATAAAACGCTCTTAATTAGTGGCAAAACGTTTTGCCATTTGTTTTTACTAAAAAGTTATTCTTGAAATATCTATTTCTCAGGATCTATACTGTAAATAGAGATTAGATGATGATTGATTTAGATTCAAATTTAAATTCCGGAGGAGACAGGCTGGTTCACCAAGGATTTTCATTTCCGGTTCAAAAAATTTCATTTTATTCTAGCATTTACGTCTCAAGATTGGTTGTAGATAGCGCTTACATTATGATTAATATATGAATTCAGCATCAAATTCTGAAGGAGATAGGAAACTTCACTATGAATTTCCTCTTCCGTTATTTTTTTATTCCGGTTCAAAAATTTTCATTTTACTTCATATATTTATTTCTGATGATTGGTTATAGATAGAGTTTAGATTATGATTAATATTAATTCAGTATCAAATTTTGAAGGGGGATGGGGGTTCGTTATGGATTTCCATTTCCGGTTTTCTTTTCACTTCCAATTAAAAAAAAAATTCCCTGAGGCATCTATTTTTCAGGTTTGACTGTAAGAGCTTAAATGATGACTGATATGGTTTCAGCATAGAATTTTAGAAGGGTGTAGGGAAGTTCACTAAGGATTTCCACTTCCTGTTTTGGAGATGCTATTTCATGTTTTTTCAAAAATTCATATGTGTTTACGAAATAAGTATGCAAAAGTGAATAAAAATATTTAATAGTTTGGTCGAAAGTGAAATGCTACCATGTGTCACCATATGAATGTTCCTTCATTGATTTCCTGTTGAAATATGTTAATGGCTCGATTTTATAATCTGGAACTTTTTAAAGTACCCATTTCGGAGAAGAGTAACTTTGTAAAAAAATAAAAAAAAAATTCAAAACTTCTCTCAGATTTCTTCGAAACACCCACGATTCAAGTATCGGGGTGCTTACGGGTGCTTGAAAGTCTGGAAATTAATTTTACATGATTATTTTCAAGGACTTGAAAATTCACATCTTCCTAATTAAGGGTGAGCGTCAGTAAATTTTCTGCCCTATCCGGGCTTTGTTAACTTTCGCGGCACACATATTTCGCCGAAATTCTACTCAAACAGTTGCGAAATATTTTCTTATAGATAAAATGCTATGCTTGGATTATATTAAAACTAAATTTAATACCCAATAAAACATAGAATATATGTTTTATTTTAATTTAAAATATTTTTGGTGCTGCCATCTGTTGTCATAATTTAATTCATACCGACTATTTTTATTTTTTAATGAACATTTTTAAATGTCTATTCCTTCTAATACGCTATTAAATACAACAACAGATCATATATAATGCCATAATCACGGAAACGTAATTGAACTTGGACTTGAAGACAAAGGAACTTGAAGACAAAACTGCAGTCCTCAGTGATGTACATTCAGATCCCTTATCAAATTTATAGAATGATAAATTACCTTTCCGTGATTGTGGCAGTAGTATATATGATCTGTTGTTGTATTTAACATTGTATTAGAAGGAATAGATATTTAAAAATGTTCATTAAAAATAAAAATAATCGGTATGAATTAAATTACGACAACAGATGGCAGCACCAAAAATATTTTGGATAAAAATAAAAGATATATTCTATGTTTTTGGGGGCATTAAATTTAGTTTTAATATAATCTAAGTATTGCATTTTATCTTTCAGAAAATATTTCGCAACTGTTTGAGCAGAATTTCGGCGAAATATGTGTGCCGCGTAAGTTAACAAAGCGCGGATAGGGCAGGAAATTTACTGACGCTCACCCTTAAGTCCTTGAAAGACATAGATGAAAATGTTCTGCGGACCTGCGGTGTTTATGTTTTTGCTGAGTAGTTCCGCTTTTTCGAATTTACGTAGCGACATCATTTTTCCCGTAAATTGATTCAGCAAGACCTTCGCCGCATACCATTCCATTCTTCAACCAGATGTGGGTAAGTCACGAGCACCTAGAACCCGCAGCATAATAGGGGCTTGTGGGGAGAAGGGGAGGCCAAATTATTTAAAAATTAAAGTTACTCACTTTTAAATCATGACCATATATTACTTTCCTTATATACATAGTATAATGTATAAGGAAAGTATTGTGACGGGGTCGAAAATTCGAATTCGAGTTTTTGACGGGAGAGCACGTTTCAAGCATCCCTGATCATAAATCAGACGTTTTTGAGATGATGTGTGTGTGTCTGTGGAAACGGTATCTCACGAACGAATGGAGCGATTCGAATGAAATTTGGTACAAAAATTACAATCAGTGAATTCTGGAAGCTTATTGTTTTCAAACTCAATCTAATGTGCAGAACCCCCCCCCCCCCCCCCCCCTAAATTTTCGAGTGAAATTTTGAAAAAATCATCAAAAATCAAAACCTTTAATAAAGTTACGCAAATACGCATTTCTTATGTCATTTTTCCTTAGAAAACGATTGACATAAACTTTAGAACGCTAGCATGAACCATTCTCGAGATATTGTACATTTTTCAAATAAAATTTATCAAAAAATCCCATAAATTAAAAAATATATATATTTTGAGAAACATGTTCACTTTTCATATTATGTAATATCATGCAATAAATTTGATAACATCATTCTCGTGGATCTAGCTCGTTCCATTCATAATAGAATATACTTTGAGTAATGCTTTTGTATTTGAACGCCGATAGCCATTTATCTGCTATAATAATAACTTATTTCTCCGTCCATAACGCTTGGCGAGGTTTTGGCGTGAATTGGAGGAATATCGCCAACTTGGCGACTTTTGTAAATGTTGTCATTGCCAAATTAACGAAAATCTAGCGAAATGGATAAAAATGACGTTAAATCAATGAAAATGACGACTAATTGACGAAAATTCAATATCTTAAAGAATATAAGTACTATCTACTGTAAGAATAACCTATTTTATTTTTACTGTAAAAGTGGTTAATTTACTGCATTATATAAGGAAAGTCATGTGCTGCCCACATCAGATTTTTTTTTATTTTATATTCTTACTGTGAACTTTAGGAGGAAAATATCGGGGAAAGTCCACCCATCGATTTTGCAACTGTCAACAGATTACTTTTAATTTTAATAATTCATTGATTAGAAAGTTAAAACTGATTTAAAAACTTCAGAACGTGTACCCGCCCTGTTTATGTCTTCAGCCATTTTCCTCCCAACCCAAGTTCAAATTTAAAAACGCTTTCTTTTGAGCTCTGTTCATTTCCTGTAAATTAATTTCTGGCTTTCTCTTTCGATTCGACTTTCCACCCGACTCTCGCTCAAGGAAGTTAGAAGTACATGTAGGAGGGGAGATTGTTACGTAACATAGGCTTTCGTTGTTTGTAAATTCGATTGGGCATTGTTGACTCCTTTGGGGTTTTGGGCAAGGTGATGTGTGTTGTACATATTTTAAGGCAGTTTATTGAACGGGCAAAAGGAAATTGGGTAAGAATAGGCGCATCATGCTTTTATCATATTCCAAAAGTATGATATTCGGGAATATTAAGAAGTAATGATATTCAAAATACGTTATGCCCGGATTTCATCAAAATGCATAATTACGCTCTAATGTACGAAGGTAATTTGAATATTAATTCTACGGACCTTGCTAATGCGCAGCAAAATACGTATAATATTTTTAGCAATAAAAGTTTTTTCACTTTCTTATATTTTAATTAATGCATATGTGTGTGTATATATATATATATATATATATATATATATATATATGAGTTCGTGCGCCCTCTGGAAATCGGGAAGACCGGGAATTTACAGGGAATTTGAAAGTGGATTAAAATGTCAGGGAAATTGGAGGGAAAGTCGGTTTTTTATTCAAAATTCTGGAAAAATCAGGGAATTTTCAACTTGCCGACCTGCTCACGGAGATGCCGATTACTACGGATTCTCCATAGTTCCTACGGGAAATTTCTTCTTACTATGCAGATTACGGAATTTGCATAGTTTCCTATGGAAAATTGTCTTCTGTGAAGGCCAATATAAATTTATGGCCGCGTTCACGGTAATGTCAACCAAATCAACATAACAACGAGGATTTACAGTCGCATAGGCATTAATGCTAATCAAATTAACGTGACAACGGGAATTTACGGCCGCGTGCGTGTAAATTGTACAAGGCGTTGATGATCCCGGATTTTTTTCCCGGCAGCATAAACTGAATTCATTAATCTAAAAAAATAGCAAAATAAATTTTATTCATATAAATAACAGTAAAAATTGTATACGGATTTGTTAGACAAAATATCACTTATCTGTTAGTAGAAATTCAAAATTAATTCAAAATCTCAGCGTGGCTATCACGAAGATCAGTGATTGCACAAACAGAACGAAATAATGGCTGACAAAATCAATCTTTTTTTTAACGTACGCACTTCAACGGATTTCACTAGGAGAGTGTGGTCTGAGTATGGGTAGCTGTTAGATCGTATATGTAGCTGGAAATTAGCACATTTCAGACTTTAATTCGAAGTTTTGAAATATAATGCTTAAGTTCACTTTCCCGGGTCATGGCGTACCTGTGTACCAAATTTCATACGACTTTCAGATTTCTCGCTACAGATCGCAGACACACACACACGTTAGAAACGTAGATATCTCCTTTTATTATGAAAGATGCATAAGTAAAGTATGGCATTTTGCGTGTATTTTCGGGCTTTATTCATTAATCATCACTTCATTGAAGTTTGTATTCACTTTCTTTCACACCCTCATCCATTTATAAGCATTCAGTTATAAGCAAAAAACTTTTGTTTGTGCTGGTTGTACAGTTTCTGTTTATGCTTTTCCTCTCCATATTTCTTGTCTTTCTTCTGTACCTTCATTCGGCTCGACTTCAGTCTCGCTCAAGGAAGTTACCGAAGGGAGGGGGTGTACATTATTTCGCAACTTGGATTGTTTTAGCTGTTTGTGAAAGTGATTAGATGTCGTGCGTCACTGGTCTTTTATGATTTATGATGTATAGCAAATGTATTTAAGATTAAAGCATTTGTGCTATGACTTAAATTATAGAAAATCCGGCTCATAAATTTCAAATATGTATTTTGCGGAATTTGAAGTTTGTGCCCACTAGTAACAGATTGCACTCCCTTTTTAGAAATTGGCACCCATGGGCAGGTTTTGTGCTTATTATGTCCTTGTCATGGAATAACATGTGCTTGCTATAGCAGCGTAGAAAGCATGTGGATGTGCTAAAGCTCTTAATTACTTGCTACCCAGACCACCCAGCCTGTCCTGACTGTTTATTAATTTTGAAGTGGCAATATCCAGACGTAAGCAACACGCGCAGAGAGTTTTAACTGTACTGTGCACACTTTCTTCAGTGCTGTCAAAAAAGATTCTCGGTATCTTGAGAGAGACAGAGAACAAAATGCGCGCTTTTGCTATTCCCTTGAGATCATATGAGCAGAGCCAGAATAAAAAAATGAAGTCAGTCACACCCGGGATGACCCCCCTCCCCCCCGACAAGGCTATCCAAAAATCGCAGAACTAAACCTTTAAAAACCTACATTACAACTTCAAGTGCACAATTTTAAATTACACTAACCGTAAATTTATTATAAGTACGATTTTTTCATACAAATGCATAATAGAAAAACTTTACCTTATTCATAATGCCAAAATACAATAAAACTGTTACATAACAAAATCATATAAATTGCTTAAACTAAATAGAGGTTTGTACAGACTCGGGTGTAGGCTCAGCTCGATCCATGGGCTGAGACGGGCATGATTTCACTAAAACGGGTTTGAGCCAGTTTTAGTTTTATTTTTAAATTCAAGCTGGACTGGACGTTCTTAATATTTAAAAAGAAATACAGAATGCATTAAATCTTGTTCATTTCAGTTGTACAAAAGTTGCACAAATTGATGTTTTTGGCGCATAATAAACACCATTTCGGACTAACATCCAGACTCAAACGCTTTTAAGGCCGGGCTTGGGTTCTACCTTTGAAAGTGTCTATGGGATCAGGCCGCGGTTCATGCTGTGTCGGGTCTTTTACCGGAATCTGAAATTTCTGCCTGTACAAACCTCTTAGTTTGTGTAGAAAGTCGTAAAATAAAGTTCTGATGAGGGCATCGCATGACTTTCTTTATATAATGCAATAAATGTACTTCTTTCGCAGTGAAAATATTATGTATAAGGTACGCGACACAGTTTTTATTATTGAATTGTACATTTCGCACTTTCTCGAAGGACAACATGTAAAAGTATTAAAATAGTTTAATAATTAATTTATCTATTCGGTGTCATTTTTGCAATTTTGACGATATGTTCGTCATTTTAGGACGAAATGTCACGAAATTCGTGATATTTCGCTAAATTAGATGCTAATGTCCCAAATTTATCGCAAAGCATTGCAGACGAACGGAGAAAAGAACATTTCCTATATATAAATGATTATTGGCGAATTGTTTGGCGTCAAAATACAAAACCATTACCCAAAGTATCTTCTCTCATGAATGGAATGAACTAAATTCACGTGAATGATGTTAACAAATGTATCGTATAATATTACATATGAAAAGTGAACACATATTTCACAATAGTTAATATTTTCTTAAATTTTATGATTTTTTGACAATTTTTTTTTTTTGAAAAACAAGCAATATCTCGAGGGCGCTTCATGCTAGCGTTCTAAAGTTTGTGTCAT
Source organism: Amaurobius ferox (assembly GCA_951213105.1). Classification (NCBI taxonomy): domain Eukaryota; kingdom Metazoa; phylum Arthropoda; class Arachnida; order Araneae; family Amaurobiidae; genus Amaurobius; species Amaurobius ferox. The sequence goes on along the minus strand of OX578150.1, from coordinate 22,164,598 downwards.
TCGTTTTCCAATGAAAAATTACAAAAAATATTATCATTTACATAACATTATTAAAAGTTCTGACTTTTTAATGACATTTTCAAAATTTCATTAAAAAAAAATTGAGGGTTCCCCAACATTCGATTCCGTTTAAAATCAATAAGGTTCTGATATTTACTGATTGATTGAATGATTGAAGACCCTGACCACACGACCAACCTGATATTTACTGATTGTAATATTTGTACCAAATTTCGTTCGAAACGCTCCATTCGTTCGTGAGATGTCGCATCTACAAACACATACATACACGCAGACATTACCTCAAAAACGTTGTAAAGAACTTTACTTCCGCAATCGAACCACGGATTTTCATACTGGACAACCGACGCTCTACCGTTGAGCTACTGAGACGGAATTGCAAGCTGTTACCTTGGATGTGAACTCTGCAACGTTTGATTCGAGCCTAGGGATGCTTGAAACGTGTTCTTCCGTCGGAAACTCGAATTGTCACACAATACTTCCCTACCCCCACTGGGTTCCGGTCTAAATTGGGTGACTCTTCCCGGCCGTTCAAACCTTACACTTTTCTGGTAGGTCAGATTGTCTGAGTCTCAACAACAACACAATATTTCCCTACACATTATACAATGTATATACGGAAAGTAACACTAGCAACAAGCTATTTTTCCCGTATGGATTCGTTCGTTATAGATAATCACTTCGTTATAGATGAGAAACAAGCTGAATTAATGAAAGTTCGGAAATTGATTAATGTCTGGCAATTTGCAGAAATATATGCCAGCTTATTAATTCCTATAAATTTTCAATTTTTAACACTTTACAGCATAGTTGAAAAGTGTTTATGACTTTGTTCCGTCCGTCTGTCTGTCCGTTAGCACGATAACTGCCGTAAAAATGACTTTATCAAAATGAAATTTTAGTATGCTTTTCAGACTGTCTGTGGGACCTATGGGAATATAAATAAATCATATCGCCCAATTAGTTTTTTATTGAACCCGGGTTGAAAAAATGAAATACATTGAACCCTATGGGACCTAATTTTTCAAACATTTTTTAAGTACATTTAAAATTCAAAAATAGCTTCGAAATTTTTAGGAAATCTTCACATTATCCCATAAAATATATAAAAAAAATTTCAGTAAAATATGTTAGGTAGTTTTAATTCAATTAAATTCTGACTTTTGCGATATCCTAGAGTAATGGGGTTAGTCTTATTCTTTTTGTTCTCAAAAATCACGTATAAAATAGGAATTTAATTGATATAATTGAGCACACGTAGTCTTTTATTTTTATATTTAACGATTTTTACGGGCCATTTCGCAAAAACAGCCCGTTCCTTTTTCCTGAATCGTACTAGAATAACCTACAAATGATTTATATACAAATTTTGTAAAATTTGGTATATAAATCACTTGTAGGTTATTGCAATATTATACACCAAATTGTGTTAAATTTGGTCCATTAGTTTTTAGCTAGAGTGGATAAAGGCAATTTCTGCCGGCCATAAAGAAGGCAGATTCTTTTATTACGAATCGTACTATAATCAAATGAACATCAGGGTTTCCCACAAAAAACTTACCAAATTTTATTAAATTCGGCCCATTAGTTTTTCAGTTAAAGTAGATGCAATATCCTAACAGACACACAGATACACCTAACACGGACGTCTTCCTAAAAATAGTTTTTTCGTGTTCTGGAAGTCCCAAAACGTGTAGATCCTTCGAAAATTCGAGTTCCGATCATCGGCACGATTCCACTACTTTGAATACATACACACGCACACACATATATTATCTATATATTATATGTGTATATAAATTCCGCGCATACGCAATTACAATAGTTGTGATTTTAAATGATCCCTAAACTTTTATTATTTCTTCAACGAAGCCTAATTTTAACTTATACAGAATGCAAATATCTCAAGCGATTGTAAGGTGAGTTACATAAGAATTGCTGAATTTTTTTCGCAGAAAATTATTTAGCTCTGGAGTCTGGAATACAAGTTATATGAATGAAATATTCATTGATTTTGCATAGAGAATCAGATGATTTATATTTCAATACAGTTTTAAATATTTAAGTATAATAAATTACTGTAGTACTGTGATAATGTAAAAGATATCACCACTGAATGTATCACATTTTAGAGATTTTTAAATGGAATTGCATTTCAGTTAGAAAGTGTTTCATAATCAATGCTTATGCATGATTGATCTTTCTTGTTTTTTTTAAATTCTTTTACTTTTCTTCCAATATTTTAATTTTATTTATATAAGGAAAATATTTATTTTTTCTTTCTCATACTATTGTATAGAAAAGATATTGTTTTGTAGAGGGGGGGGGGGGGACTTCTCATCTATAAAATAGCTTAAGCCGCCGAATAAAATATTAACCGGTTTCTGAAGCAAAAAATTAGCCACTTTTTTCGGTATAGAAAGACTGTGCAACAATCACATCAGTGCAGAAGGCGTTCGTGACTAAATCATTTTATCATGTTACTCAAAGGTAAGAAAAAAATTAGAAAAAGCATTGAAAAATTTTCTCAGTGAATAAAAACAATGAAGTAAAATTTTTTGTAATTAAAATTAATAGCAAAACAACCGTTTTGGGAAGTATATGAGTAATATATCATCAACTAACTTTTAAGTTAAAACACGTAAAAATTACAAAAGAAACCAAATGGTAAAAAGTGAGTTGTGACGCTGTCATGGCAGGTGTCAGAAGTTATAAAACAGGGCAACACAATTTAAAAAAATATTCTGTACCCGTTATATCCATTTTAGCTTTCCTTATATACATAGTATAATGTATAAGGAAAGTATTGTGACGGGATCGAAAATTCGAATTCGAGTTTTTGACGAGAGGGCACATTTCAAGCATCCCTGAACACGAATCAGACGATTTTGAGGTGATGTCTCTCTCTCTGTGTGTGTGTGGGTGTGGGGGGGGGGGGGGGAGACGAGACGATATCTTACGAACGAGTCAAGCGACCCGAACAAAATTTGGTACAAAAATCACAATCGGTAAATACTGGAAGCCTATTGTTTTTATACGCAATCGAATATTCAGATCCTTCCTAAATTTTCAAATGAAATTTTAAGAAAATCATCAAAAAATTAAAACATTCAATAAAGTTACGTAAATAATCATTTCTTATGTAATTTTTCGTTATAAAACGATTGACATAAACTTTAAAACGCTAGCATGAACCATTCTCGAGATACTGTGCATTTTTCTAATAAATTTATCAAAAAATCACGTAAAATAAAAAATATATATATTAGCTATTGGGAAATCTGTTCACTTTTCATATGTAATATTATTCAATAAATTTATTATCATTGTTCTCGTAGATCTAGTTCTTTCAATTCACGAGAGAAGACACTTTGGGTAATAGTTTTGTAATTTGACGCTATTAGTCGTTTATCTACCATAAGACTAAGATATTTCTCCATAAACAAATGCTTGGCGAAAATTTGGGGGAATATCGCCAATTTTAAGAGTTTTTTGAATATTACCAAATTGACGAAAATATCGCCAAATTGATAAAAATGGTTCTAAATCAATGAAAATGAAGATTATTTGATGAAAATCTAATATCTTTGAAGGAATTAGAATCGTACTATAATAAAAGATATTTTGGGTAATAGTTTTGTATTTAGACGCCATTAGTCGTTTATCTGCTATAAGAATAGCCTATTTTTCCGACCATAATGCTTGACGAAATTTTAGCGACGAATTTGGCGGAATATTACCAGCTTGGCGAGTTTTTGAAATGTCACCAAATTGATAAAAAAGAAGTCGCCAATTTGCTAAGAATGACGTTAAATCAATGAAAATGACAACTAATTGATTAAAATTCAATATTTTGGAAATAATAGGACTCTATCAAAAGACTCCGTGTTTGTAACGCTTAGCAAAATTCTGGCGACGAATTTTGGCGACATATCGCCAACTTGGCAACTTTTTTAAATGTTGCCAAATTGATAAAAATGTTATCAATATCACCAAATTGATGAAAATGACGCCAAATATAATGCAGTATTTTGCAAATTTTAAATTCCGTCATATGATGGGCATACCTTTTATTATATAAGAAACGCTCTTCTAAATATAGCCAACTTGGTGATATTTGTCCCCACATTGACGAAAATATCGTCAAAATTGCAAAAATGACGTCAAGTTAATGAAAATAACGCCTACTTTATGAATTTATTATTAAAACATATAGCAACATATAGTCTATATTGCTTATTGAGAATGCTATCAATATTGATAATTGTTAATTTAGAGTTGCGTAAAATATAAGTTAATTTGATACGAAATAGTTTTAGATGTTGCCATCCGGATCTACAATTTACCGCCTCAAATGTACAATTTAACTGCCTTGGATCGTTTCATCAGTTTTTCACCATTGTAAATTCATTTCATTATATAAGGGAAGTCAATTGCTGCTTACATCAGATTTTTACTATAATTAACTGGAGTGTAGATCAATTCTACTTTCTTATACCAGAATCCATTTTTGAGTAGCTTATGATTTTTTTTAATTTTTATTTATTTATTATTATTATTTTTGCAATTTTTATAAGACAAATCTGTATCGTTGGTTCACATGAACACAATTATAACACATTGCCCTTCATTTTAAAGAGCTTGAAAAAATATTTCGATTCATAACAAATTTGACAATGTACCTCTTCTGGGAGCGGGAGTGTCTTTCCCCTACACCCTCCCCCTAGGCGGCTTATGATATTACGTACACAAAAATTGTATCGCGGCTATTTTTCATTTTCACTACAGTGATCAAAATTGTTAGGTTTCGTGGTCATCGAGTCCTTTAATGTATAATTATGGCAAATGTTGTCCTATGCTGCCATGTTAAGGAAATATAATTTTGAATAAATTTCGGAGTTTTCACTTGAATTTAAAAAAAATCTATCTAGTTCTAGATTTCTCGATAACAAATCTGGATATAAAGTTTCGTGAAAATCCATTAATATTTGTTACAGCTATTGTGTACACAAAAAAATCGGCCACAGACGGACAGGTAAACGGACATTACTCTAAAAATAGCCAAAATATGTTCTGAAGGTCCGAAAACATATATCGTCATTAAAATCTCGACATCGAAAATTTTTGTAAAACCAATATTTTCTCTATACTATATTCAATAGTAAGAGGAAAGTAAAAAAAAAAAAAAAAATCTAATGTGAGCAGCACATGACTTTCAGTATAATGCAATGAATTTACTTCTTTCACAGTTTTTTTTTTTTTAATATTATTTTTAACAATGTTTTTAACGGTGAATTGTACATTTGGCTCTCTTCCAGATGACAACATGTAACTAATTCGAATTACCCAATTAACTTGGATTTCATGCAACTCTAAATGGACAATTATGAATATTGATAGCATCCGCAATAAACAATATAATCATATACAGGGTGTCCCAAACACATTGACCTCAGCTTTTATTCCTTAAATATTGAACTTAAACATATATATTCCTCAACCTTTTAATCTCTCCTTCTCTAATATGAAATACTAATGACAGTATAATAATAAAAACCGTAATAAACGAAATTTGAATTTAGAAAGACAAATCACAGATACAATTCATCATCTCCTGAAAATGCATGTAATGCAAAAAGCAGATAGCATAGAAATAAAAACTAAAAATAGCAGTTAGTTAATTAAGCAGTAGGTAGTGAAAATTATGTTATTTGAAATTATATGAATATATATTATATGAAAGTTAGTTAGCATTATCACTAATAGAAAGTTTATTAATCAACAATTCTAGATTATCCAGATAAAAATCGATTTGTATATTATTGAAATCCAAACTACTAACTACACAGATCAAATCGTCAACATGTCGATATATTTAGAATTCTGAAGATGTAAAAGAATGTGCGTAATGATATAGATATAAATTAGCCAATATACTACTACTATATCAACCTTGCGGGACACCTGATACTTGTAAATATAAGTTATTTCCCTGAAAAATATAGTTATTAAATAAAACAAAGTGGAGAAGTTTAGGAAAGTTTTTTATTTTAATATGGTCGGCATGTTCAGCAACATATGCATCAGCAACAGAGGCATTGTAAAATGATAAGATGATATTATAAAGATCTTGCATAGTATATTATATTTAAACTGATCATTTTAAAAGGTTAATTTATACAATTACTCTATCATTGGAATTTCTTTAGGCCTCGTGTTTATCCACGTGTATACCTTTAATGCTTGGATACTTTTCGTTTTTCTATTTTCGAATCCACACCATTGATATTTGTTGATTATCTTTAGCTTGATGACTAGAAATATGCATTTTATTTTTTTCATGATTGATGATTCTCTATTTAATACATCTTTTTAATTTGTAGGCATATTTTAAGTTAGGGGTTTTTGAGTTACAACTTCTCCCTGTTCTATCATTGGATTTTCATATTATATAGTATATATTTGTATATAAAGAAATCAAAATTAATTTTAATTAATTTTTATTTAAAGAAAAAAATTGTTTATATTAGTTATTTTCTTGCAGCTATAGTTTTTAAATGATTGTTCATTGTTTGAACGATTGCATTTTGATATTTTTAGTTTCTATTAGCATCGATGTATGTTTCTTTTCTATTTATGACGTGATTTTACATGAGTTTGCTTCCTCGTTAAAGAGAGAAACAAATCCCAAAATAGTGGGGAGTAAACTGGGCTGGGTCCAATCCTGCCTCTGGCAGTCCACACATTTGAAAAACTGCTATCATCTCCGATGACCGCGACCCGGGGAGAGAATCTTCTCTGCTTAGAAATTCTCTTCTCCACCACTCTGCCGAGCCAGCAACAAGTAGCTTTCCTCCACTGAAGCGACAAAAGGGGGGAAAAAACCTGTTTCTGCTGCTGCTCTCTTCTGGCCTTGTTTTCGGGGCGCTGCGGGATCTTTAACTTTGGACGCGTGACGTCACCGGCGATATCTCCTCTGCGTTTGCCCGAAATAGAGCAAATCGGGGTCTCCGTGGACGATCAGCAATAGAATGAATGTGAGACGAAACAGTCGCGGTGGCTTTCCGTGGTAATCGTGAAGAGATGGTTGTTTGGGGCGGTGGGCTTTATTTGTGCAGTGGCGTCGCGAAGGACCACCTTCAGACCTTTACGGTTATAGGGTCGGAGAAGGTCCGAATGTATCCAAACTATTGTATCCTTCTGAAAGAATACACCAAGATTCTTTTGTAAATATTAGGGAGCTCCGTTCGCGCAAGCTCACTTTATATTTATCTTTCCTAAAAATTCTACTATCAAAAATCTTTCTCTGCCTATTTTCCGCAGGAATTTTTCTTAGCCCAGAGAATCCAAAAACTGAATTTCTTGATCATGTGCTCGCTTCGCGAACTATTTCATGCCAAACTAAAGTTTAAATCGATAAACGTTTTTTTCATCGTGTTACCCTATTATTTCTCTATAAATGTACCAAATTTCACATTTTTGTATGCTATAGTGTTTACGGTACGAGACAGAGAATTCGCTAGACGTGCCGATACGAAAAAAAAAAGTTTATTTCAGAAGTGCATAAAAAGTAAAATATCTCAAAAACTACATTGAAATTAAAAAAAGGGGCTTCGTCCTGCAAAAATTCACCCATCTTGGTGCCTGCCTGCAAGAATTCGTGGTCTTGCTATTGTTATCCAAGACGCGAACTCGCAGCTCAAATATTTTGTCTTTGACTTTGTCATTAAATATTTCTTAAACTACAATATATATAAAACAAACTGTCTATTTCAGCGTATTCCCCAAAGCTTTTTCTATAAGTGTACCAAATTTCATATTTTTATATGCAATAGTTTTTGCGGTACTAAGTAAAGAATCTCGACAAACGAGAAATTTGTCAAACAGCGGCGGCTGTAGCGTCAGCTACTTTTTTCTAATATAGAACGATAATGTCATTGGCATTTAATTCCCAATTTTTCATGCATTTCTCATTTTCGAAGAGGAACAGTTGTGTTGTCAAATAGATGTATTTCAAATGCAAATGTTACTTTGCTTTCCTCATCAATGCACATTTTTCGCCAAGTTTCAGTGGGATGTAATTAATGCTTTTATCTGCATAACCTATATTGATATCGATAAAGAAACGTTAAAAATCTCTGTATATACAAGAAAATTAAAAAATACAATACCTATATTTACAAAACAGAAATAAAAAAAAATGTTTAATTCTGAAAGTCTATCAATCTGTTTATTTCGTGTACAAATCCTTTACGAATACTTTATTTAAATTTCATAAATTGAATTATAAAATCATCTGTATATAAACACATTTGATTTTTTACGCAGTGAAAGCAATTTAATTCCTTTTCTAAGCGACATGATATAATTGTCTTCAGATAGTTTCGGGGGGGGGGGGGGGGGGGGTGCTATGTGTTTTTTTTTTTTATTAATATTCCGACAATCGGTGTGTCCAGCAAGTTCAAATATGGGCGGGGTCATTAAAGTAATAACAATACCGAATTTGGGGGAGGGGCGTCAGAAACTTAATTTGTATCGGAAACTTCCACATACTTTCAATTACATGTTATATCAGTTATTGATATAGTATGTAATGACACACGATTTTTCTTCAATTAATCCGATTTCAATTACCATGAAATTGATAGAATTACATATTGCGATTTTCGGCACGATTTCAATACTTTCCCTATACATTATGCATAGGGACCATGTTCAGAGATTTTTTTTTATATAGGCAAAGTAAAATAAATATTTTAATGGAATTTTTTAAAGCAACATTGCACATATTTTAAATCACAATTAAAGCCGATTATGTCAACTAGTATATTCTGAAATGATTGATGTAGAAATTAAAAATTAATTAATAATAAAGTTTGGCATTGAATTTGTTTGAAGATGCATTTATGGATCCTGCTGTGATGCATCGCATTGCGATTCATTAATTAATACTTAATCAATATTATGTGTGATTTTATTAATGTTAATTAACTGTAATAATTAAATATAATATTAGTTAATAATAAATAATTATTCGCAGTAAAATATTTTGCACTCCCTTGTGAAATTTCTTCGCTACTTCGAAACTTCTACGCTATGATGCCAATATACAAGAAATGCTTAATCGATTATATCTTAACCAATATTGAACAGGTTTCGCAATTTTTTCTATTCTTCAGCATCAAATATACCTTAAAAGAAACCATTTCTCATCTGAATTAAAAGAAACCATTTCTCATCTGAATTAAAAGAAACCATTTTTCAATGATGTGTGTGGTAAGATATCTTGGACAGACTTGCCAACTCTCCGGATTTTGGCCGGAGACTCCGGATTTTTCCTTACTTCTCCGGATTACTAACGAAATTCTTCGGCTTTTTTTGTTTGAAATTTATCAATTAACTAGACATGGTATAATTCCTCGGAAACACCTATTTTCCGCACTGATTTCTACCATTCCCGGGATCATAGCAAATCCATAATAAAATGCAGGGTAATGTCAATCAAATTAACGGAGATTTACGGCTGCGTGTAATGTAAATTAAGATCTCGATCACTAATTTTATGAAAGCAATAAATATACTTCTTCAAAGGCTGTCTAATTCAGCGTAAATCGCTAAAATGTTATTTTGTTCATTAATTTCGCAAAAACACTGCGATTGCACAATTCAGTTTGTTCTCATGAATCGTCTATAGTACAATAGTATCTTTTTCCATCCATCTCAATCTTCTACATATTGCATTTTTGATTGACTAAACTAGATTATTTTCATATTCTGATTAATTATTATGGTTAATTTCTTAATTATTTTCGCATAAACAGTGCGATTGCGCAATTAAGTTACTTCTCGGGAATTGCCGAGAGTACATTAATATCTTTTCCCATTCATCTCCATCATTTATTTAAATGTTGCATATTAGATCGACTAAACTAGCTTATTTTCATATTCTGATTAATTATTATGGTTAATTTCTTAATTATTTTCTCATAAACAGTGCGATTGCGCAATTAAGTTACTTCTCGGGAATTGCCGAGAGTACATTAGCATCTTTTCCCATTCATCTCCATCATTTATTTAGATATTGCATATTAGATCGACTAAACTAGCTTATTTTCATATTCTGATTAATTATTATGGTTAATTTCTTAATTATTTTCGCATAAACAGTGCGATTGCGCAATTAAGTTACTTCGCGGGAATTGCCGAGAGTACATTAGTATCTTTTCCCATTCATCTCCATCATTTATTTGAATGTTGCATATTAGATCGGCTAAACTAACTTATTTTCTTATTCTGATTAATTATTACTGTTAATTTCTTAACTATTTTCGCATTAACAGTGCGATTGCGCAATTTAGTTACATCGCGTGAATTGCCGAGAGTACGTGAGTAATCTTGTGGGTTACCCCGGTGCTGATTAGATTTTAGTACGATTTGGAAAAAAAGAACATGCCTTTTTTTTTCTTTTTTGCGAAATGGCCGGCATAAATCTTTAGTAGCCACTCTATCAGAAAAACTAATTGACTGTATTTCACAAAATTTCGGTAGAAGTCACTTGTGGGAAATAAGTCACTTGTAAGCAGGGCTGTAAAAAAACCCGGGGTTTCTTTTTTAAAACCAAACCCGAGTGGATTTTATTGGGTTAAATTGGGTTTTTTGGGCTTTATTGGGTTTTTTAATGTAGTATATTTTCAATGTGTTATTTAAGATTAAGTTAAATATTGATAAGGAAAAAGAATATTAATATTGATAAATAGGCATTGATAAATAGTTTCTATGCTTATGTTGAGTAACCATTTTGTTTCACTATGGTTGCCAGATGCCAGAATCTAGAAAATCTAGAAATACTCTCAATGAGAGTATTTCTAGATTTTCTAGATTTAATTAAATTTAGACAAATTTAAACTAAACATATAGCATTATTTTAGCATTTTCAATTTTTATATTATATTTATTCAAAATAAAAATTACTTGGCAACAAAATTGCAAAATGGAAAAATTGTCAAGTTATGACAAGTATAATATATAGTATATACTGTAACAATATTGCAAAGAAAATCTTGGAATCACAATATTCGCTATATGCACAGACAACGAAAACAAAATGTCTAAAATGAGACGATTTATGGTCGGGTTAGCTAGTTGTCCTGCCAGCTCAGCATCAATAGAAAGGATATTTTCTACATGTGGTTTAGTTTGGACCAAAATTCGCAACAACCTGGGACTGGAAACAGCTCAAAAACTTGTTAAAGTGAACCGCTTTTTAAAACAAAAGAAAGATGAGGCATAGGTAATAAACTGAAAATCACCATAGCCATAGAACAATTTCATAAGTGTCCATAGCTTCATAGAAAAAAAATATAATGTGCCATCAAAAATATTCATATTAATAAATCATGATAAAAAGGATTGTATCAAATAGACAAGTAGAAATAAACATTTTGTTATTGAAGAAAAATGTAAATTCTGAAAGTAATTAAATAAAAATTTATGAACCTAACTTTTTTTCAATTATTCAAACGTCAATCCGAAGATTTCATAGACAAGATTTGAAACAGGGTATTAAGAAAACGTTCATCTTTCAATACCTATTTAATATTTTTTATTCAAAAGGGAAAATAATTGTGTATAATATTAAAACCGAAAGAAAAATTTGTTAAAAAAATAATTTTTTTAAAAAAACCACTTCGGGATGGGGTTTTTTAAGTGTTTTTTTTTTTAAAAACCCGCCCGGGTTTTTTGGGGTAGGTGGGCGGGTCGACAGCCCTGCTTGTGAGTTACCTTTGTTTTTTAGAGATTGACGAATAACACTTGAATATTCGACTGGCTCGAATATTCAAATACCCAAAGAGTTATTTCAAAATGTTAATAAATAATATGTAAAAAAAAAAAAAAAATACAAGATAAAAAGTGAAATAAAACTATATATTAATTTAGAAATAAAACTTTTTATTATAAATTTAACTAATTTACAGTAATTTTTACTTTACTGCAGTTTTCATTTGTATTACTATTAACTACGGTGACTGAATAATTATAAATGTTCCTCACCTACGGCTGACTTTTATTTAAGAAAACAAGCACTCAAACACGTTCAAAAACTACGATTAAAAACAAAAAATTTTTTTTTTTTTTTTTCTTTTTTGTCTACAGCTGAGAAAACTAAAGGTACTGAAGTGGTCGCCCTTAAAAAACTGTTGACGTTGAAATAGTTAAACATTTCAAAAATAATACTATCAATCAGATTACTGTTCTTTTTCCAGTAGTCGAAAATATTTTCATTTGGTGGAAGCAAACTTTCTAGTAGATATTTTCTTCTGGATAATATCCTGATTTTTTATTTATTCCAGAACCGGATTAGAGGTATTCGATATCTCGAATTCCGAGTACTTTCTAGTATTTCAGGTATTCGCCCTGTAATTTTTATTAACACTTTACAACAAAGTTGAAAGTGTTTATGACTTTGTTCATTCTGTCTGTCTGTCAGCACGATAACTGCCGTAAAAATGACTTAATCAAAATGAAATTTTAGTATGTTGTTCAGACGGTCTGTAGAACCTATGGGAATATAAATGAATAATATCACCCAATTAGTTTTGAATTGAACCCGGGTTGAAAAAATGAAATATATTGAACCCTATGGGACCTAATTTTTCAAACATTTTTAAGCGGATTTAAAATTCACAAATTGCATAGAAAATTTTAGGTAATATTCAAATTGTTCCATAAAATATATAGAAAAAAAATCAGCAAAATATATTCAATAGTGTTTTAATTAAAAATTAAAATACTAATTACACCTCTTATATGAAGTGATCACGTGACCATGATATGAAAAGATCAGTTGACCCACTTCAAAAGGAAATATGGCATCCATCTTGTCTCAAAATCGTGATTTTTGAAGTTCTTTTTAATTCATATTGAGTGTTGTATCCGTCCTAAAACCGCTTTATTTTTGCTTAAATTCTGTGCATCTACATACTGAAACAACGCAGTTACAATATATTTGAGTTTAAATGATCATCCAAATTTGATTATTTCTACAACGAAACCTATTTTTCACTTATTTAAAATGTAAACAGCAAAATATGTAGAATGAGTTGTATAAGAATTGCTGTATTTCTTTAACGCAAAAATTTTTATCTCATGGAGTCTGCATAGCTAATATGAATGAAATATTCATTGATTTTACAGAGAGAAGGACGATTTTTTTCGATGAAAAGTTTTAAGCATAGACTTTAATTACTTGTAGCTTCATGGTCTTAATTTTTAAATAAAATAAATTATTATAGTATTGTAATGAATGAAATGAATGGGAAAATATTATGAATGAAATGTTGCTTTTATAGAGAGAGCCAGGCGTGTTATTTTTTCTATGACGTCATTTGAATGAATTTCAGTTGTTTTCGATGAAGTTTTCAAATATAATAAATTATCGTAATATTATGATAATTTTAAAAATATTACCGAGGAATGTATCGCATTTTAGAGATATTTAAACCAGGCAATTTATATTTCAATGCCGTTATTTGAATGAAGTTCATTTTTTTTTTTTATGAAGGTTTAAGTTTTCAAATATAATAAATTAATGTAGTATTGTGATAAGTTTTAAAATATTACCAAGGAATGTATTGTATTTTAGAGATGTTTAAATAAAATTGCTTTGAAGTTGGAAAGTGTTTCATAATCAATGCTTTAAGCATGATTGATCTTTCTTGTTTTTTTCTTAATTCAACCTTGATATATTTAAATGTATTTTATTACAAATTTAATGGCAGGATTATATTTAATGGCAGGATTGAAATTAATTGTACAATTATTATAGAAAAATGAGTCTTTAAAAAAAAGAAAAACGTGAATAAATGTAGTTAACTATTTTTACATCGTCTTAAATTATTTTAATTCAACTTTTTCTCATTGCGAATTCCTATGCTTAGTAATGAACATTAAACGATGCTGCGTGAAAGTACAACTCTTTTCCATAAAGAAGTAATTCTCTCACAACTAATTCATACATTTCTTTATTTCCAAAAGCATTATTACAACATGTGATCTAGTAAAAGAATTCTTCACCAGGAAAAGAGTTGGAGTGGAAAATTTGGCTCTTTGCCAGTTGTTGACTGGGAGATGTTTGATGTTTTTCGGCATTGAAACTAGCATTGTTAAGTAACCAACTTACTAGGTGTGGAATCGTCTGTGAAATGCGATTTGATATCAAACTTTAGATTTTCATTATCTTTGACTGTGTGGTTATGTATTTCAGATTTTGACTTTCTCATATATTGCGTAGAGATAGTATTGTTTTTCCAAAAATCTTCGAATTCGCCGAAGAAACAAGTTTTTACACTTTTGGAGATATACCCGTCTACGTGAGTGTGTATGCGCATATGTCTGTGAGGTGTGGGAACGATACCCATGACCGATACAGGGCTGCAGAAGTAATCTCTGTTACAGCCCTGTAACTGATATCGATCAAGACGAAATACTTACCGCCATAGTTTTACACAATATTTAGCGAAATACTTACTGCCATGAAATTCTATATGTGGATACATTATGCAAAAGAACTGGAATATATTTTTTAATACTTTCCAATATAGTTGAAAACTGTTTGAGTTTGGTCATTCTGTCTGCCTGTCCTTTCCCACGATAACTGCTGTAAAAATGACTGTATCAAAATGAAATTTTAGTATGTTGTTAAGACGGTCTGTGGGACATATGGGAATAAACATGAATAATATCACCACCCAGTTAGTTTCGGATTTAACCCAGGTTGGAACAGAAGAAATGAATTGAACCCTATGGGACTTAATTTTTCAAACATTTTTTAAGTTAAAATTAACAAATTGCGAATTAACAAATTAACAAATTGCGAATCGAAAATTTTAGGAAATATTCAAATTATCACATAAAATGTGTTAAGAAGGATATCAGCAAAATATGTTGGATAGTTTTTTTAAATAAAAATTGCTTTCATGATATATGAAGAGATCACATGACTCATTGCGCAATAAAAAGATATGGCATCCATTTTTAACACTTTACAACAAAGTTGAAAAGTGTTTATGACTTTGTTCATTCTGTCTGTCTGTCCGTTAGCACGATAACTGCCGTAAAAAGGACTTAATCAAAATGAAATTTTAGTATGTTTTTTAGGCGGTCTGTAGGACCTATGGGAATATAAATGAATAATATCACCCAATTAGTTTTGGATTGAACCCGGGTCGAAAAACTGAAATACATTGAGCCTTATGGGACCTAATTTTTCAAACATTTTTTAAGCGGATTTAAAATTCACAAATTGCTTCGAAACTTTCAGTTAATATTCAAATTGTTCCATAAAATATATAAAAAAAAAATTCAGCGAAATATATTCAGTAGTTTTAAAAAAAATTAAAATAATAATTACACCTCTTATATGAAGCGATCACGTGACCATGATATGAAAAGATCACGTGACCTACTTCAAAATGATATATGGCATCCATCTTGTCTCAAAATCGTGATTTTCAAAGTTCTTTTTAATTCATATTGAGTGTTGTATCCGTCCTAAAGCCACTTTATTTTTGCTTAAATTCTGTGCATCTACATACTGAAACAACGCAATTACAATATATTTGAGTTTAAATGCTCATCCAAATTTCATTATTTCTACAACGAAGCCTATATTTCACCTATGTAAAATGTAAACAACAAAATATGTAGAATGAGTTGTATTAGAATTGCTGTATTTCTTTAACACAAAATCATTTAGTTCATGGAGTCTGCATGGCTGATATGAATGAAATATTTATTGATTTTACAAAGAAAAAGACGATTTTTTTCGATGAAGTTTGACGCATAGAGTTTAATTACTTGTAGCTCCATGGTCTTAATTTTTAAATAAAATAAATTATTGTAGTATTGTGATGAATGACATGAATGGGAAATTATTTATGAATGAAATGCTGCTTTTATAGAGAGAGCCAGGCGTGTTATTTTTTCTATGACGTCATTTGAATGAATTTCAGTTGTTTTCGATGAAGTTTTCAAATAGAATAATTTATCGTAGTATTATAATAATTCTAAAATTATTTCCGAGGAATGTATCACATTTTAGAGATGTTTAAACCAGGCAATTTATATTTCAATGCCGTCATTTGAATGAAGTTCATTTTTTTCGATGAAGGTTTAAGTTTTCAAATATAATAAATTAATGTAGTATTGTGATAAGTTTTAAAATATTACCGAGGAATGTATTGCATTTTAGACATGTTTAAATAAAATTGCATTGAAGTTGGAAAGTGTTTCATAATCAATGCTTTAAGCATGATTGATCTTTCTTGTTTAACACTTTACAACATACTTGAAAAGTGTTTATGACTTTGTTTATTCGTCTGTCTGTCCGTTAGCACGATAACTGCCTTAAAAATGACTTCATCAAAATGAAATTTTAGTACGTTGTTCAGACGGTCTGTGGGACCTATGGCAATATAAATAAATAATGTCACCCAATTAGTTTTATATTGAACCCGTGTTCAAAAACGGAAATACATTGAACCCTATGGGACCTAATTTTTCAAACATTTTTTAAGCGGATTTAAAATTCTCAAATTGCTTAGAAAGTTTCAGGTATTATTCAAATTATCCCATAAAATATATAAAGAAAAATTTCAGCAAAATATATTCAGTAGTTTTTTAAATAAAAATTAAAAAAATAATTACACCCTTTATATGAAAGGATCATGTGACCAACTTCAAAATAAAATATGTCATCCATGTTATGTCAAAATCAAGATTTTTATTCTTTTTAATCCATATTTAGTATTGTATCAGTCCTAAAACCGCTTTATTTTTGCTTAAATTCTGTGCATCTACATACTGAAACAGCGTAATTACAATATAGTTGAGTTTAAATGATCATCCAACTTTGATTATTTCTACAACGAAGCCTAATTTTACTTAGGAAAATGTAAATACTAAAAGTATAGCTGAAAAGTATAGCAAAAATATAGCTGATATGAATGAAATATTCATTGACACAGAAACGCAAACAATTTTTTTCGATGAAATTTTAAGCATAGAGTTAAATTACTTATACCTGCATGGTTTTAAGTTTTTAAATAAAATAAATTATTATAGTATTGTGATGAATGGAAAATAATAATGAATGAAATGCTGCTTTAATATAGAGAGCCAGCCGTGTTATATTTCGATGACGTCATTTGAATAAATTTCATTTGTTTTCGATGAAGTTTTCTAATATAATAAATTATTGTAGTATTATGATAATTTTAAAAATATTACCCAGGAATGCATCCCATATTACCAATGTTTAAACCAGGCAATTTACATTTCAATGACGTCATTTGAATGAAGTTCATTTTTACTTTCCTTATATACATAATGTATAAGGAAAGTATTGTTACGGGGTCGAAATTTCAAATTCGAGTTCTCGACGGGAGAGCACGTTTCAACGATCACGAACCAAACATTTTTGAGGTGATGTCTGTGTGTGTGTGTCAGTGAGTCTGTGGAGACGATAAAGGACGAACGAATGGACCGATTCGAACGACATTTGGTACAAAAATCACAATCCGTAAACAATGGAAGCCTATTGTTTTTATCCGCAATTGAATGTTCAGAACCTCCCCCCCCCCCTTAAATTTTCGAGGGAAATTTTGAAAAAATCGTCAAAAAATCAAAACCGTTAATAAAGTTACGCAAATAGACATTTCTTATGTAATTCTTCATTAGAAAACGATTGACATAAATTTTAAAACGCTAACATTAACCGTTCTCCAGATATTGCACATTTTTCAAAAAAATTATCAAAAAGTCATATAAATTAAAAAAAAATATTTCCTATTGAGAAACACGTTCACTTTTCATATATAATACCATGCGATAAATTTGGTGACATCATTCTCGTGGAACTAGCTAGTTCCATTCAGGAAAAAAAGATACTTCGAGCAATACTTTTGTATTTGAATGCCAATAGTCATTTATCTGCTGTAAGAATAACTCATTTCTCCGTCCATAACGCTTGGCGAGATTTTGGCGGAATGTCGCCAACTTGGCGACATTTTTAATTGTTGCCAAATTAACAAAAATCTCGCCAAATTGATAAAAATGACGCTAAATCAATGGAAATGACGATTAATTGAAGAAAATTCAATATCTTGGAAAGAATATAAGTATCTACTATAAGAATAACATTTTTTTTAACTGTAAAAGTAGTAAATTCATTGCATTATATAAGGAAAGTCATGTGTTGCCCACATCAGATTTTTTTCGATGAAGTTTGAAGTTTTTAAATATAATAAATTAATGTAGTATTGTGATAATTTTAAAAATATTACCGAGGAAGAGAGAGAGAGAGAGAGAGGTATCGCATTTTAGAGATGTTTAAATAAAATTGCATTTCAGTTGGAAAGTGCTTCCTAATCAGTGCTTTATGCATGATTGATCTTTCTTGGTGTTTTTTTTTTCCTTTTGTGTGTGTGTGTGTGTGAAGATCGGGATATTTGAACATCGTTCGCACGGTTTTTAAAAACTCCTTAAAGTTTTTGCCGTTTTAATTCTGAAATTCAAAAGGAAGCCGAACAAACGACTGACTATCCGAAATCGGCATTGTGAGAAATATTATTAAAATATTAGATTACTATTGTTTTATTTATTTTATTTTATTTTATTTTTATTTTACTTATTTATTTATTTTTTGTCCCAAAATCCGAACTTCCTTTGCGCGATCAAAATTAGAAAAAAAAAGAAGCAAAACACCCCCTTTCACCCCTTCTAAAAAAAAATAAATAAATAAAATAAAGTGAAAAAAACTGGAAGATTGTTGATTTGTGTAGTGCCCTTCCCTTTTGATTAATTACTGTAAGTTTCTTTCTTTACAAAGGTAAACTTTTGCGCAATTATACTTTGTTTGGTGACAATTTGAGGTAAAATGTTCTAAAAATTTGAACTTTATAAGGAATTTTGCTCTAAAACCAATATTTCGAAATCAGACTGCGGTTTTTACGTTCCTTTTTAGCGAGAACGATACTTTCACAAAATGTTTACAGTTTATGAGTCAGTCAAGTCAAAACACAGAAGGGGTGAGAACCAGCGGGAGTTATGTCTTTGGTTGATCTCGGCTAGGAATTAATGGGATTAAAGAGATTAAGCATCTTAATGAAGTTGAAATATATAAATATGTTTAGAATGTAATGTTTATTTTTTAACATTTGCCTACTATCGTTTGAATTTTAATATATAACTTTAAATCTCTTTTAACTCTTTTCATCCAGTTCAATTTTTCTCAAAGCATGACGGCCCCAATAAAAAATTGATTCAAAAACAAGTCTAATTTTACAGATATGTATTTGTTTCACAAAAAGTCTGATGTGGACAATTTTTTGATTTCTCTCCAAACATATTTTTTTTTATGTTTGTCTTCAGGGTTCCTGCTTACTATATACATAAATTGTCCCAATATTTTTAAAGTGACTCATTTCAATTATTTTTGACAGGCTTCTTTTATAGTACACCTGTGTAAATGAATACATATTTCACTAAACAAAATAAATTATTGCATAAATGGTGGGATTGTGTAATTCATTTTGTATCGTGGTGCATTAGAGAGAGTCCTCAAGAATCTTTTTCCATCCATCTCCATCCTTTAATTATTACGCAGTAGGCAGACTAAACTTGCTTATTTTCATATTGTGGTTAATTTTAAAGATATATTCTGCATAATTAACCAAATATTATGAGAGTTAATAATAATGGAAGTAAAATTATTCTTATAATTAACATTCTCGTGCAATGCTTTAAATCTCAAAGCTGCTTTTTGTAATATTTTTTTTTCAGGTTTTCAAATGATTGTTATGCTGAGTTTATTTTAAAATTAGCCATTTCACCTGTGCTTCTCCCATTCTTAATGGCTAATAGCCACTAAATGGGACAACGACACACTTAATAAAAGTTCTGAATATCAGAATATCTGTTTCAAATTTTAAACAAAAAAAAAAAAGAAAAAAATGATTGGTGCACATTTTGAGAGCTAAAATGAATCAAGTTATTTAAAAAAAAAATCTCTTTGTATCGTCCCACCTATTTGGAATTTTTCATTGATCTGGAAGCTGAGACAGATCGTATGTGCAAAAAAACAAGATTTTAGCTCGAGTGAAAGTACTCTACTCGATCAGTTTGAGCAGTTGTGTTTTGAATTGTTTAATTATTCCTTTGAATCGCCGTCGATAATTAATTAGGCAAAGAGGTTTTAAGTTGTTTTTTTTAATCATTCCTTTGCACTGCCAACCCAAATTCAAAATTTTGGAATTTTAGATTTTCCCCCTTTGTCTTGAAGGTGAGACATATTGGATCATATCAAAACCAAGATTCTAACTATAGTAGTAATGCTTGATAATTTTGATACATCATCCACTCAGTCCAGTGCATATAGATATATTTTTACTTTCCTTATATACATAATGTATAAGGAAAGTATTGTGACGGGGTCGAAAATTCGAATTCGAGTTTTCGACGGGAGAGCACGTTTCAAGCATCCCTGATCACGAATCAAACATTTTTGAAGTGATGTCTGTGTGTGTGTGTGGGGGGGGGGGGGGACAATAACTGACGAACGAATGGAACGATTCGAACCAAATTTGGTACAAAAATCACAATCTGTAAACACTGAAAGCCTATTGTTTTTATACGCAATCGAATGTTCAGAAACCCCCCTAAATTTTCGAATGAAATTTTGAAAAAAATCGTCAAAAAATCAAAACCACTAATAAAGTTACGCAAATAGACATTTCTTATGTAATTCTTCATTAGAAAACGATTGACATAAATTTTAAAACGCTAACATAAATCGTTTTCCAGATATTGCACATTTTTAAAAAAAAATATCAAAAAGTCATATAAATTAAAAAAAAATATTTCCTATTGAGAAACACGTTCACTTTTCATATATAATACCATGCGATAAATTTGGTGACATCATTCTCGTGGAACTAGCTAGTTCCATTCAGGAAAAAAAGATACTTCGAGCAATACTTTTGTATTTGAATGCCAATAGTAATTTATCTGCTGTAAGAATAACTTATTTCTCCGTCCATAACGCTTGGCGAGATTTTGGCGGAATGTCGCCAACTTGGTGACATTTTTAATTGTTGCCAAATTAACAAAAATCTCGCCAAATTGATAAAAATGACGCTAAATCAATGGAAATGACGATTAATTGAAGAAAATTCAATATCTTGGAAAGAATATAAGTATCTACTATAAGAATAACATTTTTTTAACTGTAAAAGTAGTAAATTCATTGCATTATATAAGGAAAGTCATGTGTTGCCCACATCAGATTTTTTTCGATGAAGTTTGAAGTTTTCAAATATAATAAATTAATGTAGTATTGTGATAATTTTAAAAATATTACCGAGGAAGAGAGAGAGAGAGAGAGGTATCGCATTTTAGAGATGTTTAAATAAAATTGCATTTCAGTTGGAAAGTGCTTCCTAATCAGTGCTTTATGCATGATTGATCTTTCTTGGTGTTTTTTTTTTTCCTTTTGTGTGTGTGTGTGTGTGTGTGTGAAGATCGGGATATTTGAACATCGTTCGCACGGTTTTTAAAAACTCCTTAAAGTTTTTGCCGTTTTAATTCTGAAATTCAAAAGGAAGCCGAACAAACGACTGACTATCCGAAATCGGCATTGTGAGAAATATTATTAAAATATTAGATTACTATTGTTTTATTTATTTTATTTTATTTTATTTTTATTTTACTTATTTATTTATTTTTTGTCCCAAAATCCGAACTTCCTTTGCGCGATCAAAATTAGAAAAAAAAAGAAGCAAAACACCCCCTTTCACCCCTTCTAAAAAAATAAAAAAAAATAAAATAAAGTAGAAAAAAACTGGAAGATTGTTGATTTGTGTAGTGCCCTTCCCTTTTGATTAATTACTATAAGTTTCTTTCTTTACAAAGGTAAACTTTTGCGCAATTATACTTTGTTTGGTGCCAATTTGAGGTAAAATGTTCTAAAAATTTGAACTCTATAAGGAATTTTGCTCTAAAACCAATATTTCGAAATCAGACTACGGTTTTTACGTTCCTTTTTAGCGAGAACGATACTTTCACAAAATGTTTACTGTTTATGAGTCAGCCAAGTCAAAACACAGAAGGGGTGAGAACCAGCGGGAGTTATGTCTTTGGTTGATCTCGGCTAGGAATTAATGGGATTAAAGAGATTAAGCATCTTAATGAAGTTGAAATATATAAATATGTTTAGAATGTAATGTTTATTTTTTAACATTTGCCTACTATCGTTTGAATTTTAATATATAACTTTAAATCTCTTTTAACTCTTTTCATCCAGTTCAATTTTTCTCAAAGCATGACGGCCCCAATAAAAAATTGATTCAAAAACAAGTCTAATTTTACAGATATGTATTTGTTTCACAAAAAATCTGATGTGGACAATTTTTTGATGTCTCTCCAAACATACTTTTTTTTATGTTTGTCTTTAGGGTTCCTGCTTACTATATACATAAATTGTCCCAATATTTTTAAAGTGACTCATTTCAATTATTTTTGACAGGCTTCTTTTATAGTACACCTGTGTAAATGAATACAT
Source organism: Amaurobius ferox (assembly GCA_951213105.1). Classification (NCBI taxonomy): domain Eukaryota; kingdom Metazoa; phylum Arthropoda; class Arachnida; order Araneae; family Amaurobiidae; genus Amaurobius; species Amaurobius ferox. The sequence continues at coordinate 22,141,962 of OX578150.1, read as the reverse complement.
ATTTCACTAAACAAAATAATTTATTGCATAAATGGTGGGATTGTGTAATTCATTTTGTGTCGCGGTGCATTAGAGAGAGTCCTCAAGAATCTTTTTCCATCCATCTCCATCCTTTAATTATTACGCAGTAGGCAGACTAAACTTGCTTATTTTCATATTGTGGTTAATTTTAAAGATATATTCTGCATAATTAACCAAATATTATGAGAGTTAATAATAATGGAAGTAAAATTATTCTTATAATTAACATTCTCGTGCAATGCTTTAAATCTCAAAGCTGCTTTTTGTAATATTTTTTTTTTCAGGTTTTCAAATGATTGTTATGCTGAGTTTATTTTAAAATTAGCCATTTCACCTGTGCTTCTCCCATTCTTAATGGCTAATAGCCACTAAATGGGACAACGACACACTTAATAAAAGTTCTGAATATCAGAATATCTGTTTCAAATTTTAAACAAAAAAAAAAAGAAAAAAATGATTGGTGCACATTTTGAGAGCTAAAATGAATCAAGTTATTTTAAAAAAAAATCTCTTTGTATCGTCCCACTTATTTGGAATTTTTCATTGATCTGGAAGCTGAGACAGATCGTATGTGCAAAAAAACAAGATTTTAGCTCGAGTGAAAGTACTCTACTCGATCAGTTTGAGCAGTTGTGTTTTGAATTGTTTAATTATTCCTTTGAATCGCCGTCGATAATTAATTAGGCAAAGAGGTTTTAAGTTGTTTTTTTAATCATTCCTTTGCACTGCCAACCCAAATTCAAAATTTTGGAATTTTAGATTTTCCCCCTTTGTCTTGAAGGTGAGACATATTGGATCATATCAAAACCAAGATTCTAACTATAGTAGTAATGCTTGATAATTTTGATACATCATCCACTCAGTCCAGTGCATATAGATATATTTTTACTTTCCTTATATACATAATGTATAAGGAAAGTATTGTGACGGGGTCGAAAATTCGAATTCGAGTTTTCGACGGTAGAGCACGTTTCAAGCATCCCTGATCACGAATCAAACATTTTAGAAGTGATGTCTGTGTGTGTGTGTGTGGGGGGGGGGACAATAACTGACGAACGAATGGAACGATTCGAACCAAATTTGGTACAAAAATCACAATCTGTAAACACTGAAAGCCTATTGTTTTTATACGCAATCGAATGTTCAGAAACCCCCCTAAATTTTCGAATGAAATTCTGAAAAAAATCGTCAAAAAATCAAAACCACTAATAAAGTTACGCAAATAGACATTTCTTATGTAATTCTTCATTAGAAAACGATTGACATAAATTTTAAAACGCTAACATAAATCGTTTTCCAGATATTGCACATTTTTCAAAAAAAATATCAAAAAGTCATATAAATTAAAAAAAAATATTTCCTATTGAGAAACACGTTCACTTTTCATATATAATACCATGCGATAAATTTGGTGACATCATTCTCGTGGAACTAGCTAGTTCCATTCAGGAAAAAAAGATACTTCGAGCAATACTTTTGTATTTGAATGCCAATAGTCATTTATCTGCTGTAAGAATAACTTATTTCTCCGTCCATAACGCTTGGCGAGATTTTGGCGGAATGTCGCCAACTTGGTGACATTTTTAATTGTTGCCAAATTAACAAAAATCTCGCCAAATTGATAAAAATGACGCTAAATCAATGGAAATGACGATTAATTGAAGAAAATTCAATATCTTGGAAAGAATATAAGTATCTACTATAAGAATAACATTTTTTTAACTGTAAAAGTAGTAAATTCATTGCATTATATAAGGAAAGTCATGTGTTGCCCACATCAGATTTTTTTCGATGAAGTTTGAAGTTTTCAAATATAATAAATTAATGTAGTATTGTGATAATTTTAAAAATATTACCGAGGAAGAGAGAGAGAGGTATCGCATTTTAGAGATGTTTAAATAAAATTGCATTTCAGTTGGAAAGTGCTTCCTAATCAGTGCTTTATGCATGATTGATCTTTCTTGGTGTTTTTTTTTTTCCTTTTGTGTGTGTGTGTGTGTGTGAAGATCGGGATATTTGAACATCGTTCGCACGGTTTTTAAAACTCCTTAAAGTTTTTGCCGTTTTAATTCTGAAATTCAAAAGGAAGCCGAACAAACGACTGACTATCCGAAATCGGCATTGTGAGAAATATTATTAAAATATTAGATTACTATTGTTTTATTTATTTTATTTTATTTTATTTTTATTTTACTTATTTATTTATTTTTTGTCCCAAAATCCGAACTTCCTTTGCGCGATCAAAATTAGAAAAAAAAGAAGCAAAACACCCCCTTTCACCCCTTCTAAAAAAAATAAATAAATAAAATAAAGTGAAAAAAACTGGAAGATTGTTGATTTGTGTAGTGCCCTTCCCTTTTGATTAATTACTGTAAGTTTCTTTCTTTACAAAGGTAAACTTTTGCGCAATTATACTTTGTTTGGTGCCAATTTGAGGTAAAATGTTCTAAAAATTCGAACTTTATAAGGAATTTTGCTCTAAAACCAATATTTCGAAATCAGACTGCGGTTTTTACGTTCCTTTTTAGCGAGAACGATACTTTCACAAAATGTTTACAGTTTATGAGTCAGTCAAGTCAAAACACAGAAGGGGTGAGAACCAGCGGGAGTTATGTCTTTGGTTGATCTCGGCTAGGAATTAATGGGATTAAAGAGATTAAGCATCTTAATGAAGTTGAAATATATAAATATGTTTAGAATGTAATGTTTATTTTTTAACATTTGCCTACTATCGTTTGAATTTTAATATATAACTTTAAATCTCTTTTAACTCTTTTCATCCAGTTCAATTTTTCTCAAAGCATGACGGCCCCAATAAAAAATTGATTCAAAAACAAGTCTAATTTTACAGATATGTATTTGTTTCACAAAAAGTCTGATGTGGACAATTTTTTGATTTCTCTCCAAACATATTTTTTTTTATGTTTGTCTTTAGGGTTCCTGCTTACTATATACATAAATTGTCCCAATATTTTTAAAGTGACTCATTTCAATTATTTTTGACAGGCTTCTTTTATAGTACACCTGTGTAAATGAATACATATTTCACTAAACAAAATAATTTATTGCATAAATGGTGGGATTGTGTAATTCATTTTGTGTCGTGGTGCATTAGAGAGAGTCAGTCCTCAAGAATCTTTTTCCATCCATCTCCATCCTTTAATTATTACGCAGTAGGCAGACTAAACTTGCTTATTTTCATATTGTGGTTAATTTTAAAGATATATTCTGCATAATTAACCAAATATTATGAGAGTTAATAATAATGGAAGTAAAATTATTCTTATAATTAACATTCTCGTGCAATGCTTTAAATCTCAAAGCTGCTTTTTGTAATATTTTTTTTTTTCAGGTTTTCAAATGATTGTTATGCTGAGTTTATTTTAAAATTAGCCATTTCACCTGTGCTTCTCCCATTCTTAATGGCTAATAGCCACTAAATGGGACAACGACACACTTAATAAAAGTTCTGAATATCAGAATATCTGTTTCAAATTTTAAACCAAAAAAAAAAAAAAAAAATGATTGGTGCACATTTTGAGAGCTAAAATGAATCAAGTTATTTTTAAAAAAAATCTCTTTGTATCGTCCCACCTAATCATTCCTTTGCACTGCCAACCCAAATTCAAAATTTTGGAATTTTAGATTTTCCCCCTTTGTCTTGAAGGTGAGACATATTGGATCATATCAAAACCAAGATTCTAACTATAGTAGAAATGCTTGATAATTTTTATACATCATCCACTCAGTCCAGTGCATATAGATATATTTTTACTTTCCTTATATACATAATGTATAAGGAAAGTATTGTGACGGGGTCGAAAATTCGAATTCGAGTTTTCGACGGGAGAGCACGTTTCAAGCATCCCTGATCACGAATCAAACATTTTTGAAGTGATGTCTGTGTGTGTGTGTGTGTCAGTGAGTCTGTGGAGACGATAACTGACGAACGAATGGACCGATTCGAACGAAATTTGGTACAAAAATCACAATCCGTAAACACTGGAAGCCTATTGTTTTTATACGCAATCGAATGTTCAGAACCCCCCTAAATTTTCGAGTGAAATTTTGAAAAAATCGTTAAGAAATCGAAACCGCTAATTAAGATACGCAAATAGACATTTCTTATGTAATTCTTCATTAGAAAACGATTGACATAAATTTTAAAACGCTAACATAAATCGTTCTCCAGATATTGCACATTTTTCAAAAAAATTATCAAAAAGTCATATAAAATAAAAAAAAAATATTTCCTATTGAGAAACACGTTCACTTTTCATATGTAATACCATGCGATAAATTTGGTGACATCATTCTCGTGGAACTAGCTCGTTCCATTCAGGAAAAAAGATACTTTGAGCAATACTTTTGTATTTGAATGCCAATAGTCATTTATCTGCTGTAAGAATAACTTATTTCCCCGTCCATAACGCTTGGCGAAATTTTGGCGACGAATTTGGCGGAATATCGCCAACTTGGCGGCATTTTTAATTGTTACCAAATTAACAAAAATTTCGCCTAATAGATAAAAATGACGCCAAATCAATGAAAATGACGACTTATTGAAGAAAGTTCAATATCTTGGAAATAATATATGTATCTACTATAAGAATAACATTTTTTTTAACTGTAAAAGTAGTAAATTCATTGCATTATATAAGAAAAGTCATGTGTTGCCCACATCAGATTTTTTTAATTGATTACAAGTCAATAAACAATAAATAAAAAGTAAAGAAAGTCATAAACAATAATTAAAAAGTAAATAATAAATAGTAAACAAAGTGATAAACAATAAATAAAAAGTAAAAAATTAATTAATAAAAATTTTGTGAACATTTGTTTATTCTTGAACAGAATTTTTATATATGTAAATTTGTGGTAGAAAGGACTCTTAAATAAATTTCCACTACTATAAATCATTCGAATGGTGCATTGGTCTGTTGTACAACTGATACTAAATTCAGATTTACATGCTATAAAACTGATACGAATTTTTATTATCTGATACATATTTATGTTATTAACACTTTACAACATATTTGAAAAGCATTTATGACTTTGTTCATTCTGTCTGTCTGTCTGTCCGTTCGCACGATAACTGCCGTAAAAATGACTTTATCAAAATGGAATTTTATTATGTTGTTGAGACGATCTGTGGGACATATGGTAATAAAAATGAATAATATGATCCAATTATTTTCGTATTGAACCCGTGTTGAAAAAATGAAATACATTGAACCCTATAAGACCTAATTTTTCAGACATTTTTTAAGCGAAGTTAAAATTCACAAATTACTTCGAAATTTTTAGAAAATATTCTAATTATCACATAAAATGTGTAAAAAAATTGAAGCAAAATATGTTTAGTAGCTTTTTAAATAAAATTGAAATAATTATTAGACCCATGATATATATCGACCGTCCAAATAGTTCCTCAACTCCTAGGATGAGTCGGACGGTTTGGGTCTTCAACCCATGATGTATATGAAGAGATCACGCAACTCATTGCAAAAATATGGCAACCATTTTTTCCCCTTTGTGTAGGAATGTTTGAAGATGTTTAAAATATATATTTAGTGTTGCATCCGTCATAAAACCGCACATATCGCACGGTTCCTTCTTTTTCCTACTTTTTAAAAATGATTCCTACTTTCCTTTCCTACTTTTCCACAGTTGGAAGCTCTTTTTTTGTCTCTGTGACCAATCGCGAGCATATCAGGAAAAATGTTCGAGGAATTAATGATACGATGTACGAAACGAAGGAAGAAAATCGATCGGATGTTGTCTGTTTTTATGAAATTGTGCTAAAATTTGCAATTTTTTTGCAAGATAAAAAAAAAATCGGGATTTTTGAAAAAATGTTAAAATTCATAATTTTTATTTTCTCATACTATGTAATATAGATAAAGTATAGAGAAAGTATTGTTTTATCTATAATTTTCGAATTCAAGATTGTGTTGCCAATATATGTTTTAGAACCTCCTGAACATGTTTTAACTATTTTTGGAGTAATGTCCGTATGTTTGTGGTCGATTTTTTGTATACGATATCTCTCACATATGAAATATTAATGGATTTTCACGAAACTTATATCCGACTTTATTACTGAAAAATTTAGAACTAGATAGAATTTTTTTTTTTTTTTTAATTCGAGCGAAGGCTTCGAAATTTTATAGTTTTTTAACATGGCAGCTTAGGAAACAATTTGTCATAATCATGCATTAAAGGGTTTATTTATATACGAGACTTGTAGTTTCAATCATTGTTGTGAAAAATAGCCGCGATACCACTTTTGTGTACGTTTTGTTATTTGCTCCCGGAGGGGGGGGGGGGGGGGAGGGCAGCGGGTACTCCCCGGGGGTACACTTTTAACACTTTACAACATAGTTGAAAAGTGTTTATGACTTTGTTCATTCTGTCTGTATGTCTGTTAGCACGATAACTACCGCAAAAATGACTTTATCAAAATGAAATTTTAATATGTTGTTCAGACGGTCTGTGGGACCTACGGGAATATAAATGAATAATATCGCCCAATTGGTTTTGGATTGAACCCAGGTTGAAAAAATGAAATACATTGAATCCTATGGGACCTAATTTTTAAAGCATTTTTTTAAGTGAATTTAAAATTTACAAATTGCTTTGATAGATTTAGGAAATATTCAAATTATCCCATAAAATATATAAAAAAAAAATTCAGCATAATATATTCAGTAGTTTTTTAAATAAAAATTGAAATAATAATTACACCCTTTATATGACGAGATCACGTGACCCACTTCAAAATAAACTATGGCATCCATCTTGTGTCAAAATCGTGATTTTTAAAGTTCTTTTTAATTTATATTTAGTGTTGTATCCGTCCTAAAACCGCCTTATTTTTGCTTAAATTCTGTGCATCTTCATACTGAAACAACGCAATTACAATATATTTGAGTTTAAATGATCATCAAACTTTATTTCTACAACGAAGCCTAATTTTCACTTATGTAGTATATTCACTTAATGTAAACACCAAAATATGTAGAATGAGTTGTATAAGAATTGCTGCTTTTCTTTAACGGAAAAATTATTTAGATCATGGAGTCTGCCATATAGCTGATATAAATGAAACATCCATTGATTTTACACAGAGAAAAGACGATTTTTTTCGATGAAGTTTTAAGCATAGAGTTAAATTGCTTATACCTCCATGGTTTTAATTTTTTAAATAAAATAAATTATTATAGTATTGTGGTGAATGAAATGAATGGAAAAAAGTTTATGAATGAAATGCTGCTTTTATAGAGAGAGCCAGGCGATTTATATTTCGATGACGTCATTTGAATAAAGTTCATTTGTTTTCGATGAAGTTTTCAAATATAATAAATTATTGTAGTATTATGATAATTTAAAAAATATTACCGTGGAATTTATCGCATTTTAGAGATATTTAAACCAGGCGATTTATATTTCGATGACGTCATTTGAATAAAGTTCATTTGTTTTCGATAAAGTTTTCAAATATACTAAATTATTGTAGTATTATGATAATTTTAAAAATATTATCGAGGAATGTATCGCATTTTAGACATGTTTAAACCAGGCAATTTATATTTCAATGCCGTCATTTGAATGAAGTTCATTTTTTTCGATGAAGCTTTAAGTTTTCAAATATAATAAATTTATGTGGTATTGCGATAATTTTAAAAATATTTCCGAGGAACGTATCGCATTTTAGAGATGTTTAAATAAAATTACATTGCAGTTGAAACGTGTTTCATAATCAATGCTTTATGCATGATTGATCTTTCTTGTTAATTATGGTATCAATCAAAAGATTTTTTCAAGTCCTTTAAAGTCAAGATTAACACACTATAATTGTAATCATTTAGACCAACGAAACCAATCTTTTGAAATTTTTCTTGTAAAATTAAAAAAAAAAAGAAAAATTACAATCTACTTAAAATTGTTTTATGGCATGAGAAAGTCGAGTTGAAATACACTCCAGTTAATTTTTCAAAGACCTTAAAAATTCATGATTTTAATGCTAAAATTCAAGAATCAATAAGACAGTTTTTACTGTTTTCAGCACTCTTATATAAATTACCATAAATTTTAGCACTGTTAAATAGCGAATTTTGGCACTTTTAAATTACAGCGTGTATTTTAGTGCTTTTGAATGAAACTACATATTTCAGAACTTTTAAATAAAATAATGTATGTAATATTAGCACTTTAAAAAAAAAAATCACACATGTTAGCACTTTTAAATAGATTCGTAAATTTTAGCGAGTTTTTTTTTCTAAAAAGTCAATTTTTTGGCTTTTTAAAAGAAATTGGGCATATTATTTGTATATATTAATTCCGTGTCAGCGCAATTAGAATATTTAGTATTTTAAATGATCACTAAACTTTGATTATTCCTACAAGGAAGCCTAAATTTAATGCAATAATATAGCACGCAGAATGGAAACAATCCCTGCGATTGTAAGGTGAATTGTATAAGAATTGCTGAATAATTTTTCTCTCAAAATTATATACTCTGGAATCTGGAATATAAATGATATAAATGATAAATTGTATTACTTTCCTTATATGCATAATGTATAAGGAAAGTATTGTGACGGGGTCGAAAATTCGAAATCGAATTTTCAACGGGAGAGCACGTTTCAAGCATCACTGATCACGAATCAAACATTTTTGAAGTGATGTCTGTGTGTGTGTGTGAAAGTATGTGTGTGTCAGTGGGTCTGTGGAGACGATAACTGACGAACGAGTGGACCGATTCGAACCAAATATGGTACAAAAATCACAATCTGTAAACACTGGAAGCCTATTGTTTTTATACGCAATCGAATGTTCAGAACCCCCCCCCCCCCCCCTAAATTTTCGAATGAAATTTTGAAAAAATCGTCAAAAAATCAAAACCACTAATAAAGTTACGCAAATAGACATTTCTTATGTAATTTTTCATTAGAAAACGATTGACATAAATTTTAGAACGCTAACATGAACCGTTCTGGAGATATTGCACATTTTCCAAAAAAAATTATCAAAAAGTCATATAAAATAGAAAAAAAAAATATTTCCTATTGAGAAACATGTTCACTTTTCATATATAATATCATGCGATAAATTGGGTGACATCATTCTCGTGGATCTAGCTCGTTCCATTCATGAAAAAAGATACTTTGAGTAATACTTTTGTATTTGAACGCCAATTTATCTGCTGTAAGAATAACTTATTTCTTCTTCCATAACGCTTGGCGAGATTTTGGCGGAATGTCGCCAACTTGGCGACTTTTTGAAATGTTGCCAAATTAACGAAAATCTCGCCAAATGGATAAAAATGATGATAAATCAATGAAAATGACGACTAATTGTCGAAAATTCAATATCTTGGAAAGGATATTAGTATCTACTAGAAGAAAAACCTATTTATTTTACTATGAAAGTAGTAAATTCATTTCATTATATAAGGAAAGTCATGTGTTGCCCACATCAGATTGTTTTACATTGATATTACATAGATTTGAATTCATTGATTTTACATAGAGAAGCAGTCTATTCATATTTCGATGACGTCATTTGAATAAAATTTATTTTGTTTAACTTACATTATCTTTTTCAATGAAGTTTTAAGTTTTCAAGCATAGTAAATTACTGTAGTACTATGATAATTTAAAAATATCAGTTCTGAATGTTTAACATTTTAGAGATGTTTAAATAAAACTGCATTTCAGTTGAAAAGCGTTTCAAAATCAATACTTTCTGCATGATTGATCTTTCTTGTTAATTTATAATTTAGATAAAAAATTGTTATAGTTAAAATAGAATTATTTTATAACTTAACAAAATCACTATATTTAAGGAAATATTAAATTTTAGTTGCTGACTGCAGTATACAAGTACTATAAAAAAATTTCATGCATAGAATTTTTTTATGCATTTCTAAATTTAGTTATGTTGTCACATATATTTGACTGCAGCTTCAATGTAAGAATATACTTTTAAAATGCATTGGACATATTATGCTAGCTGATATGTAATACTGTGAAAATTTTCAAAATTGTACGGAAAATCTACGTCTCTATCCATAACACAGAGCTAGCTTTTTCACACTTTTCCACATTTTTGATATCTCCTCTACTATACTTCAGAACGATACTACATACCTGCTCACTCGATCATAATTTGATAACTGGTTTGGTGTCGTAATACTTCTGCTTTGTGATTGGTTGAAAAGTTTGTCTTTGCGCCTGCGCGTAACCATTTTGGTGAAGATGCAGAGAAGATGAAAAGAGTTATTGAGTAGCAAGGTTATTATATCTGATTGAGTAGATTGAGCTGCGAGCTGTGTTTCCAACATTATCGTAAAAAGTATCTTAATTATTTCAAAACGTCTAAGTAATTTTACGAATATCTTTTATTGATTTCACTTTGTTCTTACCGTTAAATCCGGTTTACTTATAGGTAAGAAATAATATATTTTTCTTTTTTAATGGTGTACGTAATGGCGGCCCCGTTCTCCAAGCTCAAATGTCCATCTTCGTGTTGCTAGAATATATACATCGTTATTATTTAGCGCTGTCGTGCCGTTTGTATTTTAAAAATATGCAGTGTTTGTTAAATAATTTGAAAGAGTGGATATTTTAATTATTTATGTTTATATTAGGTAACTTATAGGTAAGAAATAATACGCGCTTTTACATTTTTCTTTTTTAATGGTGTACGTAATGGCGGCCCCGTTCTCCAAGCTCAAATGTCCATCTTCGTGTTGCTAGAATATATACATCGTTATTATTTAGCGCTGTCGTGCCGTTTGTATTTTAAAAATATGCAGTGTTTGTTAAATAATTTGAAAGAGTGGATATTTTAATTATTTATGTTTATATTTTCGATACTTATGTTAATGATTTAAAATATTTGAATTAAGAGAATGCCAGCAAGATTTGTTATTTTATGTTTTTCATTTATATAAAGAATAAATAAAAAAACCGTCATTATAAATAAATCGCTTTTTTTATCTGATCGTATGCATTAAATTTATTAAAATATTTTTATTGTTTTTATTTTGTAAAGTATATCTATTTTATTTTTTTCCAGATAGTTTGATGAATTTCTGTTATGATTCCTTTGATTATTTTCTGGTTTCTGTAGTAAGCATGAAAAATTAAGGTAATATTTCTAAAAAAATATGCATGTTTTACTCTGATTTATATTAATATCTTGATTCAAACCTTCAAATTTTAAAATCCTATAAGTTTTATATATAAAATTAATTGCATGTTATTTTACTTTTAATTTACCATTATTCTACTATAATAACTTTGAGAATGTTATGCTACTATGAATTAAAGTTGTTCATTAAATGCTATTAAATAGACAATACAAATTTAAAAATTATTTAATTTCACATATTATAGCAGTTATGTGTAACATATTTTAAGAACTACCGATGAGCAGGTATCTAAAGGATGCATTGCACATATCCTGTGCAACAAAAAGTTTATGAAAAGTCCAGCAACTTGTAAAATGCATGATTGTAGGGAACCACATATGTGCTGCATAGTGGCCCAATCTTGATGTTGCATAGGGAATTACATTCCCTATGGAATGTCAAGATTCCATGGGCCATGCTTAACTCTTTGAATAGCTGACAAATGCACTCACTAGCAGCAAGAAAGTTTTACATTTGAAACCGGCTACTTCATTGATTATCTTTTCAAAATTTTTAAAAAATTTCCGATTAATTCAAAATTGTGGTGCATTACATGTGCGTTATTTCTGCTAATGCAGTTATTGCTTATTCTGTACTGATGAACACTAAGATCGCAAAACTGGTCCGCTGAATTGTTGACAAAGTTCTTAGATTTGAAAACACCCATGAGTATTGAGAACATGGTATTTGCATATGGTAGGAAAGCAAGATCTATAAACTTTTTATAAATATAAAAACTGATGGCATCTCTGATTTTATGAAAATATTTTAACTAATATTTGTCACTAGAGATATCATCAAACTCATGTTGTTTCAAGGTTTTAGTTGTACCCTGGGCAATTTTTAATTATAACAAATCATTTATTTTTCTTGAAATTTGGGGTTAATCTATTCTTTAACGAAATTAAGGACTCAGGATGACAATGATTGGACAGAAGTTGCTTCACTGCTTCCCTAAATTTTACCGATAATAGGCAGAACTAAAGTGAATACTCTTGTATTCTTGTTGGCTGAAAGGAATTTTAAACTTTCTGTTAAAATTTAAATTTTCTTTTAAAAGAAGTTTTGTGCTCCTTTGTCATCATATTTTCTTTGCTTTTGTGATGAATGCCCTCCCCTTCCTCTCTCAAACCATGGTCAAAACGAAGGGTTAAGCTATTATCACATTAAGCACTTGCTTACTGTTTATTTGATCCAAACACTTCAGATTTAGTAAAAACTTCAACCTTGCAGATTCTCCATAAATTTATTAGAGTCAAGTAAGATTTAAAAGATTTGATAAAAATCAAAATTAGATAGAACTATTTATGTCTGAATTAGACATTTCTTACTTTTACGTCTTAGTGTAAAACCTTGATATCCTTTAAAAAACATTTGTTTTGAATGAAAAAATCTGTACAAAATCTATTTCTTAGAAATTAACTGTGCCTGTAAAACATGTTTCACAGCGAGGTTCATACAACTGCAGTAAGCCCTTGCTACATGTTACACTGACACATAGAAGGAAAGTAGTAATTACAAGTATTTTGTACTTTTGTTTAATATTGTGTTAATTTATGGCAATCCTTATATGTGCAATTTAATTAAACTCTTAACTATGTGTTTATTTTTTTATTTAGGAAATTTGTCATAATTGTATTTTAGGGATATATTTTTTATGTTTATGCAAAGTTTGAATATTGTTTTAGAATATATTGAATAGTCTAACACAAAGCAATTTTTTACTCAATTTTATAGGTCTTAGAGTTGCTCATAGGGACTGTGTTTAGACAACTTAATTTTGGTAAATCGATAGAATAGCCCACCACTCTTTTTTCTAAGTACAAAATTGCACCAAGTTGGCTCGTTTCTGCGTGTTTTAAAATTGACTCCTTTCCATTAAAGTGAAGTATATTCCTATGTTTTGAAATAGGCTCCTCCTACCAAAGTGACGTATTCTACAGTTTTATGAACTGGAATTTTGAATGTAAATGAAAGTGCAATTCAATTTGAATAAAAGTGAATAATACGCATAAAAAGCGAATAATACTCATAATAAAGCTTACAAAACAAGATTTTTGTGCATTATAAAATATTGCATGATAGCAAAATAAAAGACTTTTAAAATTTTAGAAACCATATTGAAACCTGCGATATTTAAAATATTTTGTGATTTTAAATCCATTTCAAAAACTTATAACTCGAAATTTTGAAAATTAAAAAAAAAAAAAAAATACTTAGAAAAAAATATGAAATTTAAAAAAAATGATTATACTTTAATGAAATACTAAGAAAAATCGATACTTGGAAAAAAGGTTGGACTTTAAATATATTTAAGAAAAAATGATAGTTAGAAAAAAGATTGAACTTTAACGAAATTTAAGAGAAAACAATACTTAGAAAAATGAATGCACGATTGAAAAATATTATTGTACTTTAATGAAATACTAAGAAAAATTGATACTTAGAAAAAGATTGGACTTTAACCAAATTTAAGAAAAAACAGCACTTCGAAAAAAGATTGGACTTTAATTAAATTTAAGAAAAAATGATACTTAGAAAAATGAGTGAACTTTAACAAAATTTAAGAGAAAACAATACTTAGAAAAATGATTTCACGAATTAAAGCACGAAATAATTGCACGATTGAAAAACATTATTGTACTTTAATGAAATACTAAGAAAAATTGATACTTTGAAAAAGATTGGACTTTAACTAAATTTAAGAAAAAACACTTCGAAAAAAGATTGGACTTTAACTGAATTTAAGAAAAAATGATACTTAGAAAAAAGATTGGACTTAACTAAATTTAAGAAAAAACGATACTTCTAAAACTTATTTGACTTTAACGAAATTTTTGAACAATTTCAAAACTAGGGATGAATAAATAAAAGAGCTAACCTTTTTGTACTTTTTGTAAATGCACTTATATCCATATTTTCACTTACATCCACACAAACACGTTTTCTTGAACATATATGTACATTCCACACCTTAACACATTTTCTAAACATTTATGATAAAATGCAGAAATTTTGTACATCACCTTATTAGTGTATGGGGCACATTTTACTCATTGGAAATGCTTTTGTAAGAGAACCGTATAAAAATTTAAATTTTGTATTTCTGAATATTTAATTCCTTTGAAAATTTTAATCGATTTCATAAAATTCTGTACCTTTCTTACGCAACTTTGTAATTTATTATATATGTCTAAGATCAATATTTGAGAAATAAAAGCTGAGGTCAATGTTTTTGGACACCCTGTATATATATATATATATATATATATATGTATATCATAAAAAATAAAATGTAAAATGAGTGCATATATCAGTGCATAAATCTCAGCACATTGATTGCACTCACCGTAAATCAAAATCATCGAGTTACTAAACCATACCAAACGGCGTTATCATTCAAACTCTAGTTAGGCAGCAGAGTTCCTTAAATGCTTAAATATAAACTGTGAATCAATGTAATATTTCTATCTGCATAAAATAAATTTGATGAAGTGGTAAAAGTTTTAGTAATTATTTGCAACCAAAGTGGATTTGTGGATGCCCCCTTATTTCCCAATGAATATTTTAATTAATGATCACTATGTCAAATTGGATTGTTTTACAGTAAACTTTTTTTTCAGTTTTGTTAAATACGGTATGGGTAGCATTATTGTAATTTGACTTTCAATAAAGGGACACTATAAGAAGTTATTTTTCTTAACTTTCTACAAAAATATGATAGCATTTAAATAATTACTATTTCATAACTTCCTACCTTATTTAAAGCATTTTTGCAAATATTATATATATACTATATATATATATATATATATAATAATAGTTTGAAAATTGAATTATAGAATAGAGAGAAGTTGCAACTCAAAATTCCTAACTTTAAAATATGCCTATATAATAAAAGGAAGTATGAAATAGAGAATCATCAAATGTATATATATAATATATATATTATCTATAAAAAGGAAAAAGTGTAGTTGATTGGTAAGCATACATTATTAATAAAGACATTAGTATAAAAAATATATTTAAAAAATATGATAGAGCAAATGAGACAAAAGAAGTAAGCAAGAAAATTGACCAATACAGGGGGTAAAGGAAATTTTTTACATGTAAACCATGTAGTAAGGCGAAACGAGCCAGACCCAACATTACACAAGCTAATCAGAAATAAATTTAATAGTGATAAAAATAAAGTCAACAATAATAAACACTTGATATAAAATATCGAAACACCGAATAACAAATAGTTGAAACCAATAAATTGTAACAAACTACCAAGCCAAAAAACAAGGAAAGCAGACAGCCTAGAAAATGGAGGTCAATTTAGAAAGGCGCTTGCCATCAGGACCAGAGTTGGGCAAAATACATTGAAAATGTATTTTCGATACAAAATACATAGGTTTTAGACACAAAATACTTTATAAATTAAAAAAATTCCAATTACAAAATACATTTTAAAAAATTAAACATTGCTGTGTATTGGACCAAGTTGAATCTTCAGTGAAAAGTAATAGTTATGTATACATTTTATTGGAAGTAAACAAACCTTTTGTGTTTGTTAATTATTAATATTAGCATTTTATAAGGATTAGAATGTATCGAAAAAGTATTATTTAAAAGACTAAACTTTTTGAAATTTTAAATCTCCAAGTCAATAAAGTAAAAATTAATAGAGAAAATAAATAAATCTATGGGAAAACACCTTTTATATAACAGACAAATATATAATAATAAACAAAATATTTATGAAGAAACCATCATATTGTGTCAAATATGGTTGAATATTCGATTGCGTATAAAAACAATTGGCTTCCAGTATTCACGAATTGCAATTTTTATACCAAATTTCATTCAAATCGCTCCATTCGTGCTTGAGCTATCATCTCCACAGATTCACTGACACACACAAACAGAAATCATCTCAAAAACTTTTGATTCTTCTTCGGGGATGCTTGAAATGTGCTCTCCCGTCGAAAACTTGAATTCAAATTCTCTGCACAATACTTTCCTTATACATTATACTATGTATATAAGAAAAGTAATAATATGACAAATATTTTTGCTACCAATGAAACTTATTGTATGATATAGCGCAACCATGATTAAACGAATGCCAAGAGAATAGCATAAATACTTGTGAAATCAAGGTACTACTGCATAAAACTAAAATCTTACCTTGAGATGCATTTCAAAATTCGTTGTGGTTTCAAAAGTCTCATGTATAACCCTGCATTTTGGTTTGCATAATTGGCATTCCTCATATTTTCCTAATTTCATTAATACTAATACTGCATACCATGCATGTCTTATCCTATTAATTCCTTAAATACATTTGTATTATGAGCAGCAGTATCTTTCATCTTTTCTCATGTTTTTGCAGTAGCTAATTGAATTGCATCTCCTCAATTTACTTTAATATATATACATTGCACAGCAGAACTTGGATTGCCTATGCTTCTATTTCTATAAAAAATACAACTTCAAGCTCTCTTCTTGTCCCTTTTCTTTACGCACATAGATAGAAAGGAGCCATATACTAAATAACATCAGTATATAATTCCAATATAAACATAAAGTTTATAAGAGAAACTATATTTTTCATAGGCCACCACAATCCCATTATTTATCATCTTTATCTAGGCGAGGTTGAAAAAGGATGTTAGAGCAGCAGTATCTTTCATCTTTTCTCATGTCTTTGCAATAGCTAATTGAATTGCATCTCCTCAATTTGCTTTAATATACAGGCGGCCCTCGACTTTCGCACATAATTGGTGCCTGACAATGTGTGCGAATGATTTTTTTTTTTTTTTTTTTTATCAAATGGCCAGGCACTTTTGACCTTCGTCATTCGCCTTTATTACAGCGGCCAGAGTGTGAACCATTTAGCCGTCCATTGACGTTGCCCCAGGCGCACCAGAGGGGGGCGGATCACATTGCGCCCACAACACAAACATCCATGCCTTACGTGGGGCTCGAACCCACAACGTGGCGGTTGAGTGATTGCTACGGAAACGCTTGCCTTTAACCACTCGACAACCACGTCGGCTGTGTGCGAATGTTGAATGTTCGAAAGTAGAGGGATGTAAAAAAAACCTTCAAAAATTGTACTAAAACATTTATTTACCAATAAGTATAGTATTTATTTATCAATATACATAATTAAGTTAACAAGGCATGTTGAAGTGCTTTCAAGTGTTTTCTTTATAAACTTGTCAAGACTTAGTTGAATACTACCCTTTCTTTTCTTGATAAAGAGTTCTATAACATGATGTGTCTTTCTCAATCGCCTTATATACATTCTTCATTGGGAACGTATTTTTCCATAAGTTTGTCAAGATGTATGAAGGCTTCATTCATATTTTTGATTGTCAAAGTCTTAACGATTTTATCAGCTTCTTCTTCCTCACTTTCATTGTGCATTTCATTTAACTCTTGTTGCTCAATTAAGTATTCATTTGACAGAGGTACTGAGTGAGATTCAATCAACTCATTAACATCTTCGTTGTTAAAGTCCAAATTTAGTTCATTCATTAGACTAACTATTTCATCTGTGATAGTTTTCGGAGTTTCTTCAGAATTTATAAAATTACTCATCATTTGTGGGCATAATTGTTTCCAGGAACCTTTCATTGTTGACTCTTTTATTTCAGCCTACAAGTCTCCAATATTGTTTATTGTGTTCCATATATATATATATATTATAGTTCTTCCCAATATCTCTTAATGTAAGCTCACCTTCCCTGTCAGTTACCTTGATGGCTTGATTCATTATTGTCCTCATATATATCATTTAAAAGTAGCTATCACTTTAGCTATCACTTGCTAATGCAAGACTAAACCTGGTTAATACATTGCTTCTATTTCTATAAAGAATGGAACTTCAAGCTCTCTTCTTGTCCCTTTTATTTATGCACATAGACAGAAAGGAGCCATCTACCAAATAACATCAGTATATAATTCCAATGTAAATGTAAAGTTTATAAGAGAAACTATATTTTTCATAGGCCACCACAATCCCATTATTTATTATCTTTATCTGCACCAGGTTGAAAAAGGATATTGGATGTTAGATTGTTTAGATTAACTCGTACAAACAAATTCAATGATTAATTAGCCTTTTTCTCTTTTGGGAATTGTTCATCTGCGGTTTAAACAGGATAGAATAGATCTAAAGAAATGTATTTTGAGTATTTTGAAAATACAAAATACTCTGAAAGTGTATTTTTGATACATTACCTTTAATTTTTGCAGTTTAAAATACAAAATACAAATGTGTTTTGAAAATGTATTTCAAATACATGTATTTTCGATACTGTCCAACTCTGATCAGGACAGCATATACAATCTAAATTAAAACCGAAATAAAAGCCATTTTCTAACATTAGTGACATTATATCATATCGAACATTTTTAAAGTGATGTCTGTGTGTGTGTGTCAGTGAGTCTGTGGAGACTATATCTCACGAACGAATGGGGCAATTCGAATGAAATTTGGTACAAAAATCACAATCCCTGAATACTGGAAGCCTATTGTTTTAAAACACAATCAAATGTTCAGAACTCCCCTAAATTTTCAAGTGATATTTTGAAAAACTCATCAAAAAATCAAAACCTTTAATAAAGTTATGTAAATAGACATTTCTTATGTAATTTTTCCTTAGAAAATGATTGACATAATCTTTAGAGTGCTAACAGGAACCGTTCTTGAGATATTGCATATTTTTCAAATAAATTTATCAAAAATTCCCATAAAGAGAAAAAAATATATTAACAGTTGAGAAATGTGTTCACTTTTCATATGTAATATCATGCGATAAATTTGGTGACATCATTCTCGTGAATCTAGCTCGTTCCATTCATGAGAAAAGATACTTTGAGTAATACTTTTGTATTTGAGCGCCAATAGTCCTTTATCTGCTGTAAGAATAACTTACTTCTCTGTCCATAACGCTTGGTGAGATTTTGGCAATGAATTTAGTGGACTATCGCCAACTTGGCAACTTTTTTAAATGTTACTAAATTAACGAAAAACTCGCCAAATGGATAAAAATGACGACTCATTGACGAAAATTCAATATTTTGGAAAGAATATAATTATCTACTATAAAAATAATCTATTTTTTTTATTATAAAGGTAGTAAATACATTGTATTATATAAGGAAAGTCATGTGCTGCCCACATCAGATTTTTTGATTTGTTACTACAGTAAAGCTGGCAGAAATAGAATAAAAATAAGTTATTTAAGCTTTGATTTTTTTTATTTCTCTAAACTAGATTTTGGAACTAACAGTAAGGCATTTTGCTTATAATAACATATACTTTTCTCGTGACATAAAATGTACTGCAGTTGTTGTTCACAAAATAAAATACAGGAAAAGATATGAAAAACACTGAATGAAAAAAAAAGTATGCATAAATTCCCACATAAATGTTAAAAAAAATTAAGCAGAAAATTCTGATTTTATATTAAAAGTATTCATAAGTTTTCTTGACTGAATTTTCGCTAGGATAAAGTCATGTCATTGCTCATCTCCACAGACTTTTCTTTCTGCCTCTGCTGCAATTTGAACGTATCTCTGTTGACTGAGTATGACACAGGAATTTCAGAATGTTAATTTCCAGCGTACATTCCTTCCTTGATATTGCAGATACTAATTCAGCATTTGAAATACTCTTAGTAAGAGGTGATTCATATCATTCTGACTTTTGCCAGTTGATAAGTTCAGTGTAATCATTTGCACTGAAATTAATTTCCGGATACTAAAATTTCTCACTCCTTTTAGAACATCTGTAGATTTTCTTGTTACCATAATTCTTCTGACAGCTACTTGCCTTACGTGTTCTCTGTCATCTACAAGCGTTAACAGGAGAATATTTTCTTGGTTTGAGAAAAAACTATTTCTTTGTATTACTGGATCAATAACATCTTTTAAGTCCTCTTTCAAGTATCTGGAAAGATGACTTAAAAGATGACTTAAAAGACTATCCTCTTTCAAGTATATTCCAGATGTGCCACGGACCCTCCAAGCAAAGTGTTTTTCTCTTTATGCTAAACCTTATAGGTGCATAAACTTTCAGTATAAATGTTGCAAGTGTAATGAGGCTTTCAGATGGATTTTCAGTTCCAACATATAATCTTAAAATTCTACAAACTTGTAAGCCACCTAGCTGGTTTCATGGATGCAAGACCATCAGGGAAGACACAGGTGAAAACTGCTTGGCATACATCACGCAAATACTTTTGATCAGAGTTTATAACTTCAAATCTATTACTCCGAAAGAAAAATTTTCTCCTCTAATTGGAAAATATGTTTTCACTGCAAGATTTTCACAGTTTTTGGATTGCTTCTCCAATAGGCCCAGGAAATATATTGGGACCTTTAGTTTCTCCATCAAGCTTTTTTAGAATATGTCGCAAAGGTTGTTCATTTGCTTGTAGCATACAAATGCACCATTGCAATGGATGATTTAATGCCACTTCCAATAGATGTATAACTCCCCCCTTCATGCCAGTATTTGCATTTGTCCCATCACAGCCTACAGCAATCAAACTATCAAGAGAAATTTGTTGATTTTTAAAATGAGCATTCTGCCACAAATAACTTTGGCTTCACCAGATGAAACTGTAATGTGTCCAATATAGACAGAGTTTGGTTCTTGTACCAGGGTGTAATGTTCTTCTTGAATTATTCGTCTATGATACTTTGATGCCATTTTTACTTGAAGTATGGTTGCATCCTTTCTCCCTGGTATGGTTGCTGCATCCTTTCTCCCTGGTATGGTTGCATTCTTTATTCCTTTCATCCTTTCTTCTTGGAGAGGACATAATTCTTATAGATTAGAATGCAAGGCCATACAGAGCTCAACTTGTCGATGATTTTCTGGAGCAATAAGGTATTCACCATATGTTGTAACCAGTAAAGTTGCCGAACATAAATCCTATAGAACATGTTTGGGATGCTCTAGGAAAAGTCATTGCACAACGCCCTTCAGGCATTAAAATTCTTGTTTTCACGTTTTCAGAAGAATGGGATCGGTTGCCCTAAGCTGTAATCAACAACCTCATTTACAGTATGAGGGCTCGTTGTGCGGTTTATAAATCTGTTCAAGGTAGCTGCACTCCTTATTAGCCGGACCATACTGGAGATATAATATATCAAGGTATGACCGTTTTTTGGTCTGATTTGTGTATCACAAGAAATATACCTCCTATTTATTTTGTTATATTACTATTGGCTGTCTCATAGTATGGAGCACACTCATAGTATGGAGCTACATATTTCTCCCATTTTCTACTATTGAAATATGTGATTAGTCTGTTGATTATTTGAATTGTAGTTATAAAAACATCCAAATAATAATTTTTGAAGTGAACTACCAACATACAGGTGAAATTTCACATGCAATATAATTCAAAGTTCATTATTGTTTTTAGCTTTGATTTCATTGTGCTTTTAAATGGTCATTAAAAGGTGATTTCTTTTATGTGTAGAACCCAATCCTTGCAACCCATAGCAAAATGAAAATAAAACATCCTTTCCTTCTCAATGCAATTGACTGTGCCACGGCTTTGTCCATAGCATCCCCTTATACACCTCCAAATGCTACATGGATAGATAGATCAGAAGGATGCTGTGGGGAAGAATTAAATTTATATTTGATAGGCGCTATGGGGAGAGGGTTATGCTATAAAATAGGTCGTAATTAACAAAATCACTTAGTTTTAGGTGGTGGTAACATTTGACAGGAATCTTGAAATGAACAGACTATGTATTAGTAATAAATTCATTTGCTTTTCCATATAAAAATATTTGAATCCAATAAATTAAGGGAGATTATAATTGGAAGAAACTGCATGAGGTCAGTACAATGAGCATTCTAAAACTACAAGTGCTTTAAAAAAATGAGAGAGGGGAATTTTAACATAATTAATTATGCTTAGTTATAATAAGTTCATCAGTAATATCTCCACCCACCTTTAGATTTAAAAGAAAAATAAAAGTAATCCGTTGTGTAAATTTAAAACTCGCTGATCTTTTACTCTAGATTGCATGTTTTTGTTTTAATAAACATACTTATATATAATTTAAATTGTAAACTATGAACTTCAGAAAGTTAGTATTTTTAAATTAAATTCACTCTACATATTTTTTCAAAAGACTTCTCAATGCAATCGACCATCGCTTGCTATAATTTCATTTGATATTTGCTCATTATTACATTATCTGGATTGTGCCATGTATATTCTATGAGCTGTATGAAATTTTAAAGCAAATGGTGTAAGGCTGAAAGAAAAGCTGCTTGTTAATTGTAAATAATTAAAATTATATTAAATTTTCATGCATAAACTTCTGTGTCTCTGTATTTAAGACAAACAGTGTATGTCAAGAATTTGCATTTTTAATTCTTGGGCTGCCTAAGGTTTCAAATTTTGGATTTATGGATAATTTGCTGTAAATAATTAAAATTCTTTAAAATTTTTGCTTTCACAAGTTTTATCTCAAGACACATGCCTCCCATTTAAAGTAAACCTCTTAGAATTCACATTTTAAACCTTTTCACTGACTGGTGCAAACATAGTCAGAAATGTAAATATCATGTTTTAATGGTGTAGATAAAAATTGGCATTTAATTTTAAGAACGGCAGGGAAAGTTGGGCTCTGAAGCTGATGTTTCATTTACTTATGGATGTGACCTCACATTTTTACTTCCTTCATCTTAAATGCCAATTCAATTTTGTCAGTGTGATGAAAATGTCAATTCTATTTTGTCAATATGATGAAAATGTCTATATTGCATTTAAATGTTACTTTTATTAAATTATATTTTTAGGGCATGGATATATCTGTTATGGAAGGTGTATCCCATGTGGAGCCTGAAAGCAGTTTTGCCCTTTATAAAGGCAATAATACATTACTGCCTATATCTACAAGTCAAGCCTTGGTCAATTTCTGTAAATCTGCAGATAAAGAATCAATAATTACTTTAAGTTCTAAGCACCCAAATGCTTCAAGTCCTTCCAAACCTATTCCTAAAACTTCTGATAAGTTAGCACAAGTTATTGAAACTTGCAAAAAGCTGCAGAAAGCTTCACAAAGTGCGAAGCAAGAAAATGAAGAAATTATAAACATTTCTAGTGATTTGACAAAAAACTGCCAGCCAGTCAATGGTAGTAATTCTAATACTGGAACGGATGTTTCTGCTTCTGATCTATCGAAACATTCTTCTGATTCAACTCATGATACAGTCAACTGGACCATTGAAAATGTGATTGATATATCTGCTTCTAATATTAATTTATCACCTTCTACCAGCAATTTTCCCTCATCTATCTCTGTTGCTGCTTCTGAATACAACTCAGATTCATTAGATGGAAAAAGACGTCTATTTTATTTTCGACCGTCAAATGTTAAAGACAGTGGAACTAATATGTACAAATGCACTGTATGTGGAGGTATGTATCGGCAGAAATTCAGCTTGAAAAGACACTTTTTGAGGACTCACATCAATTTTTCATATATATCCGAAGCAGACATATCAAATTGTAAAATATCTGTACCAGATGGATATGCTCAACTAGATAGTTTGAAAACGCCCAATGGTCGTAGAAAGTTCAAATCCAGCAATGCAGTATTTAGTGATGGCACTAATGGTGTAAGCATGCCAGGATTATATGTTTGTCATATGTGTACTGATGTCAAGTTTGACTTAGAAAAAGAACTTACAGACCATTACAAAGAACATTCTGCTGCTGAAGGAAAGAAATTTCAGTGTGATAAATGCAATGCATCCTTCCTGAAAAAGCAAATTCTCTCCCGCCATTTAGCTAGTCATGGAGAAAGAGTTTTCGTAAAAGCATGCAAAAGGTGTCATGTTGAATTTTCATCAAAAATTGAGTATGAAAGACATATGGCTTCTCATTCAAAAGGAACAGTGTGCCAATATTGTTTCAAGATTTATTCTAATAGTGCAAACAGGAAGCGTCACGAGGCATTACACCTTGGGCTAAAACCTTACGAATGCACACATTGTAGCATGTCTTTTGCTCAAAGCAAAGACTTGGATAGGCATTTGAGAAAACAGCATGGTGAACTCTGTCATGTCTGTCATTTGTGTAACAAATTGTTTCCATCTCAAGCTAGTCTTGATATACATTTACGGGAAAAACATAGAGATATATCTCCTAAGAAGCTTGAAATATCTACTACTTTGGATACTGTTACTAAACCAAACATTTCTAAATCAGCATCAGTTTCAGATGCAGCACATGTTAAAAAGGTATGCTTTGTATGCAAAAGAGCTTTTCTAACATTCTACGCTATGATGAAACATAGACGACAAGCTCATCCATTTCATTCTAAGAGAAGAAGACATAAGAAGACAACAAAACAAAAGATGGCTCAAGCTAAGCAAGCTGCAAAAGATCAAACCATAAAAATCAGAAAACCATATGCCAAAAGGACTGATAAACATGATGATACATTACCAAGGCCTTCTGGAAGGCCAGTCAGATCGCTTGAAAGAACTACACGACAAAATGGAAGTGGAAGACATAGTGACCGTCCAGGACCTAAACTTTTATCAAAGCGTGATGAAGAACTTGCCGATAAAGAGCAGAGCGAATACCTATTAAATGTTTCGAGCGAGATTGCAGAAAATTTGCTTCATCATATCGATGGAAAAACATCCCAACTCTCTTTAAAACAGTATAACTATAAGAAACGAAGATATCCATCTTGCAATATCAAAGAACGAGTACGTCTTCCATGGACAAACTACAATTTTCCAAATGGGTATGATGTTGACCACGCTCTTAAAACTAGAGGTCAAGAGGTTAAAAATGTGCAACCTGAAAATCTTTCAAGCCAAGATATGTGTCTCTTAGCTACAGGACTTAGTAGGGTCGAGAAACCCCCTCAAATATCAGACAAAATTCTCAATGAAAATCTTGTAGATTCTGGCAGTAGTTTTGATGCGATTGCAGATGAGATTATTATTGATCACACATTGAATTTAGAACAAAGAAAAAAACTGATTGGTGGAAAACCCTCTATAGTTTGTTTGTGTTGTGTGTGCAGAGAAAAATTTGTAACACGTGAAGCTTTTAAGGAGCATTGTGTTAATAACCACCCAAATGTTGATTGTTCTTCCATTGAAATCGAATGTAACACAAAGTCACCTCCTGTCATTCCTGCCACTATGTGTAAGCAAGTTGTAAGCCCTGATGGTGCACTTTTCTCTTATAATGTTCCCCCTCCTCTGTCTGATGCTTCTACTCTCAAGTGTACAAAATGTCAATTACAACTCCAAAGTTTATCAGATCTACACTCTCACGTGATTGATTGTGGTAATTTGAAATTTTTTCCCAGACATGTCTGGAAATTAAAACAAAAACGAATAAAGTGGACAATGAAAAGTCGGATGAGCTTTGCACGTCAAGAAGCTGAACTAAAATTAAATAATAAAACACTCAAAACACCTGAAAACCGCTCATTTGGTTTTAATAATGGACTTTCAAAGTCTGGTGGAAAAGTATCAAAATCTGTCGAAAAAGCTCAGTTTTATAAGAATGGTCGTCTTCAGACAACTTCATTGACAGCAAATATGAACTATTTTAAAACAAAACCCATTAAACCTGTAAGAACTATTTCCAAAAGAGGAAGAAAGAGTTATGCCACACTGTCATATCGGTATAGAAATGCATCATTGCAAACTAATTCCTTTGAATGTTCTGCATGCAAAGAAGTATTTCTTACTCAAGCAGTCTTGAATATACATTTGCAAAATCATTGCATTCAGTCTACATCTAAGGAAAAGGAAGATATTCACCGAATTCTCCCATTTCTTAATATTCTAGATAGCACTCCCACAATTATGAACAGTTCAACTGATGGCACAGTTACCTCCAATGGAAATGTACATGAACATGTTCATGATAATAATGCACCTGAATATGGTAATATTAAGTCTCCTGCACTGCCTACTTTTACAACAGCATTGCCAATGTCTAAAACTTTAGTCAACTGTTCCCTAAACATCATAGAGAAAGCATCTTCGAATCTGTCAAATTCCAAATTTTCAATAGATTGTTCCCAAAATATGGATGTAGAAGCACCTATGGATTTGTCAAAATATTCAACTGGCAAAAACAGTTGTTTTAATCAAAGTAAAGATAGTGTCCCTAAAATGTCAGCATTGGAACAGTGTATGGAAACTATTCAGCTATATTATCAGGGTAATTCTTTTGAGTTCTCAGGGAAGAATGCACATATTTCTAAATTGCAAGAAACTGTTGAAAAAGTTTCATCATCAAATGTGATTTCATCACCTTTTCCAAAGCCTGTTGGAAGACCAAAGAAAGCAAAAGTCGGAAGGCCCAAAAAAGTAAAAAGGCTCGGGCCTTTTCACTTGCGAAAGAATCTTACAGCTGATATAAACGTTAACATCTCTGTGTCAACTGATTCAAAGCCAGTTTCCAAACTCGAAGAAACTGTTAAAAGATTAACGGAAAGTAAAATGAAATCAGATGTCTGTAAAGTAAAGACTGGTTTAAAAGCTAATGATTCTCCTATTTCTGAATCTGCTGCTGTACATGTTCAGAGTAAGCAAGATTTAAATATTTTAGCTACGAATTGCTTTGCTCAATCGGCTGTTGATGTATCTAATAAAAGAATCACCTGTGAATCAAGTAAAATCCCTCAAACTGCATCTAAAACTACTGAACCTGTAATTAAAAGTACACCCAAGAACTATGTGCCATTAATTATCTATGGAGATGAAAGTAAGCCGAACAGTTCACCCTATTTGGTTGACAGCCAAACTAACATTAAGTTATCTTGGAAACCAAAAATTTCCACAAATTTCTCAAAAGACTCTTTGTTAAAAGAAAATATTCTAGGTGATGCTAACAAAAAATCGATTGAATTTGATAATCACATAACACTAGAAAAGCCATCATCAAAAGATAATTGTGATGAAGATTTACCCGATTTTTCAAATACTGAGAAGTCTGACAAAGCTTCTCGAGCAGGTGGATCTCAAGGACATGTAAGTCCTTCATTTGATAGCATTCTAGATTCCATCAAACAGAATTTACACTCACAGGAACAGGAATCTCCCCATCAAGATGATGCCCCACTTACATGGTTAGAAGATGAAAAGTTTGAAATTCCTCCTTCGAGGCCAACATTGAAGATTACAAATTCAGAGCCCATATCTCATGGTAGGGAGACTTTTCTTTCTATATCGGTACATATGAGTGCTAATCAAGATAACGCAAACTCCAGTTCTAATACTTTACAAATCAGCTCCCAAATTCCATTTACTAACATAGCTAATTCAACACCTTGTTCAAATGCTTTGGATGGTGAATTAAGAAAGAAAGATCTCTCTCCCAATCATTCACAAGAAGTTGAATCCACACTGCACAATGAATCAAATTCTTCATCTAAATTAGAAGACAATGTTTCTCAAAGCTCTTTAACTATAGTTAATGATTTAGAGCCGACTGACATAGCTGAAACATCAAATGCAGACCAACTAACTTCTGTAGTATCAGAAAACCCACTCTCAGTATCTTCTATTGCTGAGAAAGATCAAAAAGAGTCATTATCTTCTATTGCTGAGAAAGATCAAAAAGAGATTCGACATCCTGTTATGAAACGCCGGAAGAGGAAGATTATATACACTGCTTTGAAAAAGAAACGTTCCATAGTTAAGTTGGAACTAAAATCCCCAAATCAGAAACTCGGTTGTAGAAGACCGGGGAGACCAAAAAAAAATATAACAGAAGTAGATAATATATCTGTTACTGAAACTTCTAAGAGTGAAATAAGAAATGACGGCATGAATTTGACACCCATACTCCCAGTTCAAAGTACCACCTCATCTGTTCCTGAACAGTGTTCTGCATTAGTTCAAAATAATGAAATGTTACACAGGCCTGATATAAGTAATAAAACTGTTCTGTACAACAGTGTTAATGACATTCCAGACACTGGTCTTCCTCAGAATCAAGAAATGTTATCTATTCTGGTTATGGAAAAGAATGAATCGCAAAGATTGAGAACGTCCAGTTCGACATCAGATGACTCAACTAATCATCTAGAAAGTACTTCGGAACGAAACATTTCTAATTTAGGAACATCCAAAGCTAATTCGAAGGATACTCAGTTTAATACTTGGGAAGCAGGTTTGGCTGTTGGATTAAAGGATATTTCTGAATTGGAACAGAATTTAGCCCGTCAAATGAGAAAAAATATGCACATACCTTTTGAAAGTGTTCCTTCTGCAAACTTGACCAAGCCTGGAGATGACAGAAATTTTAACGACACATCTGGGACTTCATCTGATATGAAAACACCACTTAGCAAAGAATGTCAGGATATTTGTAAAAATATTAAAAAGGAATTCGAAACCTTTGATTTAGGCAAAAGCCATGCCTGTCCTTATTGTAGGTTGAATTTTGCATATTTGTCAAACTTTAAACGTCATCTTACTATCTGCAAAGCACGCCCGGAAATTTCGGAAGTTGAGCCTGTTCCCAGTACTTCAGCTTCGAAACAGTATCTACCTAAAAAGGATGAGGTAGAGCATTCCATGCTAAATCTTTTACGTCATCAGAGCAGAACGACTCAAATGATAAAAGAATCTACAAAAGGTGATAGCAGCGAATCAGGCACTAAGTTCCAAAGTTATACCTGTAAAGAATGCCACCACATATTTTTGACATTATTTAATTTTATTCAGCATCAAGTAACTCACAAGCTAGGTCGTCAGAATTCTGAGCAAAGCACAGTGGACGATACTAATGAATTGAATGCAGTAGAAAATGTTTCCAGACTCACAGATTTTACAAAAAGCATTTCACAAGATGAAGTTAGAAATACTGATGAAAATATTCTTATGAAATCTGTAATTGTTGACCAAGGACCGATTTCAGCACAAAGTTTTAATAACAATGATATATCCCAGTCTATATCAGTTTCAAATAACAGTAAAGCCAATGCAGAGTTACTGGTTAGATCTAAGTGCTCTCTTTCGGAACTAGAAGATTACTCTCAAAGTCATAACGTTTTTATTGAATCTAACATTTTAAACAGTCAGACACAAATTGCCCAGTCTGTTAACTCATCTGCAAACTTTGAAAGTGATTTAACTGCCAAAATGCCAATCAAGCGCAAGCGGGGTAGGCCATTTGGATGGCGAAAGTATCCTGATGTATTGGCAGACAGCCAAAAATCTGAGAGTTCCAGTAAAATTATCAAGGTTTCTAAGAAAAGAAACACAGTGCTAAATGTGAGTGGTAATGTTGGGAAGCTTCACCCAGTTTCAATTAAGCGTGGAAGGAAGAAGATAAATGTAACTAGTCTAAAAACCAAACCTATAAAAGTAGTTAACACAGTGAAGAAAACTATGTTGAGTAAACGATTGAAATTAGTTGCTAATCATGAAAATTCACTTGTTCCTTCAAATAAAGATCATGAAGTTAAACCTGAAAACTTAGATGTGTTTGCATTTACAGAATCACCTATCATTATGCAAGACCAGTTAAAAGTCTCGCCCAAACCTAATATTATGAAGCACATAGCTATGGTAGATGCACCACCAGATAATTTAAAAGTTTTTAGTGGCAATAAAATACCAAAAAGTCCAAAAAATATGTTGCATCAGAGTACAAAAGTAAAGCCATCTGCTTCAGTGACTCAAATAATAAAACGTAGAGGTCGACCACCTGCTTGTGCAAAAATATATGAATCGATCATATCAAAATCAAATTTACCTGTTAAGCGTCGACCTGGTCGACCGCCAAAGAATTTGCAATCAATTCCAAGCACATCTCAGTCCAAAATATTTTATTCCGATCCTAACAATACTAGAAGCTTTCGAAAAATAATTTCAAAACCCATTTGTGACAGTTCGGACAGTGAATGTGAAATTCCAGAAAAGCCAGCTATTTCGAAGGTTTACAGAAATTGTCCGAATTGCAAAGAACGGTTTCGATCAAGTTTAGTGCTACTTCGTCATATTCAGTTGGTCCACACTAGGCAATCAAAATCTACCTCTATCAAGACAGAGACTCCAAATACTATTACTAGTTTAAAGAACGTAACTTCAAATGATGATGTGGGTACGGATAATATTTTGCAAAATAGTACCAAAGTTATGAAGAAAGTTAGTGAAAACCATGTTATTGACAATAAGTCTGATACTGAGAGTAACTATTTGGCAAATAACATTTATGTTTCCAAGAAAGTTAAAATGAGTCCAAAAAATATTTATGGCGAATTAAATGCTAATGGAAACTCTCTATCAAATAGCAAAAAAGTCTTCAAAAAAGCTAATGGGGCTACTCCAGTGAATAAAATTAAAATAAATCCAAAGCTTGTTGCTGGCAGTAAATCAGATACTTTTAGCAATAATTTGGTTAACAATCTTAATGTGTTAAAAAGTTTTTTTTCAAAGTCTGTAGCTACTGATAAATTGAATATTGATGATAATATTTCAGTGAAAAGTAGAGCACTGAAAAAGGTGAGTCCAAAATCTCTTACTGCTAACAATATTGATGATAATATTTCAGTGAAAAGTAGAGCGTTGAAAAAGGTGAGTCCAAAATCTCTTACTGCTAGCAATAAATACGATTCTGATAGAAATAGTTTGACAAAAAGTGTGACTAAAGTATTAGAAAAAGAGAAACTAAAACATGTTGCTATCGATAAATCAGATACTGATAGCATCGTTTCAGAGAATAGTGTTAAAGTTTTGAACAAAGTAAAACAGAGTCCTGTTACTATTGATAAATCTAATACTAACATTGTTTTAGCAAATAGTCCTAAAGTTTTGAAAAAAGGGAGTGCCAATAAATATGATTCTGATAGTAATAGTTTGACAAAAAGTGTTACTAAAGTATTGAAAAAAGGAAAACTAAAACATGTTGCTATTGATAAATCAGATACTGATAGCATCATTTCAGAAAATAGTGTTAAAGTTTTGAAGAAAGTAAAACAGAGTCCTGTTACTACTGATAAATCAAATACTAATATTGTTTTAGCAAATAGTCCTAACATTTTAAAAAAAGGTAATTTAAAGCTTGTTGCTAATAAATTAGATACTAATGGCATTATTTTAGGGAATAGTGTTAAAGTTTTGAAGAAAGTTCAACAAAAGTCTGTTACTACTGATAAATTGGCTACTAGTAACATTGTTTCATCCAATAGTGTTAAAGTTTTGAAGAAAGTTAAACAAAAGTCTGTTACTTCTGATAAATTGGCTACTAGTAACATTGTTTCATCCAATAGTGTTAAAGTTTTGAAGAAAACATATCTAACGCCTGCGACTGCCAATAAATCGGATACTGATAGTATTGTTTTAGCAAATAGTGGTAAAGTACCATTAAAGAAAGGGAAAGCAAGATCTGTTATTACTGATAAATCGGATAGTGATAGCATTGTTTCAGCAAATAGTGTTAAAGTACCATTAAAGAAAGTGAAATCCAGGTCTGTTATTACTGATAGATCAGATACTGATAGCATTCTGTCAGCAAATAGTGTTAAAGTACCATTAAAGAAAGTGAAATCAAAGTCTGTTACTGATAGATCTGATACTGACAGTAATAGTTCACCAAAAAGTGTTAAGGCTTCAAAAAAAGTAATTTCACAAAGGGTTGCTATCAATAAATCAACTTCAGATAGTAATATTTCAACAAAACCAGGTGTTACTCTTGTGAAAAAGTTGATGAATTCAAAGATATGTCCAATTTGCAAAGAAAAGTTCAATTCTAGTAAATTTCTGTCTGATCATATTCAGACGTTGCACAATAGAAGGTCACAACCCGTTGCCTTATGTTCCGAAGCTGTTCGACCTGCCTCCACATCTGTGAAAATCAAGAAGCTGATTGAAAAAGCTAGTCGAAGTACCTTATCAAGACAATGCCGAAAACCTCTACCTTCTATGAAAAGAAAAAGGAACAATAAGGGCCTTTTTGGAGATGAGGCAAAAATACCTAAACTGAATTAGATTTGCTTGTTGTGATCATCACTGTTTTCAATGAAAATGAACTTTTGACAAGGACAAATTCGAGGTATATTCTGACTATATGTTCTTTATATTCTGACTATATTAAGAATTTTACAGTAGCATTTTGACTTAAACCTGAAGAATTTTTTCCTTCTATATATATTTATGCTTGGAAATCGAGTTAAGCAATATATAGAATTAGTTATTTTGAATGTAAAAGTTTTTTTTGCATATTGGAGACTTTTGGTTAAAAAAAAAAAAATCCGAAACTTGAGTTTTATGCCCTTAGTCTACTTTTTTTTTGTTTTTTGTTTTTTTGTAGTATTTTTATAATGCCATTTTTCAGTTTCTGATTTGTCAAAATTAACACTGTATATTATGGTTTTATGTTTATGTTTTACAGTAAGCTTGTAAGCCAACTTCGTTAAACAAATATTCAAAGTAGCATTAATTTCTCAGATAATGGAAAATTACAGTGCAGCTAAGTAATCAACAATCATAACTTCTGAAGCAGTTTGAACTTAACTGCCACAGATGCAAGTGATAGATAACTTTGAAGTTCACTATTAAAAATGTAATCAGATAATGAAAAAGTACAGAGCAGCTAAGTAATCAAACATTGAAGTTCAATATTAAAAATGTGATTTTGTTGACCTTCATTTTACAATTTCTTATCAGTTTTATTTATAATATATACTTTTGCATAATTGAATATGTTTCTCAACGGAATTGCATTATCAGACATTGTGCATATGTAACATCACATCCATTTTAATATTTGCTTTCAGCATCCCATCCTGAAGTCAAAGTTTGACGCAACTATAACAGATTGACAATTTTTCCCTTGTTGTCTTTTAGAGATGTGGATTTTCAGGAAAATTTCCCCCAAAATTTTGAAATTACTCTCAAATATTACTTATAAGTTTGAATAATATGTACAGTGACTTCTAAAAGTATTTATTTTTATATTACTAGAAAAAATATTTTTCTAAATTACGAATTTAAAACTATGTGCAAAGTAAATAACAATTAAATGGAAACTAATATGTTTTAAAAATAAATACCTGCTGATCGAGGGTGGAAAAAAATTTGGCAGTAGCTCCATTCTAATGGTGTTGAAATGATTTTACATGAATAACATTTTCCTTTTGTAGGTGATTTGTTTTCATTAGACTTTTTAAAAACAATTTAAAATATCAAAATTAGAACGACTTTTTTCAAAATTGTTCAAAATATTAAAATATCAAAATATGAATTACCTTTTCAAAAACTAAAAACCTTATCTGAAATAAATTATGTCTTTATAGAGTTTTCAAAAAGCTGCAAATTACTTTTAATAATTCATAGCTAGCACTTTTAGTTTTCGAGATATGAGCATTACAAACTTAAAAAAGAGAAAATTTTCAACCATCTTTTGAAAATTGACAAGACAATTCTTCGAAAACTAAAAGTTTTGTAACAACAAACTATTAATCTAAAAACTTGATTTCCCACTGAACATTTTTGTTGTTTACTATTTATATCTATTTTTTATTTTAGAAGATATTTTGAGTGAAAGTAAACAAAATGAGGCTCGCTCGAACAAAAACTTTTTTTTTTAAATGTTCAAATATTTAAAATTTTATATGATCATAACTAGAACCGTATTTACAAAAAATTAATTAAAATTGTGTAGATTTTTATTTATTGGGTTTGGTAATATAAAATAAATATCCAAAGTGTTTATATTCTTTGTAACACTCTAATTTCAGCCAGTGATACTACAATAGATGTTATTTGCATTGAAAAAATGGTTTACTTTTTTAAACCGACAAACAATGGTTTAGACTGAACAAAAAAAAATCATGCTTTAAATCAATGGAGTTTAAATCATCTCACCTTACTGCTGATAATTGATCTACAAATCTAAAGAACTTGTGTTTATGTCCTTTAGCATTCAAATTACCTCATTATTTTAAAAGGAACTCATTTTAAGTGCGATCGTGTTTGTGGGACGCAAAAAGTTTTCCTGACAAAATAAAATATTTTTATATAATCTATGTTTTAATTAGGCGAGGGATGTATCATTTTCTATCCATCTACAATTGTTCATCTATATTCATCTATAATTGAATGGGTGAGTATCATGAAATAAAAGATACTATTTTCTGGAACTTGAGTTAAATATATATGTAGTTCTATTAAAACATTTTCCTTCAGCAGAATTACTTGCGAAAACATTCCATATTTATTTTAATTTTACAGAATTTAACACTGAAAGAAGAATAGTCTTCTAAAAATTTCATCTGCCATTTTTATTTTTTATTTTCAGTGTGAGTAAAATGTCACTTGTACCTTTCTTTAAAAATGAAGCCTTTACCACCCTTTTCTTTCTCAAAATTAAAAACTAAATGATCAAAAACTTTTTCCAAAGTTACTTGCTTTTTAAAAAGCAGTGTGGAAAGACTTTACATTTCATTTTCAAATTAAATAAAAAGAAAAAAAAAATGCTAAAATTTTTGCGGAAAATTTATCGACCCACATCTCTACTGTTTTTGATATCAGTGTTATTCGTCCCCCCCCCCCCCCCTTAGCTTTATGCGTGACTTCAGTCCACCTGTTCTCCCGGGCTGTAGTACTGATTTCTACCCATTTATGAATTCTGATTGGATGTGACGTTATATTGGAAGACTTGATTAGTGTAGCTTTATAACTTATTTTTATATAATATGTAAATAAATATCCTCGCTTTTTTCATTGTAAAATTTTATATTGCTTTAAAGTACAACTGTGCCTTCATTTTCTGATTGTAAGAAGCGTTGAGTGTTTCCATGTTATTGAAATAAGATTTTCAAATATTTTATTATTTATTTAAGTATATACAGGGTGATTTAAAAAAGATGGGCCAAATTTTACGAGGTGGTAGTACACATCAAGCCAAGCATTTTTCATCATAGTTTACTGGGCCGCAAATGAAACATAAAGGTGCCAGTGGGCACTTGGTGAGGCTAAAACGCAATGACTTAGAAGTTATAAAATGACATTTAATAAACAACAATTACATTAATGACTCATAAGAGTGACCGCCAACCTGAATACACGTCTCACAGCGGCAATGGAGGAATTGGCGAACTCTCTCGAACAGACCAGGCATGTCGGAAGCAGCAACCAAAATTCTGGCAACAAGTTCCTTTTCAGATTCAAAGGGACTGTTATAGACAAGACTCTTGAGATATCCCCACAAAAAGAAGTCAAGAAACGAGAAATCGAGCAATCGTTGGGACTAAGCTATGAGACCTCACTGAAGTTTATGACCTGTAAAACTTTTATGTTTCATTTCTGACTCAGTAAACTATGACTGAGAATGCTTGGTTTATTGTCTACTACCATCTAGTAAAGTTTGGCCCATCTTTTTTTAATCACCCTGTATTTAAAATACATTCTATTTCATGAAGTGCTTGATAATCTCCATGGCATCTGACTCGACTCTATTTTTAATGAGGTTAAACAGGATTTTAAATCCAGCTTCTTCCTCCCATATGATGTATGAAAGTAATTGCATTGCCAAATCTATTACTAACAAACTTAACCGCACAAATAATGTATTTTATAAAATGTTTTCAATTTATTTGGTTCTTTGGAATTGTCTACTGTGGCATTAATTTTTTTTAATTCATTCATTCTCACTGACACTAATCAATTAACTGCATTTTCAAGTTTTACTGCTGATGAAATCTGAACAAAATATATACATCCACACACAGTATTTAATGTCTTTCCTGATTTTTTGGAATTGAATGTTTTTCCTACAGTAAAAAGCTTTAGCTAGCAATTTTTGTTT
Source organism: Amaurobius ferox (assembly GCA_951213105.1). Lineage (NCBI taxonomy): Eukaryota > Metazoa > Arthropoda > Arachnida > Araneae > Amaurobiidae > Amaurobius > Amaurobius ferox. Next base: position 22,105,902 of record OX578150.1, on the reverse strand, counting down.
ATAAAATCTTTATCTGAAAGCAAAACAGAATGATCTTATCTATGAGGCTGTTTTTTTTTCTATTCATTTATAGAGAATTTTTACTAGCCACATTAAATAATTTAACATCCACTGCAGGGTTCATTTTGAATTTAATTTTTTGACCAAATCCAAAGTCCAAATGCAATTTTTATTTGTCAAACATAATTTTCAATCATGAAAATTATGTATTAAATGTATTTCAACTCTTAATTGATAATTTTATTTTCAAATTACAAATATTTGTTTTTTATATTATAAAATTTATAAGAAAATTTGCTTTATGCATTCCTAGTGTTTTTCTTCATTTTTTCACATTTATTCTAACATTTTGGCAATGCAATGCATTGATGACATTGAATGATTGGGAAATATTGCATTATCAGAAATGATAATTACCAAAATTTTTGACAAATCGCAATAGCAATCGCCAAAATAAATTTTTTATGACAAATTACAAAAAATGTTACTGATAGTGTAACCGTAAGGGAATTATTTTTCTTGGGAAGGAAATGTCCCTCCTATCAACTATTTAATAATAGGTTTGTTAACTATTTCTTCATAGTATTTTCTCTAGAAAGAGTTTGGTATTCGAACTATGTTCATCGCAGCCCTTTCAAACTTGAACCTCCTCAGCAAATATCAATTATTAGTTAGGACAGGCTTAAGTTTAATCAGATTACATGTGGTTAGAATTTTAAATATATCCAAATTTTTATATAATGATATCTTAATTAGAACCATTAGTCTACAACTAATTGCTCAAGAGATATTTAGTTGCACAATCTTTTTGACTCTATATTACTTTTTTGAACAAAATGGATGATTTAAATGAAATGGCTGATTACTCATGTTGCTTCCAGTACCAGGTCTTTATATGTCCTGATTTTTATTTTGCATATTGCATTTAAAAATTTGTTTTCTGTTTAGAATTCATTGTTCAAGTAATTTCAGATAATTTAAACATTTGTATATCATAAACACTCTGATTCTATTATATGTATTTAGTATAATACTATTTCTTATTCTTTTTATTATTTAGTGTTGCCCTTTTTAAAGAGATATTTTATAAATAGCTGTGCCAAAGACCTTTATCATTAAGAGTTTGATTAACTTAAAAATTATGTGAATTATATTAGATGGGCTTATTGTCGTGGAATATGTTTTTTCAAAATGTTTTTATACTGTATTCTATGAATTGTGCTAATTCTTTTCTGAAGGTGAAACTACGTTTGGCAGAATCTACTATAATTGCACCCCACATTCCATTGATTTGTAAAGTACTGTGGTATGAGTTATAAAACACTGTATCAGTCAAGTAGTTTTTGTTTGTTTATACAGTGCCTTTAAGTTTGCAGTCAGCTGATCACCATTTTGTCTTTATAAATCATCATATCCAAAAGTCATTTTATGAGACAAAATGAAGCTCCAGATTCATTACAGTGCATATGATGTATTCGAGTCTTCCCGCATCTCAGTAATAAATGTTGAAGAAGGTTAGTTTATCACAGCATTACTTGGAGTATGAATGATATTTTTTTAATTTTGCTTTGCTGTTAATGACTAACTATACATTTAGGCACTGTATTGGTTATGTGATGATAGATTCATGCTAAAACAGATATGATTTTAATAGTATTTCGATATTCTGTGCATCTCATTTCTGTTCAGTGTAGTTTTTGGCATTAGTACAGTAAACTTCCGATTCATCAGTGATTATTATTAGATAAGTTTAGTGATGTTTTACTTTGCAAATTTCTAAGTAAAGACTAACATGTGTTAACTTCAATGTTCAAGCATGTTGTAAACTATTTTCATAGCTTATTACCGCACACAAATGAAAATGGCATTTCTTTGGATTGGGCATTATTTCAGATTGAGAAAGTTTATTAAGAATTTCAAGATAAAATCATAGTTCAGATCATGGCAAATATTAAGATAAGAGTATTATGGATTGATTTTTAGTATGGTATGGTAATTTTTGTTTCTTATTTATGATACAACGAATGTCTAGTTTCCAGAATATCACAAAAGATGTGTTTGATAAAGAATTTTCTATTTCATGCATGTTTGGTGCCATTTTGAAAATGGCAGATTTTTAAAATTGCAAGAGAACATAAAAGTTATTAAAGCACTGCTGTAATTTCCTTTAGTTTGTTTTTTTAATGCAGAGCCAAATGTGAAAATTTTGGTTCCACGTGGTGAAATCTGATAATTTTATTAGAAGTAAATGAGATATCGGAAGTTTACTATAATTCTCTAAAGTGAAAAACTATGAATAGTGTATGAAAATGTAAAAATAGGTGTATCAGTTCAAGCATGTTTTTTGCTTTCTAAAATAACAATTACAATTCTGCAGTGTTATCACCAACACTATGTTCAGTGTGATATGTTATGCATAACAAGTAGCAAGGATGATTGTGGTTTGAAATTTTCTAGGTATTTTTGCAGATAAAATATGGAAAATAATTAGTTTTTCTACACTAATTCATCTATTAAAGACAGAATGATTTAAATTAAAGTATCCCTATTCAGAGCAATCTACATAAGGAATCAGTAGACAAAACTTGGTTACACTAAGCATATCAAAGTAAAAATATTTTGATAAAAAAAGTAATTCATAAAATGACCAATAAAAGAATGTCACTGTAAATGAGAGAAAATTACATTAATGTGGACCTGCTTGTATGTGTTTATGAAAGAATCAGAGTTGGTCTCTGGCAAAGGTATTTGATGCTCCATATTTTATAAAATGAGCAAAATAAACATAAAATAATTTTGTTTTTCATTAACTCTGATTCATTTCGCAATCATATACCTTCTGGTTCATCTTTGTAATTTTCTCGTGCTCACATATTACCATCTCCACCTAAACTATTTTTTTATTATTATTGTCATAATCAAGGCTGTGGAGTTGGTACTCCAAATTTTCAACTCTTCTCCCTCATTTTTCCTACTGTTCGGCTTCTTCATACATGGCAATTGTCTTTATTAGTAGTTTTTGTGTGATCTTTGTATTTTGCAATTCATTTGCAAAAACCCCTATGCTAATCAGAAAATACTACTCATATATCATGACTATTACCATAAAATATCAAAATTATGCAGAAATTTCTACATTTATATGCTAAACTCGACACATTTCATTTGATTTTGTATCGGTGACAAGATTTTAAATTTCTTCAAAAACAGATACTAAAAGTGATTGAATGATTGGAGTCCCATACGGTTCTATGAATTTAGATGCATCCATTTGCATTCATATTTATTTAATTTCACACAAGTATAATTTTTGTTTCATCAAAATATATTTCTGTATTTAATCCCTACTTTATTAAATATTAATTTTTCATATCAATTATTTTTAATTGGTAAATATGGTGTTTTTAATTTATTGTCTATTGATAATTAAATATTCCATTTTCTTTTTAGTTGATTTGAGTCTGTACATTTTTACTGAATTCGACTGCAACTGCACAGTCCTTGTTATAGTATATATCTTTTCTCCTTGATCTGGTTAATGTAATCTCCAAGTTTGAGGGTATTTTGTCTGTTTTTTTCTACAGATTTCTTTGAATAGGGATACTTTTATGTAAATCATTTGGTGTTTAATTTTAAACAACTGACTTTATGACCCTTATTTCGAAGAAATTCTATATTTTACTGAATATGCGAAGTCAAATCAAGAAAATTTATCTAATTGTCTCAGATTTCTCTTCCAATATGCCTGTAGTGTCTGTTTAGGCTGAACTGTGAGTTTTAGCTTTGATGTGAAACATGTCAATACTCGATATATGACTTTCAGAAATATTCATCCACAATCATATGTGTATGTTATTTTGCATTGAAAGTAAATAAAATATTATGTGTCATGGATGTAAATTCTACATGTTCATATTATTATCTGTATCCTTTTCTAAAGATTACTAGAGTGTATTTTGCTTCAAGCACAAAAATGCACTTATAAAACTATAGTGAGTATTCTAGTCAAAGGAGAGAAATACTGCCCTAGTAAGTGCAATTATTTGTAATTGCTCACATAGTATAAAAGGAAAAAGGCAAATTATGAGTGTTCTATTCTGTTATGAAATGTTCATATGCTATTTTTATGTTTAAGATTTACAAATCCTACATGCACACACACACACACACACACACACACACACACACACACATATATATATATATATATATAAACACACACACATAGTCTACTCTCATTAATCTGCAATACATTTTGGATGTAAACAGCTAAATTTATAATAAATTACAATAGTGTATTAAATTCTGCAAAAGTTAATTCTTATACTGATTCTGATGACAAAAGAGAAAAAGTTAGTTTTGAGTAAGGCTTAAATCTGGGATATAAATACCTTGGCTTTTTACAGAAACAGAATATTATTACAGGGCATTAAATAATGATTGTAAGAAAAAATATTAAAACAAAAAAAATTTTTTTAGCGAAAATTAAGACTATATTTGAAAATTTTTAAAACAAGCAACAAAATTTATAAAATTAGCTAATTATGCTTTGAATGTAGAATAACTCAGGATGTACCAATGCCACATGTTTACACATTAATTTATGCAGCAATAGTCTATAATCTCCTAAATTCTATAATATGTATGTATATATTATACAGGGACTTAATTAGAAATAATATGGAAAGTTTTCAAATTGTGCATATTTTTAATAAAACCTAAAATTATTAAAAAAAAGATCTTAATTTGATTTTACCATATAACAAATTATTTGTTAAATTTCAATTATAAAATGTCCAATAACTTAAAAGTATAATTAATAGATGTGTTGGAAGCTCCCCTGAGCTATTTTGACTTTTCAATATCTATTTCAATGTTTATGAAGCAAAATGACCAATGCTTCTGATTTTGCCTGCAGACACCAGATATGTTAAATCTGGATTTAGCAATTTTTTTCAATCTCCAGACAAACATATCTCCAGATTTTTTTGTATAACTAATTTTGATAAAAAAATCTTCAGTAAAATGATTTTTTAATAAGAATCCAAATTTGATCCAAGATCCAAAATTTTGTTTACAAATCCCTACATTTTACTAAAAAAAATATACTCATTTGTGAAGTTCAAGGAAGTTTAACTGTTAGTACCTATAATAATCTATTTTCAGCTATGGATTTGCTACTTCCATAGCTATTTATAGTTAATTTATAATAAAAAAAAGCCTTTATACATTAAAATTTCTATTTTTGTTAAATATTATATATTTGCTAAAATAATTATACCAATTTTGGCCATTTATCGTCTCTTACGGAAAGTCTACCAGATCTTATTTCTCTGAGTAGCTATGGATGTATCTACATTTATAATACCAATCTCCATTATTAGTTCCTCTTGAAGAATTTGCCTATATGTATTACACTTGTATATGTGTTTAGCAGTACTGAATATTGTGGTATGGCACTTTCAGACCATCTTCTGCATTTAACAAAAAATGTAATACTTTGCTTGGAAAATTGGAATTAGATATATGCCTTTAGCCTAAAAAGACAGTTTATCAGCATCTTCATTCTTACCTTTCAACTTCTATCAGCCCTTCCAATAGAGTGAAGAAACGTAATGATCAATTGCGATATCATAGGGAGAAGGCAGAGTTTTCGCCAAACATCGGACCTAATTAGTGCTTCTGCCCATGTGGATCGAAGCTGGAGGATTCCTAGACCACCACTTGACAAGGTGCCAGATTGCAAGCCCCAAATTTTCACCCTATTAACAGAACTCTCCAGGCCATAGCAGGTAGTGCATATTATTTACAGCCTTGCAGTATCCTTTGTTATACTATCATTTTACTGATGGAACTATTTAATTTTGTCCTTGCTTTTAAAACTCTAACAGGAAAGAGAATTTATGCCATATCGATAAGCGTATTGTAGAATTATTAGAAATACCCTTTTGAAGCAGAAATTCAGCAAGAAAGATCAAAATAATAAGCGATGGGAGACCCACACTCCTTTTCCAAACCTCAAGAGTGTCATAAGGATAAAAATGACAACTATACTCATTATGATTTATACAAGATGTAAAAATCAGAAGAAATAATTTGGCTGGCTTTTCTTACTATTTTCTAACAGGAAGAATATTGAGCTTGGGAGGATTTGTCGTATTTTCACAATTTTAATTGTTGCTTTGAAAATGTTTAGAATTTAAAATGTACTGATTTTTGGGGTTTAATTTAATTTTTTGCACATTATGCGCAACATTTTTAAAACTTTCAGCAAATTTCATCATTTTTTTTTTCTAACACAAAATCTCTGCCTTAGTAATAAATAACGCAATAATTATAGCATTATTTATTCATAATATTGTTATCCCCATTAAATCCCTTGAGTTTTGCAGTGTGATTGACTATGTGGAGAGTTAGGGGAGCGATCTTCATTTTTGCATGACTTGCTTTCTAGACCAGGATGTGCCACTCATATTTAACTTGATCCAATTTACAATTATATATATGTGTGTGTGTGTATACACACAGGATTTGGTGCATGAATGCTTGTATCAAAATCCTGATCAATTGCATTAGAGCTTCATTACATGATAAAAACAATGTATATTGTCTGGTTGAATGTTTCTCTCTGAAACCAAAGAAATTATAAGCTTAGAAATATATTATTACTGTTGAAAAGACTTATGAAATTAAGGAAAATATACTATTATCCTAAGATGATTAAGGTCAACTAAATTGTTTGAGGAGGATATCTGTGAAAGTTAAATTCTAATTTTAGGTTTTTATAACATACATTGTAGCTAACTTTAAAATTACTTACAGTGGTGTAACAAAGCCAAAATTGCCATCCTACATAAAGATTTGATTTCTACTTGATAAATGTGTTTTATTCCTACTTCATAATTTGTGTAGAAGACCCAGACCGTCCGACTCATCCAAAGGACACGAGCAACCATTTGGACGGCCGTCATAATTTGTGTTGTTGTTGAGACCCAGACCGTCCGACCTACCAGAAAGGTGTAAGGTAACTGTTTGGACGGCCGGGAAGTGTCATAATTTGTGTGTTATTTCTGTTACGAAACCAAATATATTATGAAAGAATCTTTAAAGGTCCTTTTTGGGTTCTGTAAATATTTTTTCTTTTTTGAACACTTCAGTTGTTGCATATTCACAATCAATCTTTATCCGTAACTAATGTAAAGTGCCACAGAGTTCTTTCTGAGAGGCATTTCAAATTTAAATGGCATGAATGTGTCATTTAAATTAGACATCTTAATTTTGAGGTAAAGCAAAAGTGTGAGAACATGAGAAAAGCAAACATTTTAATGAAGCTGTCTTGATGCAATACAATTTTATGGGTTGTTACATCACTGTATTGTAAAGTTAAAATTTAGCCACAGTTTTCAAAATGTTTATATGTATCTGATCAGGAAATGCAAAAAAATATTCTTTCCCTCAATTTGTGCACAACTCAAAATATATTCAAGTGTGTGAGTTGTTATTTCTCTTTAAAGCTCTCCTTTTATTATTTATTGTCTTTCTGCTGTTTGTAATTTAGGAAAATTTAATACCCAGTTATGTTATATGTAGTTGTGAGAAATTCATAATCATCTCAATTGTGAATTATTCCGTGTATATGTAATAGTTTTCTGTAGAATTTTTATTTATTGTTTGCTTAATGTATTATAAGAAAATGTGTAGAAATTTATGATTTTAGTGTATTTTTACTTTTTTTTAATGAACAAATTTCATTGCAAGTATCTGGTTTCCATGGTTAACTCACCTTGTACATGTAACAGAATTATAAATTATTTTTGCTGAAAAAATAAAATGCAATAATTGCACTCTGCAATAATTGTGGTTCATTAATACTCATTGGTGAGCCAGATTTTATTTATTATTTTTATGTAAAGAAAATTATTTTTATGTAAAGTACTATTGAAATCTTATGAAATTATATACGATAAACTGTTTCAAAACAGCTTCACAACATAGGCAATCACTTGTTCATCTAAAAAATTAAAATTACATGAAGTGGAAGAATTATTTAAAAATCAAATTTATTATTTTGCTGTATAATTCAGCTGTTGTCAAATCCTAATGATTTCAAAGATGAAATTGGAGATCATATATTAGTTTCAATATGCAAATCAAATTGAAAAAATAGTCTGCTCTGCATCCCCATTTGTAAATTTTATATTATGCAGGAATATATAATTAGCTCTGTGTTAAAATAAATTAACAAACACATATAGAATTGATTTTTTGGTTTTTTTTTAAGAAAGTGGGGTGTAGGAGGGGGGGGGGTAAACTAAATAAAAAATTATATATTCTTTCAATAAAGTTGCAGTATTGAAAAAGCACTTGGATTAAGATTCAGGAAGCAGCAAAAGCAGACCTGTCAATCAGAAAATGAGAAGTAACAACACAAGATTCATGTGTGTCAAAACACAATAGGAATATCCTAACAAGACAAATCAAGTCTGAACATAGGATAAATGAGATCCAACAAGATGAACAAGAGGTTAAAAAGACACAATATTTTACAATATTTGTGTCACATGTGGAGTGGAGGCGAGAGGGATAACTTTTACTCTAGAATGTGCAAAGTGTACATATATCAAAAGCACCCTATTTGAGATGATTATTTACAGTATGAATGTTGCTACCCTGTGATGTAAAATTTGCTTCCTAAATTTTGTAATTTGATTCTAAGCATAGATTTTAAGACCATTTTCCCTGCTACCGCTGAAACGGATTTATTTTATTTTATATTGATTGAAACTGTTCTGGTAGTCTCAATTGTATGCTTCGAAATCCAGTGACCTTTATAACATTCCAAATAATTTTATATTAAAATAATCACATATAACATCCGATTAAGGTTTTCATTGCACTGAATTTCTTAAAAGTTTTTAGTATAGAAATATTACTTTTGGATTCACAACTTTACATGGAAACTAGATCTTGCACGTTCAGAATGGTTTAAATGTCAAGAATCTTGTGTTGTTTTTCCGAATATTTATTTCCATGCCATGTGAATGCATGTGATGAAATAGAAGCAAAAATAGTATATACTTATTGAATTTATTTTCTCAATTACAAATGCTATTTATAATTTTGCATTATTTCTATATTGTTGATGTGTAATCTTCAAAATGTAAGATAAATACAGGCAGAGAGAACTTTATAGTTACATGTGATTATATACAAACTTATATTGACACATGAGGTTTTACTGTGCCTTAAATTTTTTCATTGCAATGTTTACCATGTTGATTAACCAAAGTGCCTTACATAGCCTATGTAAGACGTTTTATATGGACAATCTTTTTGTGAAAATACATGCAACGAGAATACATCCAAGTCATCGTGTGAAGTGACCAGTTCATCTATTTTCACATGTAAAAATATCATTCATATTTTTATAAGATGTCACAGAGTATGATGGGCTTGTGTATTCTGTGTCTTAGTGAACTGTGTTTCCCGTTCATTTTTGTTGTACATATTCATATTGTATTTAAGTTCGTTCAATTGTGCTGTTGTTTTAAGTAGCACATATTCTCTTATTTCCACGATTTCTAATATACTTATAACTTGTGATTTGAGCGTGCCTTTGTACATCTGATAAAAAATAATTAAATAAGTATTTAAAATTATTTTGTTGTCTCTTTTTTTTTTATATTATGCAACTTTAAATCTACTCAATTCATTGAATAAGGAAGTGATACTATTTTTAGGCATGAATGTTCATTTATTTGATATACTGTGTACTTTCTCTACAATGCATGGTAATGTATACAGGGTGTCCCAAAAAGATTGAAACACGCTTTAATTCTTTACCTGTTGGGGATAAGTGAACAATGTAAACTGCAAAAATGTTGAAAGTAAGGTAGGAAATAAGACTACGTTAATGAAATAGTCCTCCCATTCATTTTCAAAAAGTTATACTTTTAAAATTTTTATACGACCACCCCCTTAAACAAATTTGGTCGATCAAATTTTTTTTATTTTTAATGCAACAAAATCATTAAAAAAACCGCATATCCGTATCTTTAAAATTGAGCGAGTTATATTTAATTGAACATTGTGACGGACCATATATCAAATTAGAAATGTAAATTTGTGACATATCACAAAAGAGATAAAACTGGATGATAATACATAAGAGACATTTTTGCGAATTCCGCGTAGTCTCACGATGCAATCACGTATTCTTAAGTACTTTTCGGTATATTTAGGTAATAATTAAGTACGATTCGGAAAACGAACCTGCCTTTTATTTTGCGAAATGATCCTCAAAAAAGTGTATCTGCTCTAGCTGGAAAACTAATTGACCAAATTTCCAACCCTATAACTCCAGGACTAACCTTTCTCGACATATTTTTGTTTTTTCATATTTTGGCACGTCGCCTTTGAAAATACGTCCAGTCCGCAAATAAAATCAAACATTAAAATAAAACTGCAAATTCAGTGTCGTTTAAAATAATTGTCGGTGTTATATTGCAGAATTAAACTCGATTTAATGAATTACGAACGAAAGAAAATGAATTTGAGTTTATAGGGAAAGTCGTGTTGCTTACATCAGATTTTCACTTTCCCTACAATACATGGTAATGCATAGAATAAGTACCAAAATCGTGTCGAAAATTGCGCCTCCAGTTTTTGACGGATCTGCACGTTTCGAGCGCTCTAAAACCTGAACAACACTGATTTTAGAGTGGCGTGTGTATTTGTGCAATGTATGTATATATCCACTCTAGCTAAAACTCTGACCGTTCAAATTTCATGAAATTTAGTAGAGAAGTCACTTTGTGGGTTACCCTGGTGTTATTTAGATTTTTCGCATGATTCGAAAGGAAAGAACCTGCTTTTTTTTTTCCCGAAATGACCCGCAAAAATCGGTAGGTTTCTACTCTAGCTGAAAAAATAGTTAACCAAATTTCACAAAATTTGGTTTGTGGGTTACGCTTTTGCTGGTTAGATTTTGATACGATTCAAAAGGAAGAAGCTTGCCTTTTCTTTTTTTCTGTAAAATAGCCCCCGCCAAAATCGTATGCATCCACTCTGGCAGAAAAATAATTGACCAAATTTCACAAAGTTTGGCAGACTAGGACGCAAACTTCCTAACCCCAGTCTGACTGCTAAACCTCGAATGTAGATTTACGTTAAGCTGACTAAGTAGTAGCCTCAGACAGGTGACCCGATGCTAAGAAACCATTTAACAAAAATCCGGGGACACGATTTTTTAAAGGATAAATGCAAATTCTGTCCGGCCAAAAGTATCGTGGATTTACAGTAGGTGATCCGATGCTAAGAAACCATGTAACAAAAATCCGGGGACACGATTTTTTAAAAGATAAATGCAAATCTGTCCGGCCAAAAGTATGTGGATTTACAGTAGGTGATCCGATGCTAAGAAACCATGTAACAAAAATCCGGGGACACGATTTTTTAAAGGATAAATGCAAATCTGTCCGGCCAAAAGTATCATGTGGATTTACAGTAGGTGATCCGATGCTAAGAAACCATGTAACAAAAATCCGGGGACACGATTTTTTAAAGGATAAATGCAAATCTGTCCGGCCAAAAGTATCATGTGGATTTACAGTAGGTGACCCGATGCTAAGAAACCATGCAACAAAAATCCGAGGACACGATTTTTTAAAGGATAAATGCAAATTCTGTCCTGCCAAAAGTATCATGTGGATTTACAGTAGGTGACCCGATGCTAAGAAACCATGCAACAAAAATCCGAGGACACGATTTTTTAAAGGATAAATGCAAATCTGTCCGGCCAAAAGTATCATGTGGATTTACAGTAGGTGACCCGACGCTAAGAAACCATGCAACAAAAATCCGAGGACACGATTTTTTAAAGGATAAATGCAAATTCTGTCCGGCCAAAAGTATCATGTGGATTTACAGTAGGTGACCCGATGCTAAGAAACCATTTAACAAAAATCCGGGGACACGATTTTTTAAAGGATAAATGCAAATTCTGTCCGGCCAAAAGTATCATGTGGATTTACAGTAGGTGACCCGATGCTAAGAAACCATGCAACAAAAATCCGAGGACACGATTTTTTAAAGGATAAATGCAAATCTGTCCGGCCAAAAGTATCATGTGGATTTACAGTGGGTGACCCGATGCTAAGAAACCATTTAACAAAAATTCGAGGACACGATTTTTTAAAGGATAAATGCAAATCTGTCCGGCCAAAAGTATCATGTGGATTTACAGTAGGTGACCCGATGCTAAGAAACCATGCAACAAAAATCCGGGGACATGATTTTTTAAAGGATAAATGCAAATCTGTCCGGCCAAAAGTATGTGGATTTACAGTAGGTGACCCGATGCTAAGAAACCATGCAACAAAAATCCGAGGACACGATTTTTTAAAGGATAAATGCAAATTTGTCCGGCCAAAAGTATCATGTGGATTTACAGTAGGTGACCCGATGCTAAGAAACCATTTAACAAACATCCGAGGACACGATTTTTTAAAGGATAAATGCAAATTCTGTCCGGCCAAAAGTATCATGTGGATTTACAGTAGGTGACCCGATGCTAAGAAACCATTTAACAAAAATCCGGGGACACGATTTTTTAAAGGATAAATGCAAATTCTGTCCGGCCAAAAGTATCATGTGGATTTACAGTAGGTGACCCGATGCTAAGAAACCATTTAACAAAAATCCGGGGACACGATTTTTTAAAGGATAAATGCAAATTCTGTCCGGCCAAAAGTATCATGTGGATTTACAGTAGGTGACCCGATGCTAAGAAACCATTTAACAAAAATCCGAGGACACGATTTTTTAAAGGATAAATGCAAATCTGTCCGGCCAAAAGTATCATGTGGATTTACAGTAGGTGACCCGATGCTAAGAAACCATGCAACAAAAATCCGAGGACACGATTTTTTAAAGGATAAATGCAAATCTGTCCGGCCAAAAGTATCATGTGGATTTACAGTAGGTGACCCGATGCTAAGAAACCATTTAACAAAAATCCGAGGACACGATTTTTTAAAGGATAAATGCAAATCTGTCCGGCCAAAAGTATCATGTGGATTTACAGTAGGTGACCCGATGCTAAGAAACCATTTAACAAAAATCCGAGGACACGATTTTTTAAAGGATAAATGCAAATTCTGTCCGGCCAAAAGTATCATGTGGATTTACAGAAGGTGACCCGATGCTAAGAAACCATTTAACGAAAATCCGGGGACACGATTTTTTAAAGGATAAATGCAAATTCTGTCCGGCCAAAAGTATCATGTGGATTTACAGTAGGTGACCCGATGCTAAGAAACCATGCAACAAAAATCCGAGGACACGATTTTTTAAAGGATAAATGCAAATCTGTCCGGCCAAAAGTATCATGTGGATTTACAGTAGGTGACCCGACGCTAAGAAACCATGCAAAAAAAATCCGAGGACACGATTTTTTAAAGGATAAATGCAAATTCTGTCCGGCCAAAAGTATCATGTGGATTTACAGTAGGTGACCCGATGCTAAGAAACCATTTAACAAAAATCCGGGGACACGATTTTTTAAAGGATAAATGCAAATTCTGTCCGGCCAAAAGTATCATGTGGATTTACAGTAGGTGACCCGATGCTAAGAAACCATGCAACAAAAATCCGAGGACACGATTTTTTAAAGGATAAATGCAAATCTGTCCGGCCAAAAGTATCATGTGGATTTACAGTGGGTGACCCGATGCTAAGAAACCATTTAACAAAAATTCGAGGACACGATTTTTTAAAGGATAAATGCAAATCTGTCCGGCCAAAAGTATCATGTGGATTTACAGTAGGTGACCCGATGCTAAGAAACCATGCAACAAAAATCCGGGGACACGATTTTTTAAAGGATAAATGCAAATCTGTCCGGGAAAAATTATCATGTGGATTTACAGTAGGTGACCCGATGCTAAGAAACCATGCAACAAAAATCCGAGGACACGATTTTTTAAAGGATAAATGCAAATTTGTCCGGCCAAAAGTATCATGTGGATTTACAGTAGGTGACCCGATGCTAAGAAACCATTTAACAAACATCCGAGGTCACGATTTTTTAAAGGATAAATGCAAATTCTGTCCGGCCAAAAGTATCATGTGGATTTACAGTAGGTGACCCGATGCTAAGAAACCATTTAACAAAAATCCGGGGACACGATTTTTTAAAGGATAAATGCAAATTCTGTCCGGCCAAAAGTATCATGTGGATTTACAGTAGGTGACCCGATGCTAAGAAACCATTTAACAAAAATCCGGGGACACGATTTTTTAAAGAATAAATGCAAATTCTGTCCGGCCAAAAGTATCATGTGGATTTACAGTAGGTGACCCGATGCTAAGAAACCATTTAACAAAAATCCGGGGACACGATTTTTTAAAGGATAAATGCAAATTCTGTCCGGCCAAAAGTATCATGTGGATTTACAGTAGGTGATCCGATGCTAAGAAACCATTTAACAAAAATCCGGGGACACGATTTTTTAAAGGATAAATGCAAATTCTGTCCGGCCAAAAGTATCATGTGGATTTACAGTAGGTGACCCGATGCTAAGAAACCATTTAACAAAAATCCGGGGACACGATTTTTTAAAGGATAAATGCAAATCTGTCCGGCCAAAAGTATCATGTGGATTTACAGTAGGTGATCCGATGCTAAGAAACCATGTAACAAAAATCCGGGGACACGATTTTTTAAAGGATAAATGCAAATCTGTCCGGCCAAAAGTATCATGTGGATTTACAGTAGGTGACCCGATGCTAAGAAACCATGCAACAAAAATCCGAGGACACGATTTTTTAAAGGATAAATGCAAATTCTGTCCTGCCAAAAGTATCATGTGGATTTACAGTAGGTGACCCGATGCTAAGAAACCATGCAACAAAAATCCGAGGACACGATTTTTTAAAGGATAAATGCAAATCTGTCCGGCCAAAAGTATCATGTGGATTTACAGTAGGTGACCCGACGCTAAGAAACCATGCAACAAAAATCCGAGGACACGATTTTTTAAAGGATAAATGCAAATTCTGTCCGGCCAAAAGTATCATGTGGATTTACAGTAGGTGACCCGATGCTAAGAAACCATTTAACAAAAATCCGGGGACACGATTTTTTAAAGGATAAATGCAAATTCTGTCCGGCCAAAAGTATCATGTGGATTTACAGTAGGTGACCCGATGCTAAGAAACCATGCAACAAAAATCCGAGGACACGATTTTTTAAAGGATACATGCAAATCTGTCCGGCCAAAAGTATCATGTGGATTTACAGTGGGTGACCCGATGCTAAGAAACCATTTAACAAAAATTCGAGGACACGATTTTTTAAAGGATAAATGCAAATCTGTCCGGCCAAAAGTATCATGTGGATTTACAGTAGGTGACCCGATGCTAAGAAACCATGCAACAAAAATCCGGGGACACGATT
This sequence comes from Amaurobius ferox, assembly GCA_951213105.1. Classification (NCBI taxonomy): domain Eukaryota; kingdom Metazoa; phylum Arthropoda; class Arachnida; order Araneae; family Amaurobiidae; genus Amaurobius; species Amaurobius ferox. The sequence goes on along the minus strand of OX578150.1, from coordinate 22,090,445 downwards.
TTTTAAAGGATAAATGCAAATCTGTCCGGCCAAAAGTATCATGTGGATTTACAGTAGGTGACCCGATGCTAAGAAACCATGCAACAAAAATCCGAGGACACGATTTTTTAAAGGATAAATGCAAATTTGTCCGGCCAAAAGTATCATGTGGATTTACAGTAGGTGACCCGATGCTAAGAAACCATTTAACAAACATCCGAGGACACGATTTTTTAAAGGATAAATGCAAATTCTGTCCGGCCAAAAGTATCATGTGGATTTACAGTAGGTGACCCGATGCTAAGAAACCATTTAACAAAAATCCGGGGACACGATTTTTTAAAGGATAAATGCAAATTCTGTCCGGCCAAAAGTATCATGTGGATTTACAGTAGGTGACCCGATGCTAAGAAACCATTTAACAAAAATCCGGGGACACGATTTTTTAAAGGATAAATGCAAATTCTGTCCGGCCAAAAGTATCATGTGGATTTACAGTAGGTGACCCGATGCTAAGAAACCATTTAACAAAAATCCGGGGACACGATTTTTTAAAGGATAAATGCAAATTCTGTCCGGCCAAAAGTATCATGTGGATTTACAGTAGGTGACCCGATGCTAAGAAACCATTTAACAAAAATCCGAGGACACGATTTTTTAAAGGATAAATGCAAATCTGTCCGGCCAAAAGTATCATGTGGATTTACAGTAGGTGACCCGATGCTAAGAAACCATGCAACAAAAATCCGAGGACACGATTTTTTAAAGGATAAATGCAAATCTGTCCGGCCAAAAGTATCATGTGGATTTACAGTAGGTGACCCGATGCTAAGAAACCATTTAACAAAAATCCGAGGACACGATTTTTTAAAGGATAAATGCAAATCTGTCCGGCCAAAAGTATCATGTGGATTTACAGTAGGTGACCCGATGCTAAGAAACCATTTAACAAAAATCCGAGGACACGATTTTTTAAAGGATAAATGCAAATTCTGTCCGGCCAAAAGTATCATGTGGATTTACAGAAGGTGACCCGATGCTAAGAAACCATTTAACAAAAATCCGAGGACACGATTTTTTAAAGGATAAATGCAAATTCTGTCCGGCCAAAAGTATCATGTGGATTTACAGAAGGTGACCCGATGCTAAGAAACCATTTAACGAAAATCCGGGGACACGATTTTTTAAAGGATAAATGCAAATTCTGTCCGGCCAAACGTATCATGTGGATTTACAGTAGGTGACCCGATGCTAAGAAACCATGCAACAAAAATCCGAGGACACGATTTTTTAAAGGATAAATGCAAATCTATCCGGCCAAAAATATCACCGGGATTTACAGTAGGTGACCCGATGCTAAGAAACCATTTAACAAAAATCCGAGGACACGATTTTTTAAAGGATAAATGCAAATTCTGTCCGGCCAAAAGTATGTGGATTTACAGTAGGTGACCCGATGCTAAGAAACCATGCAACAAAAATCCGAGGACACGATTTTTTAAAGGATAAATGCAAATCTGTCCGGCCAAAAGTATCATGTGGATTTACAGTAGGTGACCCGATGCTAAGAAACCATGCAACAAAAATCCGAGGACACGATTTTTTAAAGGATAAATGCAAATCTGTCCGGCCAAAAGTATCATGTAGATTTACAGTAGGTGACCCGATGCTAAGAAACCATTTAACAAAAATCCGGGGACACGATTTTTTAAAGGATAAATGCAAAATCTGTCCGGCCAAAAGTATCATGTGGATTTACAGTAGGTGACCCGATGCTAAGAAACCATTTAACAAAAATCCGGGGACACGATTTTTTAAAGGATAAATGCAAATCTGTCCGGCCAAAAGTATCATGTGGATTTACAGTAGGTGACCCGATGCTAAGAAACCATTTAACAAAAATCCGAGGACACGATTTTTTAAAGGATAAATGCAAATCTGTCCGGCCAAAAGTATCATGTGGATTTACAGTAGGTGACCCGATGCTAAGAAACCATGCAACAAAAATCCGAGGACACGATTTTTTAAAGGATAAATGCAAATCTGTCCGGCCAAAAGTATCATGTGGATTTAACATCGGTGACCCGATGCTAAGAAACCATGCAACAAAAATCCGAGGACACGATTTTTTAAAGGATAAATGCAAATCTGTCCGGCCAAAAGTATCATGTGGATTTAACATCGGTGACCCGATGCTAAGAAACCATTTAACAAAAATCCGGGGACACGATTAAGGATAAATGCAAATTCTGTCCGGCCAAAAGTATCATGTGGATTTACAGTAGGTGACCCGATGCTAAGTAAGCATTTAACAAAAATCCGGGGACACGATTTTTTAAAGGATAAATGCAAATCTGTCCGGCCAAAAGTATCATGTGGATTTACAGTAGGTGACCCGATGCTAAGAAACCATTTAACAAAAATCCGAGGACACGATTTTTTAAAGGATAAATGCAAATCTGTCCGGCCAAAAATATCATGTGGATTTACAGTAGGTGACCCGATGCTAAGAAACCATTTAACAAAAATCCGGGGACACGATTTTTTAAAGGATAAATGCAAATTCTGTCCGGCCAAAAGTATCATGTGGATTTACAGTAGGTGACCCGATGCTAAGAAACCATGCAACAAAAATCCGAGGACACGATTTTTTAAAGGATAAATGCAAATCTGTCCGGCCAAAAGTATCATGTGGATTTACAGTGGGTGACCCGATGCTAAGAAACCATTTAACAAAAATTCGAGGACACGATTTTTTAAAGGATAAATGCAAATCTGTCCGGCCAAAAGTATCATGTGGATTTACAGTAGGTGACCCGATGCTAAGAAACCATGCAACAAAAATCCGGGGACACGATTTTTTAAAGGATAAATGCAAATCTGTCCGGCCAAAAGTATCATGTGGATTTACAGTAGGTGACACGATGCTAAGAAACCATTTAACAAAAATCCGAGGACACGATTTTTTAAAGGATAAATGCAAATTCTGTCCGGCCAAAAGTATCATGTGGATTTACAGAAGGTGACCCGATGCTAAGAAACCATTTAACGAAAATCCGGGGACACGATTTTTTAAAGGATAAATGCAAATTCTGTCCGGCCAAACGTATCATGTGGATTTACAGTAGGTGACCCGATGCTAAGAAACCATGCAACAAAAATCCGAGGACACGATTTTTTAAAGGATAAATGCAAATCTATCCGGCCAAAAATATCACCGGGATTTACAGTAGGTGACCCGATGCTAAGAAACCATTTAACAAAAATCCGAGGACACGATTTTTTAAAGGATAAATGCAAATTCTGTCCGGCCAAAAGTATGTGGATTTACAGTAGGTGACCCGATGCTAAGAAACCATGCAACAAAAATCCGAGGACACGATTTTTTAAAGGATAAATGCAAATCTGTCCGGCCAAAAGTATCATGTGGATTTACAGTAGGTGACCCGATGCTAAGAAACCATGCAACAAAAATCCGAGGACACGATTTTTTAAAGGATAAATGCAAATCTGTCCGGCCAAAAGTATCATGTGGATTTACAGTAGGTGACCCGATGCTAAGAAACCATTTAACAAAAATCCGGGGACACGATTTTTTAAAGGATAAATGCAAATTCTGTCCGGCCAAAAGTATCATGTGGATTTACAGTAGGTGACCCGATGCTAAGAAACCATTTAACAAAAATCCGAGGACACGATTTTTTAAAGGATAAATGCAAATCTGTCCGGCCAAAAGTATCATGTGGATTTACAGTAGGTGACCCGATGCTAAGAAACCATGCAACAAAAATCCGAGGACACGATTTTTTAAAGGATAAATGCAAATCTGTCCGGCCAAAAGTATCATGTGGATTTAACATCGGTGACCCGATGCTAAGAAACCATGCAACAAAAATCCGAGGACACGATTTTTTAAAGGATAAATGCAAATCTGTCCGGCCAAAAGTATCATGTGGATTTAACATCGGTGACCCGATGCTAAGAAACCATTTAACAAAAATCCGGGGACACGATTAAGGATAAATGCAAATTCTGTCCGGCCAAAAGTATCATGTGGATTTACAGTAGGTGACCCTATGCTAAGTAAGCATTTAACAAAAATCCGGGGACACGATTTTTTAAAGGATAAATGCAAATCTGTCCGGCCAAAAGTATCATGTGGATTTACAGTAGGTGACCCGATGCTAAGAAACCATTTAACAAAAATCCGAGGACACGATTTTTTAAAGGATAAATGCAAATCTGTCCGGCCAAAAATATCATGTGGATTTACAGTAGGTGACCCGATGCTAAGAAACCATTTAACAAAAATCCGGGGACACGATTTTTTAAAGGATAAATGCAAATTCTGTCCGGCCAAAAGTATCATGTGGATTTACAGTAGGTGACCCGATGCTAAGAAACCATGCAACAAAAATCCGAGGACACGATTTTTTAAAGGATAAATGCAAATCTGTCCGGCCAAAAGTATCATGTGGATTTACAGTGGGTGACCCGATGCTAAGAAACCATTTAACAAAAATTCGAGGACACGATTTTTTAAAGGATAAATGCAAATCTGTCCGGCCAAAAGTATCATGTGGATTTACAGTAGGTGACCCGATGCTAAGAAACCATGCAACAAAAATCCGGGGACACGATTTTTTAAAGGATAAATGCAAATCTGTCCGGCCAAAAGTATCATGTGGATTTACAGTAGGTGACACGATGCTAAGAAACCATTTAACAAAAATCCGGGGACACGATTTTTTAAAGGATAAATGCAAATTCTCTCCGGCCAAAAGTATCATGTGGATTTACAGTAGGTGACCCGATGCTAAGAAACCATTTAACAAAAATCCGGGGACACGATTTTTTAAAGGATAAATGCAAATTCTGTTCGGCCAAAAGTATCATGTGGATTTACAGTAGGTGACCCGATGCTAAGAAACCATTTAACAAAAATCCGGGGACACGATTTTTTAAAGGATAAATGCAAATTCTGTCCGGCCAAAAGTATCATGTGGATTTACAGTAGGTGACCCGATGCTAAGAAACCATGCAACAAAATTTCGGGGACACGATTTTTTAAAGGATAAATGCAAATCTGTCCGGCCAAAAGTATCATGTGGATTTACAGTAGGTGCTCCGATGCTAAGAAACTATGTAACAAAAATCCGGGGACACGATTTTTTAAAGGCTAAATGCAAATTCTGTCCGGCCAAAAGTATGTCGATTTACGGTAAGCGGACTGAGAGGTTGCTTATGGTCACCAGGACAGTAAATACGATGCTAAACAATCTAACAGAATTCCGAAACCTCCAAAAAATTTTTTAAAAAGCTAAGTACGAAACTGACCCGCTAGGACACTTCACACGAGGAGTTGCGATAGGCAATTCATTGCTTCGAAAGTTGTCAAAAGAAATCTGGGGACGCCAATTTTATGAATAAGTACGAAATCGATCCGGCCAGAAACCTCACATGTGCAATTACGGTAGGCACACTAAGCAGTTACTGGGAGTTTCCAAGACAGTACATCTGATACAAATAAGTATTTTAACTTAAATACTACAGGCCCGTTTTTTTAAGTATTTATTCTTGTATTACAGCTAGTCAAAAAACATATTATAAAACAAGGCTATAAAAGGGTTTACATCTAGAAATATATAAAAACAAGAAAGATCAATCATGCATAAAGCATTGATTATGAAACACTTTCCAACTTCAATGCAATTTTATTTAAACATCTCTAAAGTGCAATACATTCCTCAATAATATTTTTAAAATTATCACAATACCACATTAATTTATTATATTTGAAAACGTAAAACTTCATCGAGAAAAATTAACTTCATTCAAATGGCGACATTGAAATATAAATTGCCCGGTTTAAACATCTCTATAATGCGATACATTCCTCGGTAATATTTTTAAAATTTTCATAATACTACAATAATTTATTATATTTAAAAACTTCATCGATTACAATGAAATTTATTCAAATAACGTCATCGAAATATATAACTTCTGGCTCCCTCTGTAAAAGCAGCATTTCATTCACAAACAATTTTCCATTCATTTCATTCATCACAATTCTATAATTTATTTTATTTAAAGACTTAAGACCATGGAGGTACAAGTAATTAAACTCTATGCTTAAAACTTCATTGAAAAAATCGTCTGCTTCTCTGTTGTTAATGAGACCCAGACCGTCCGACCTACCAGAAAGGTGTAAGGTAACTGTTTAGACGGCCGGGAAGTGTCTGCTTCTCTGTGTAAGATTAATGAATATTTCATTCATATCAGCTATATTGCAGACTCCATGAGCTAAATAATTTTGCGTTAAAGAAATGCAGCAATTCTTATATAACTCATTCTACATTTTTTGGTATTTACATTCTCCATAAGGGAAAATTAGGCTTCGTTGTGGAAATAATCAAAGTTGGATGATCATTTAAACTCAAATATATTGTAATTACGTTGTTTCAGTATGTAGATGCACAGAATTTAAGCAAAAATAAAGCGGTTTTAGGACGGATACAACACTAAATATGAATTAAAAATAACTTTAAAAGTCACGATTTTGACACAAGATGGATGCCATATTTTATTTTGAAGTGGGTCATGCGATCTCTTCATATAATGGTCGCGTGATCTCTTCATATAAAATGTGCAATTATTATTTTAATTTTTATTTAAAAAACTACTAAATATATTTTGCTGAATTTTTTTTTATATATTGTATGGGATAATTTGAATATTTTCTAAAACTTTCGAAGCAATTTGTGAATTTTAAATCCGCTTAAAAAATGTTTGAAAAATTAGATCCCATAGGGTTCAGTGTATTTCATTTCTTCAATCTGGGTTCAATCCAAAACTAATTGGATGATATTATTCCTTTATATTCCCATATGTCCCACAGACCGTCGGAATACTAAAATTTCATTTTGATAAAGTCATTTTTACGACAGTTATCATGCTAACAGAATGAACAAAGTCATAAACACTTTTCAAATATGTTGTAAAGTGTTAAAAAGTCTATGCATGATAATTTCTTATATGTATGCTGCAGTTAGCAACTACAATTTATTATTTTCTTTAAACACGCTTGCTTTTGATAACTTATGAAAAATTCTATATCATCTATAATAATGTTTTTTTATCTTCAAAAATCCAATTTTAAAGCATTTTACAAAAGGTATAGCATGAGAAATAATTTAAAATTATTAAACCTTATCAGAATCGTAAATAGTTCGCTTTTTATTATAGGTATGAAAGTAGATTATAAAATGGTATTCTAAAACAATTTAAAATCTGATTATAATTAAAATATACATTAAATATTATATTGCATTTTTTTCAATAACTACTAATAATTCGAAGGGAAACATTCTACCATTTTCTTAAAAAATAACAAAAATAATTACTTGTTACTTTCCTTATATACATAATGTATAAGGAAAGTAATGCGACGGGGTCGAAAATTCGAATTCAAGTTTTCGACGGGAGAGAACGTTTCAAGCATCCCTGATCACGAATCAAGCATTTTTGAAGTGATGTCTGTGTGTGTGTGTGTCAGTGAGTCTGTGGAGACGATAACTGACGAATGAATGGACCGATTCGAACGAAATTTGGTACAAACAACACACCATAAACACTGGAAGCCTATTGTTTTTAAACGTAATCGAATGTTCAGAACCCCCTTAAATTTTCGAGTGAAATTTTGAAAAAATCGCCAAAAAATCAAAACCGCTAATAAAGTTACGCAAGTAGACATTTCTTATGTAATTTTTCATTAGAAAATGATTAACATAAATTTTAGAACGCTAACACGAACCGTTCTCCAGATATTGCACATTTTTCAAAAAAATTATCAAAAAGTCATATAAAATAAAAAAAATATATTTCCTATTGAGAAACATGTTCACTTTTCATATGTAATACCATACGATAAACTGGGTGACATCATTCTCGTGGATCTAGCTCGTTCCATTCATGAGAAAAGCTACTTCGTGTAATACTTTTGTATTTGAACGCCAATAATCATTTATCTGCTATAAGAATAACTTATTTCTCCGTCAGTAAAGCTTGGCGAGATTTTGGCGACGTATTTGGCAGAATGTCGTCAACTTGGCGACTTTTTGAAATGTAAAATTAACGAAAATCTCGGCAAATGGATTAAAATGACGCTAAATCAATGAAAATGACGACTAATTGTCGAAAATTCAATATCTTGGAAAGAATATAAGCATCTACTATAAGAATAACATTTTTTTAACTGCAAAAGTAGTAAATTCATTGTATTATATAAGGAAAGTCATGTGTTGCCCACATCAGATTTTTTATTATATGTTTAAAGTAAATATATAAATATATTATACGACAAAAACAAATTAAAAAAATCTGATGTGGGCAGTATATGACTTTCCTTATATAATGCAATGAATTTACTACTTTTACAGTAAAAAAAATAGGTTATTCTTATAGTAGATACTTATATTCTTTCCAAGATACTGAATTTTCGTCAATGAGTCATCATTTTCATTGATTTAACGTCATTTTTATCCATTTAGCAAAATTTTCGTTAATTTGCTAACATTTTAAAAAGTCGGCAAGTTGGCGACATTCCGCCAATTTCGTCGCCAAAATCTCGGCAAGCGTTATGGATGGAGAAATAAGTTATTCTTATAACAAATAAATGACTATTGGCGTTCAAGTACAAAAGTATTACTCAAAGCATCTTTTCTCATGAATGGAACGAGCTAGATCCACGAGAATGATTTCACCAAATTTATCGCATAATATTATACATGAAAAGTGAACATGTTTCTCAGCGGTTAATATATTTTTTTCTATTTTTGGGATTTTTTGATAAATTTATTTGAAAAATATGCAATATATCGAGAACGGTTCATGCTAGCATTCTCAAGTATGTCAATCGTTTTCTAAGGAAAAATTACATAAAAAAAATGTCCATTTGCGTAACTTTATTAAAGATGTTGATTTTTGGATGATTTTTTCAAAATTTCACTCGAAAATTTAGGGGGGTTCTGAACATTCGATTGCGTTTAAAAACATTAGGCTTCCAGTATTCATGGATTGTGATTTTTGTACCAAATGTCATTTGAATCGCTCCATTCATTAGTGAGATATCGTCTCCAGAGTCTCACTAACACACACACACGCATACTTTCACACATACACAGACATCACCTCAAAAATGTTTGTTTCGTGATCAGGGACGCTTAAAACGTACTCTCCCGTCGAAAACTCGAATTCGAATTTTCGACCCCCGTCATAATACTTTCCTTATACATTATGTATATAAGGAAAGTAAAAATGCTCGTAATTGAACACTTTAAAAATTAAATTATTTTATGCAATGTTAAACATTGTTTAAATATACCTGTTTTCTGAACCTGAGTGTCATGAAAAAGAAGAGACAAATTGCAAGATGCGTTAAGCGTATATTGAGTGCTGTTAAGACATTTTCCCTCCGCAGAACTTGTGAAAACATTCCATTATTTCTACAATTCTATTCTTTCTATAATTTTGATGAACTTAATACTAGAGACTAAAAACTAATATTCTTAGGAGCTTAATATTAATAGACTTCTTAAAACTTTTTTTGCTACTTTCTGAGTATGGGTAAAATGTCACTGGTATCCATTTTGGTTGTCATCCATTTTTTTTCTTTAAAATAAAGCACGCATTTTCTGCCCTCTCCCCCCGCCCTCCTTTATTTTCTCTTTCAAAATTAAATTAGAAAACTCAGTGATCAAAAACTTCTTATAAAGCTACTTGCTTTTCAGAAAAACTTTCAAAAGAGTATTACATTATATTTTCAAATTAATTTAAAACAGGAAAGATCCATCATGCATAAAATATTGATTATGAAACACTTTCCAACTGAAATGCAATCAGCTGAATATATCGCATCTCTAAAATGCGATACAGAGGAGATATTTTTTTAATTATCGCAGATATTCGTATAGAATAATATATTTACTTGAAAATTTAAAACTTCAGTGAAAAAAAATGAACTTTATTCAAATGACGTCATCGAAATATAAATCGTCTGGCTCTATGTAAAAGCAATGAATATCTCATTCATACACTTTTATTCCAGACTCTAGAATTAAATAATTTTGCATGAAAAAAAAATCAGCAATTTTTATACAACTCATCTTACAATCACTTGTCCATATTCTCATAAATTATCACAGTACTACTATAACTTATTTTACTTGGAAACTTAAAACCATGGAAGTAAAAGTATATTTTAACTCCATGCTTAAAACGTCATCGAAAAAGGCAATGCTATAAAATCGTCTGCTTTTCTATGTAAAATCAATGAATATTTCATTCATATCACCTATATTCCAGAATTCAGAGCTAAATAATTTTACCTTAAAAATTCAACAACTCTTATACAACTCATCTTACAGCTTGATTTGTTTACATTCTGCATACGTTAACATTAGGCTTCGTTGTAGAAATATTAATTTAAACTCAGATATATTGTAATTGCGTTGGCGCAGAATATAGATGCACAGAAAAGAAATAAATAAAAATTTAAGTGTTCTTAGGATGGATGCAACACTAAATCTAAATTTAAAAGAACTTTAAAAATCACGATTTTTAGTCTGGGAAAAAGATGGATGTCATACTTTATTTTAAAGTGGGCCACGTGATCTCTTCATATTATATGGGTGTAATTATTGTTTTCATTTTTATATGAAAAACTACCGAATATATTTTGCTGAAATTTTTTTACATATTTTATGGGATAATTAGAATATTACCTAAAATTTTCGAAGCAATTATGAATTTTAACTTCGCTTGAAAAATGTTTAAGAAATTAGATCCCATAGGTTTCAATGTATTTCACTTTTTCAATCTGGGTTCAATCCAAAACTAATTGGTCTCAACTCCGACTTTTTGTCGAATTTTACAAGAGAAAATTTAAAAAATCGGTATCTGGGCCCAAATAATTATAACTATAGTGTGTTACTCTTCAGTTTAAAGGACTTGAAAAAAACCTTTTGATTAATACCATACTTGACAATGGGGTAACTTGCCTCCAAATGGGGGCTAATGAAGTAACGAGCAAAAAAATTTGTATTGCGGCTATTTTTTTACAACTATTGAAACTATTAATTCTCTTGATTATTGAGTCAAAAGTAAACCCTTTCATGCATGATTATGTACAATTTTGTCCTATACTGCCATGTTAAAAAAGTATATAATTTCGAATAGATTTTAAGAAACTCTAATCCTAGATTTTTTTTAAAAACAAAACCGGATATAAAGTTTTGTGAAAATCCATATTACTTTTCCATACATATTAAAAATGCTTCTATTTTACCGATTTTTTTTTTTTTTTAAATCTTAAACCATCCTGTTTTCCTAATGTATACTTGGAGAAAAAATCCTAAAACATAACAAGCTAGAGGCTGAGGACTCCATAGCGTAGCATTAGAAAAATGAAACAGGTGATTGGAGTGCGGTTTAGATGTGACAGATTGACTGCTCACACACAGACGTTGTCACGTGTCGGTTTACATTCAGTAACACTTGAATAATTAGTTAAGGCCGCCACATTGTGCTAATTCGTTAAATAATCACTTTCAAACCAAATGTAAAAGTGGATACACATTTTTGTTGTTATTATTTTCAAACTCTTGATTTACATTTCAGTTGATTATCTTAGATTTGATAATTAACCTTTTCTTTTAGAGAGCAATAAAATGGGGTGCGGAGAAATAAAGAACAAAAGTATTCGAGTGGGGTATCAAAAAAATGGACACATCAAAACTGAGAGAAATTTTCTCATTTTTAATTTTTTGAGGAGGAGAAGTAAAAGATAAAATTTTTGTTTTCCCCTTAGTTGTAAGAAAAGTAACAGACAAACACAACTTAAAAACATTCCAGAGGTATCTAAATGCAGGAATACTAACATGAACGTTTATGGTTGATTAGAAAACAAGGGAGTAAAAAAATTTAAGGGGATGAGAATATAAGAATTAAAATATATTTTAAAAAATAGATATCATTTTAGACAAAGAAAAAATATGATTTTTGACATTAAAATTTAATAAACGCAGCTGAAACACTACTAAAGACGTGCTTATTTCCCATTAATTTTTATTTTATTATTCTCATTCAGGTATTTCAAAGAATGACAGTTCTGAGTATGTTATTGTATAAGATTAAAATATAAATTTCCATAATTTGATTAAAAATAGATTTTTTCTTTTTTTGTTGTTAAATTTTATCCAGATTTTATCCAGATTATTTTATCCACATTTTTTCTTCTTCGACCCATACCTTCCGACCTATCCAAAGGTGCAAGGTATTTGTTTGGACGGCATCCACAGGGATCGTATCCTCCTTACCCCACCAATAACCTCTCGGAAGGACTGGCGAACCGCCCGTATTCCGCATGAGCACTGGGACAGTTTGGGCTACGCCGGGAATCAACTCGGGTCGTTCGAGTGCAATCCTGTTCGCTAACCACTGGATTGTTCACCCCTATTGTCCTGCGGAGCCCTGTTTTAGAAATAATTTGAAAACAGAGCTTCTGCCACTTTTAATATGTATGCTTTATTTAGGACCCACATATAAGTTGGGAATAATGGATTAATTTTTATGAAAGCGTCCTTTAGTTTTCTATGCTTCGACGGAGTTCTTGAGGGCTCGTGAAGAACATACACAGATATAGATTTTTTTACTTTCCCTGCAATACATGGTAATGTATAGGGAAAGTATTAGAATCATGCCGAAAATCGCAACTCGAGTTTTCGACGGATCTACACGTTTCGAGACCTCTAGAATACGAAAAAACATTTTTAGCGTGACGTCTGTGTGTGTGTCTGTGTGTCTGTCTGTCTGTGCAGATTTTGTATCCACTCTAACTCAAAAACTAATGGACCGAATTTCACAAAATTTGGTTGGTAAGTCACTTGTGGGCGAATCTGGTGCTGATTAGTTTTGGGTATGATTCGTGAAAACAGAACCCGCCTTTTTTGCGAAATGGCCCGCAAAAGCTTGTATTCACTCTAGCTGGAAAACTAATGGACCGAATTTCGCAAAAATCGGTTGATAAATCACTTGTGGGATACCCTGGTGCTGATTAGATTTTGGTACGATTCGGAAAAAATAACCTGCCTTTTTTTTTGAGAAATGGCCCTCAAAAATCGTCGAAATCTAAAATACATACATACGTATACTCAAATATATCCATTAAATGCTTGTTTTATACGTAATTTTTAACGATGAAAAGAATAAGACCAACCCCATTACACTAGGACTAGCCGTTCTCGAGATATTTTAGTTTTTTCGCATTTTCTCCACGCCACCTTTGAAAATAAGTCCAGTTACCAAATGAGAATGAAAATTGAATTAAAAGTGAATTAAATTTAATTAAAATAAAGAGAAGTGAATATAAGTCTGCAGGGAAAGTCATGTGCTGCCCACATCAGATTTTTTTGTCCTAGAAAGAGAATCCGTGCATATCTTGGGCATTGTGCAGAGTTTTCTATCACAAAAAAAAAAAAAAAATTACCAACTCCTAAAATATTCTCTAACTAAAATGCCCCTCTCGTGAAAATTTAAAAACTTTCTATAAGAAATCTGCTTATAACCTTCCCCACCTATTTCATAGAACTTCTCAGTACTTATACTTTATGCATAAGATTTTCTTACTTTAATAGTTAATAAATTAATTGTAACCTGGCTGAATAGTTAATTATATAGTTAATCAAATAATTGCATTAAATTTTTTGTAACTTTCACTTAAAATTCCACTAATTTTTTTTTTCTTTTAAAAAGTCTGCAAGTTTTTTTCATATTTCCTGGACAAAAGGAGGTTGGCGAATTAATAGAATCCTACGATAGAATACTGCTCTTATCTTTCGAGTTCCGAGAATATTTGAAAGTCATTCATGATTGTACTTGCTTAATGTTTTTGTGCACATAACTGAGACATTTTGAGACGCATAACTCTTTTCGCAGAAACAAAAGTTCTATTGAATGTGGAAAAAGAAAATATTTCAAAATTTATCCGAAATATTGGTGGTGTCAGAGAAATAGACACATTCAAAATCGCAGAGGTCCAGCATTTGTCTTATTTTTTTATGGTAAAAAATTGCCCGGTATTTTCTAGGACAATGTTTTATGAACAATAACAAATCACAATCCATTTATTCTAATTCTTTGCCAAAACAGCAATTGAAACTTTACTGTGGATTAAAAATTCATCAGCAAAAATGTAAGGAAATCCACTGATTTATTTTTTTACTTTCCCTGCAATACATGGTAATGTATAGGGAAAGTATTGGAATCATGCCGAAAATCGCAACTCGAGTCTTCGACGGATCTACACGTTTCGAGACCTCTAGAATACGAAAAAACCATTTTTAGCGTGACGTCTATGTGTGTGTCTGTCTGTCTGTCTGTGTGTCTGTGTGTCTGTCTGTCTGTGCAGATTTTGTATCCACTCTAACTAAAAAACTAATGGACCGAATTTCACAAAATTTTGTAGGTAAGTCACTTGTGGGCGGGGCTGGTGCTGATTAGTTTTGGGTACGATTCGGAATAAAAGAACCCGCCTTTTTTTTAAATGGCCCGCAAAAGCTTGTATCCACTGTAGCTGAAAAACTAATGGACCGAATTTCACAAAATTCGGTAGATGAGTCACGTATAGGTCACCCTGGTGCTGATTAGATTTTGGTACGATTCAGAAAAAAATAACCTGCCTTTTTTTGCAAAATGGCCCGCAAAAATTGCCAAAATCTAAAATAAAAAACTACGTAAAAATCTAATGCCAAAATCTAAATAATGCAAAATGGCCCGCAAAAATTGCCAAAATCTAAAATAAAAAACTACGTAAAAATCTAATGCCAAAATCTAAAATAAAAAATACGTAATTTTTAACGAAGAAAAGAATAAGATCAATCCCATTACACTAGAACTAGCCGTTCTCGAGATATTTTAGTTTTTTCATATTTTCTCTACGCCATCTTTGAAAATAAGTCCAGTTATCAAATGAGAACGAAAATTGAATGAAAAGTGAATTAAATGTAATTAAAATAAAAGGAACTTAAACATAAGTCTGCAGGGAAAGTCATGTGCTGCCCACATCAGATTTTTAATCTTGGGAGTAAAACAAACCTTCTCTACAGGATAAAAGAGACAGCGAAGTGCAAACTGGTGCAATTATAGAGATTTTGAAAATAATTATAAAAAAAGTTGTAGTGATTTGATTACTATATTGATTGAAAATTTGACAGTAAAACAAATGATTAAAAAATAAAATAATTGATTAAATTAAAAGGAAAACAAAAGCTAATTAAAAATTGAGACATTTTAAAGTTACATGATAGGAAATCCATGAAAACTAAGATGTGTAGTAAATCATACTGTGGACGATCGAGCCATTTGGGTGATTATATGTATTGTTAGAAAGTAAATATGAATAGATTGTATGAGCATTTTTAAAAATTAGTTTGCATCCCCTTTAAAAATCCCCCCCTCAATATTTCTATTAAAGTTCACTTATAAAGGTATTAAAATGTTTTGTAAGGAATGACTTCTAATTAAATTAATAATTTCCCAGGGAGTGCCCCCCCCCCTGACAATCCCCCTAAATACGCCCATAAACAAAATGACTTATTTATATTAACGTGCAAAATATCCATCAAAATATCCATCAAAATGCATTTGACATTCAATTAATATCCAGTGCAATAAATATTTATTAATGAATTTTTGGGCGTCAAAATACAAAACTGTCACAGAGAGCAACTTATCATAGATGGAACAAACTAGATCTTGGAGAATAATGTTAAAAGATTTGTAGCATAATAATGCATATGGCAGGTGAACATTTTTGATAATGCTACTTTTTAAATTTTATATAATTTTTGTGAAAACTTTATTTGAAAAGCGTACAATATCTTGAGAATGGTTCATCTTAGCGTTCTAAAGTTTGTGCCATTCTTTTTACAATGAAAAATTACGTATGAAATGATTATTTACTTAACAGAATTGGAGGTCCTGTTTTTTTAATTGTTTTCTCAAAAATTCATTTATTAATTTTACAATATCTTGACCTTGAGAACAAACAGCTCATGCATCGTCCATCATTCGAATGGAAAATCAAATCAGAGATAATTATTTATTTACCAGTGTTGAAAGACTTGATTTTTAGAATAATTTTTTTTTTCAAACGTTCATTCGAAAATCGTGCAATATCTCGTTCATGCTAACATTCTAAAATATCCGTCATTCATTTTTTTAATGAAAAATTACGTCAGAAATTATTTATTTATTATTATTGAAGGTCTTGATTTTTTAATGATTTTTTTTTCTAATTTTATTCAAAAAATTGATGGGTCTTCCAAACATTCGATTGCGTTGAAAATCAACAGGATTCCGGTATTCACTGATTGTAATAATCGAACCAAATTATGTTTTAATAGCTCCATTTGTCTTATTACTCCATTTATTATTTGAGATATCGCATCTAGAGACTTACGGTCGCAAAGCATGATCATGGGAATGGAGGAGGCCTGTGCAGTGTTTCTTTTAGGCATACCTCCGTCCTCCCTGGTGGGTGGGGGCGATGCCCCCCCCCCCCCCCGGAGACGGGGATTCGCCCTCCCGGAGACATCTTATGTTAACCTAATTTCTATTTATGTGATAAATTTATATAGGGAAAATAGAAAACTCCCACCCCTTAAAATTTCATTCGCCCCCTCTGGCCAAAAAGTCCTGAAAGAAACACTGCTCATGAATGAAACTAACTAGATCCACGAGAATGATGGTAACATAGTTTTTGCATAATAATACTGCACATGGAACGTAAACTTGTTGGGCGATACCAACTACTTTTATTTTATGATTTTTAAAAAAAAAAAACGTGCAATATCTCGAGAGTCATTCATGTTGGTGTTCTAAATTTTATATTATTTGTTTTCTGGTGTTAAAATTACATCTGAAATGATTATTTATTTATCATTAGTGAAGATCCTGGTATTTTCAAAAATTCATTCGAAAATTGTGGGGTTCTTTCGAACAGTGTTTCTTTCAAGATTTTGTGGCCGGTGGGGGGGGGGGGGGGCGAATGAAATTTCAAATTTTCTATTTTCCCTATATAAATATATCTAAATGCTGTGTCACATAAACTGAAACTAGATTAACATGAATCGGGGGGGGGGGGAGGCTTAGAAAACTTGCCCCCCTAAAATTTCATTCCTCCCCCCCGTCCCCCGACAATAAAGGCCTGAAAGAAACACTGGGCCCATGCTGACGAGCGATAGCGAGAAGGGGGCAGTAGCCCCCTAGCAATCTACTAAATTTACTTCCTTTACACTAAAAAATTAATGTATAAGATCCCCGGCCTAATATTTTTAAGGTTGAAATGTATATTTTACCCTTCTCTGGATGACAACACGCAAAACTATTTCGAAATACCCAATTAAATTATATTCCGCGCTGACATATTGATAGCATCCACAATAAGCAATATAATCCATATATTAAAATATTTTAATAATTAATTCATCAATTTGGCGCTACTTTCGGCAATTTGTAATTTTGAAATTATTTTCGTCAATCTGAGACGATATTTCGCGACATGGTTCGCCAAATGTATCACCAAGCGTTACGGACAGAAGAGCTTTTCTTATATATAAATGACTATTGGCGAATTGTTAAACTTAAAATACACAACTATTACCCAAACTATCTTCTCTCGTGAATAGAACGAGCTAAATCCACCAGAATGATGCTAATAAATTTATCGCATAGTATTACATATGAAAAGTGAACATATTTTACAATAGTTAATACTTTTTAATTTTATGTGATGTTTTGATAAATTTATTTAAAAAATACTTCGGTGCAATATCTCGGGGAAGGTTCGTGGTAGCGTTCTAAAGTTTATGTCATTCGTTTTCTGATGAAAAATTACATAAGAATTAACCATTTACGTAACATTATTGAAAATTATGATTCTTTTTAACGATTTTTCAATTTCATTCGAAAATTTGGGATGTTCTAAACATTAGATTGCGTTTAAAATAAATATGATTCAGTATTCACTATTTGTACTATTTGTACCAAATTTCCTTCATGAGATATCTCATGCACGGGCACATACCCAAACACACACACATCACCTCAAGAACGTTTGATTAGAGTTCAGGAATGCTTGAAACGTGTTATTCCGACGAAAACTCGAATTCGAATTTTCAACCTCATCACAATACTTTCCCTATACACTATGTTATGAATGTAGGGAAAGTAATATATTGTACCATGGGCCTCTTGCTCTCTCAAATGTGGCCATTTATTTACAGCTGTTTGAAGATCGCTGCTTCATATATAGTAAATAAAAAAAAAAAAAAAAATGAAAATATTAACAATATGCATGCAATGTATTTAAAACTTGATTTTTAGCAGAAACTAGCAGTATACTCGTTCTTCGTACGGAATATACATTTTAAAGAAACTTAAAATTCGCAATCATGTCCAAATTCCTGTAGTATTCTAAATGACATTGTTATTCAAAACATTCTATTAAAATATTTAAATTAATGCTCCTAAAAGGAAGTTTAAGATTATTTGTTCTCGGTATACAAAATTATCTTCACAGACCCATGGTCCCGTTTGTGAACAAATTTACAAAAAATATGAAATTGAATCAATATATGCAAATATGAAAGCTCTAAAATTATATGAGAAGAAATACCCTTACTATTTATATTCTCGTAGTTAGAAGATATACCCGTGCATTAAAAGATTACCCGTGCTACATTATAGGAATTTTTAAAATCTTTGCCAAAATAAAACAGATGACGTACTAAATTGAAAATATCAATAATCCCGTAATTTTGAAACCTGAAGGCCGTAATTGATATAATCTAGTCAAAAATGCAATTTCTATAAAATTTATTTGATATACATTTCTTTATTATTTAAATCGGAAAAAAAATGTAATAAAAATCGTCTGCCTCATAAACACATTGGGTTTAAATCCGTTGCTAAGCGACATGATAAAATGATCTTCAAATAAATCGACTAAAAAAATACCGGCTGCATAATACTGTCTCTATGGAAGATTTATCAATGGGTTTTTTTGGTAATATCCCAACAACCCCTGGTTCTAGAAACTCGAAACATGGACAAAATTTTAAGTGGGGCTATTTCACTTCTACCCACAAAATTGAATGAAATTCGGCGCAGACGTTCTTGCGTGATGATAAGACAAACACACATACATACAGTTAGACAGATTTTCAATTTTATTTATATAGATATTTTTACATTTGGCTGGAGGATTTTCAAAGGGAAAAAAGGTGCATAGCTTTCTATGCGTCAATTAGCTTAATGGATGCATGCAGAGCTATGAATCCAACGCTTTTAAAAAACAATTGAATGCAATGTGGCGTCACTTTAAACAAATCGCAAATCAAAACATAACGAGGCACAAATAATGTTGAAATAGAGATGAAAACAGCAGACAATAATAAAACTTTCGCAATAATAAAAGGAATAGCTATTGAATGTTATTTTATAAAACAGGTTTATTTTGCTGGTCTAATGTTGCACATCCTATTTCAGAGCATGATATTCTGAATTCGAAATAATAGTTTTGCAATTCGTAATTTTATTAAAACAGTTTGCTAACTATTTTGGTAACTTTCCAGTTATTATGAGATATTGCTTTCTTTACATTGCATAGTGTATAGGCAAAGTATTGTGGCCGGGTTGAAAATTCGAATGCAAGTTTTCCCCGGTAGAGCACGTTTCAAACATCCCTGAACTAGAATCGAACGTTTTTGAAGTGATGCCGACGTGAGTATGTATCTATGTTGGTGTGTGTGTAATATTTATGTAGTCTGTGGATGCGATATCTCATGAGCAAATGGAGCATTTCGAACGAAATTCGGTGCGATTATTATAATTAAGGCGCGGATTTTGATGACCTAAAAATTCACTAAAAATGCCATTAAAATAGTGAAAAAATGCCCTTAAAGTTTTACATTATTATGAACTTAAAAAAAGAACGACATGAAAAATAAATTTAGTTAATTCATGATACAAATTTCGAAAGTTTTGAGTAATTACAAATAATTTAAATTGTTGTAATAAAAAATTTATATGTATAAATACCTGACTTAAAACTTTTATTATCCTGAACTGCGATAATTTAATTTCCCATGATAACATCGGAATTACATTGAATTATTAGGTGTTTTCTAATGTTCTCAAATGTAAAAGATTTTCTATTGTCGGAATATAAGTTTTTATACCGTGGAAATACCTGTTTGCACCACAAAACGGGAAGAAGTGTTGCGGTCCCGGGGGTTTGTTTGTAAAGATGCTAAGATGGGAATTAGCAAAAACACCCATTGCAACAGAAAGTATAGAAAACTAAATATGAAAAAAAATCCCTAAATATAGGAAATCTTATAAAAATACTAAATATTACCTCAAAAATGCTAAAAATGTCCTGAAAATGCTCAAAAATGCCCATAAAAGGGAAAAATAAAAAAAAAAAATAAAAAAAATGTAAAAAAATGCAGATTTCATCAAAATCCGCGCCTTAATTATAATTAATAAATGCTAGAATCTCATTGATTTTAAAAACAAACGAATGTTCGAGAGACCTCCCCCCCCCCTCCCTTAATTTTCGAATTAAAATTTGGAAAAATCATATACAAATCAAAGTCTTGAATAACTTAACATCACATAAAAATTTTCTTCTTATGTAATGTTTCGTTAGAAAACGAATGACACAAATTTTAGAAATCTAGCAGGGACCGTTCTGGAGATGTTGCATGGTTTTCAAATAAATTTATAGTAAAAATTGCATAAAATTAAAAAGGTGTTAATTATCGTGAAATATGTTCCCTTTCCATATGCAATATTATGCGATAAATTAGTTAATATCATTCTGGTAGACCTAGATCGTTTTATTTTCAGGAAAAGCTACTTTGTCGTTTTTGAGACCCAGACCGTCCGACCTACCACAAAGGTGTAAGGTAACTGTTTGGACAGCGGGGAAGTGCCGTCCAATACAGACTGGAACCCAGTGGCGGGAGGCATCCACAGAGACCGTACCCTCCTTCCCCTACCACCAACCTCTCGGAAAGACTTACGGACCCACATGTTTAACGTGATCGTACTACGCGTGAACACGGCGACAGTAGTGGCAGTGGCGGGAATCGAACCCGGGCCTACCGAGTGCAATTCCCGCTCGCTAACCACTGGGCTACCGCGCCCCAGAAGCTACTTTGTTGATGTTGCAGACCCAGACCGCCCGACTCATCCTAAGACATCGAGCAGCTATTTGGACGGCCGGGAAAGAGAAGCTACTTTGTGTAATAGTTGAAGACCCAGACCGTCCGACTCGTCCAGAGGACTAAGAGCAACTATTTGGACGGCATAGTTTTGCGTTTTGACAACCAACAATTCGCTAAATATCATTTATTTGTTCATCTGTCTGTTTATAATGCTAGGCGACAATTCGACAAAATATCGCCAACTTGGCGTCCTTTTCTTCTTAATTTCGCCAAATTGTCTAAAATGTTGCCAAATTGGCAGAAATGACAGTAAATTAACGAAATTGACGCCAAATGGATGAATATTTATTATTTTTCGGAAAATGATGTTCAATTTATTTAATAATGCTTAACGTTTTGTGAAAATTAATATTCTTGATTCAAAGCATAGTGTGTTTCACTGTTTGAGGGACAGTTACATTTTACTTGGGGGTCTAGGATGTCGTAAATAAATTACGGGGTGATGTAGTAATTATTTTTCGAAAGGGAATCGTATTAGTCAGTATGCGGGCTTAACGTCCAACATTTTATATCCCCATTTAGCGATGATTAGATAATTGTTATAGTGACGAGATTAGCATTTTCCAAATTAAACAAAGAAATGCTAAATACAATATTGACATATGAAAAGCATTTTAAGAATTGTAAATTTGAAAGAATCTATTGATTAGAACGCAAACCATCTGTTTTGTATAATAAAATACCATAGGTTCTAATTATTATAATCGTTTAATATACAAACTATATTGCTTAGCGGATTGTCAAATTAGATTTGTGCAACATAAATGTTAATAGTTAAACTGTAAAAGAAGGAAAGCCATTGCATTATGTAGGGAAAGTCATGTCCTGCCCACATCAGATTTCTTTTTATGCGATAAATGTAAGAATCAAATAAAAAATATGAAATTATTTTTGATTTCTCATCACTATTATGTAGATAAAGAATTGTTTTGCTGAGGTTTTGATTGTTAGGGTTTTGACGTTGAGGTTAAGGTTTGAAGTCGAGGTTCTAGCGAAAAAACACTTTCTGTGTACTTGGAGTGAATAGTGTGCGTGTTTGTCTGTAAGGTGTAAACACAACTGAAGAAATCTGATGTGAGCAGCACATGACTTTCCCTGCAGATTCAAATTCATATTTTCTTTATTTTTTTAATAATTCATTAGAGTGAGTTTAATTGCACCAAATAACATTAAATTTGCACTTTTTATTCAATTTTTGTTTTTATTTGGTAAATGCAGGAAATCTCAAATATCTTGAGAACGATTAGTCCTAAAGTGTAATGGAGTGTGTTATATTATTTTCCTCATCAAAAATTGCGTATAAAACAAGAATTTAATTAATACATTTCAGCATACGTAGTCTTTTTTTTCTTTTTTAGATTTTGACGATTTTTGTAGACCATTTCGTATAAAAAGGTAGGTTGTTCTTTTCCGAATCGTACTAAAATCTAATCAGCACCAGAGTATCCCAAAAGTAACTTATCAACCAAATTTTGTGAAATTTGGTAAATTAGTATTTTAGCTAGGGTGGACACATGAAATTTTTGCGGGCCATTTCGTAAAAAAGGCAGGTTGTTCTTTTTCGAATCGTACCAAAATCTAATCAGCACCATATCATCCTACAAGTAACTTAACTGCCAAATTTTGTGAAATTTGGTCAATTAGTATTTCAGCTAAAGTGGATACAGGAAATTTTTACAGGCCATTTTGCAAAAAAAAAAGGCGGGTTCTGTTTTTACGAATCCTACCAAAAACTAATCAGCATCAGGGTCTCACTCAAGTGACTTACATACCAAATTTTATGAAATTAGGTCCATTAGTTTTATAGTTATAGTGGATACATACATTGCACAGACAGACAGACACACAGACAGACACACAGACACACTGACAGATACACAGACACACATACAGACGTCACGCTAAAAATAGTTTTTTCGTATTCTAGAGTTCTCGAAGCGTGTAGATCCGTCGAAAACTCGAGTTGTGATTTTCGTCATGATTCCAATACTTTCCCTATACAGTACCATGTATTGCAGGGAAAGTAAAAAGAGTGCATCTATATGGCAATGAAATTGTATGCGCGTCTAACTTTAATATCTTCTGAACCAAGCGATGGATTTTTAATTTTTTTTTCAGGCAATGACGTTGAGTTCAGGGAATATATTGATAAAACTTATTTTACCACCCTACAACCCTATGCCGGGAAAAGAGATTTCCTGTTTTTCTGTCAGTCAGTATAACTCAACTGCTTAACGGATTTACATACCTTTTTCACTAGTTTGTAAAGCATGATTAGAGTATGTTTTTAGCTAAAGTAAGTCCAATTATTTTTCCTATATGCATAGTATAATGTATATGGAAAGTGTTGTAACGGGGTCGACCATTCGGATTCGAGTTTTCGACGGAAGAGTACGATTTAAGCATCTCTGAACTCGAATCGAACATTTTTGTGGTGATGTCTGCGTGTGGATGCGATATAAAATGGAGCGTTTGGAATGAAATTTTGTAACAATATTGCAATCCGTGAATAATGGAACCCTGTTGATTTTAAACGCAATCGAATGTTCGGAACACCCCTAAATTTTCGAGTGAAATTAAAAAAAAAATCAGAGACTTTAATAATGTTACTTAAATGATAATTTCCTATGTAATTTTCATTAGAATAAGAATGATACACACTTTAGAACGCTTACAGGAACAGTTCTCGCCATATTTCAAATAAATTTATCAAAAAGTCACATATAATTAAAAATTTTTATAAATATGTTCACTTTCATGTGTAATATTATGCGATAAATTTGTTAACACCATTCTCGTGAATCTAGTTCGTTCCATTCACAAAAAAAATGATACGTTGGGTAATTATGACGCCTAACAATTCGCATTTTGCAAATCTTAAGAAAAGCTATTCTCTCCACTTGTTTGTACCACTTGGCGATAAATTTAACGATCTTGGCGACTAATTTAGCGAAATATCCCTAACTTGGCGATATTTCGCCCTATAGATTGACGAATATATCGTCAAAATTGCAAAAATGATGCTGAATTAACGAAAATGACTCCAAATTGTTGAATTAATTATTAAAATATTTTAATATATATGCTATCAATATTGACAATTGTCGATTTGGAGTTGCGCAAAATATAAGTTAGTTGGATACTTAAACAGTTTTACATGTCGTCATCCGAAAAAGCGCCAAATATGCAATTCAAAGTCAAAATATCGTGCCGTAGAATTTATACATAATTTTTTCACTGTGAGAGAAGTAAATTCATTGCATTACATAGGGAAAGTCATGCACTGCCCACATAAATATTTTTTGTACTGCTTTAATATATATACAAGTGAAAATTTAAAATACACTTCCAAGCTATATATATCACTTTCCAGCCTTCTCTTGAAATACAATTATCGTCAATAATAATAAACAATTATCGTCATATCCATCCATAATTTTCATCACTTTGACAATTTCCATCAGTTTTTAACAATTTCCATCCGAAAAGTGTTTATAACTTTGGTCATTCTGTCTGTCTGTCCGTTCGCACGATAACTGTAGTAAAAATGACTTTATCTAACTGAAGTTTTAGTATGTTGTTGAGGCGATCTGCGGGATGTTTGAGAATGAAAATTAATAATATCATCCAATTAGTTTTGAATTTAACCTGGGTTGAAAAAACAGAAACACATAGAACTCTGTGGAATTTAATATTTTAAACACTTTTTAAGTGGAGTTAAAAATCCCAAATTGCTTCGAAAATTTTAGGAACATATCAAATTATTACATAAAATGTGTAAAAAAAATCAGCAAAATATATTGGGTAGTATTTTAAATAAAATTTGAAATACTAAATACATCCATATTATATGAACCGTTATATGAAGAGATCACGTGATTCATTGCAAAATGAAAGATGGCTTCCAATTTTTTTTTCTGTTGTACATGGCGTAGATTTTTTTAAAAATCATTGAAATTTATATTTAGTGTTGCATCCGTATATGAAACCGATTTATTTTTGCGTATTATCTATCTATTTAAATTTTGTGCAAACGCAATTAATATATTTTTAATTTTAAATTATTATTAAATTTTCTTTATTCTTATAATGAAGCCTAATTTTAATGCTAAACTACGTCATACAGAATGTAAACAAATCAAGCGACTGTAAGGTGAGTTGTAGAAGAATTGCTGAATTTTTTTTTTTGTCACGCAAGATTTTGAGTTCTGGAGTCTGGAATATAAGTGATATGAATGAAATATTCATCGATTTTATATAGTGAGGTAGATGATTTATATTTCGTTGACGTCATTTCAATAAAATTTATTTTGTGTAATTAGCATTGTCTTTTTCGATGAAGTTTTAAGCTTTCAAGTAGTAGTACTGGGATAATTTAAAAATGTCAGCTCTGAATGTATCACATTTTAAAGATGTTTAAATAAAATTGCATTTCAGCCGGAAAGGATTTCGTAATCAATGATTTATGCATGATTCATCTTTCTTGTTTCTTCTTGCACCAAGTCCACAAACACATAGGAAACAAGGAGTTTAAAAAGGAGCCTTTATGTAGTTGGAAATGGTGCTAATTTTATTTCAGTATTATATCGGAGAAAGTCCAATATATTTACTTGTAGTACTTATGAAAAGAAAATTACTTGGTATTCTGTTGAAATTCAGCAATAGAAAAATTGGAACAAAAAAGAATTGTACAGTTCATTTTCGATTGAACTTTTAAGTATTTTTATATTCTTTAGTACACTTATTTCATACAGTTGCACGAGTTTTCGGTAAAACTGAAACTAACATCTCTAGAATCGGAAGGCGAAATCCTTAGCGAAACTTCCAACGACCTGAAAAATTCAATGCTGAGTTCATATCAGTCATTATATCAGTCATATCATTTCATATCAGTCATTATCTAAGAAATATAGTTTTTCAGTAAAAATGTAATGTATTAATTTGTGTGTAAATATATACATATTTACACAATGTAAATATTTTAATCGGAAGTGACAGCTTTCGAACTAGAAGTGGAAATCCATAGTGAACCTCTCCCTTCCCATTTCTACCTTCTCCAGAATTTGATGCTGAATCCATGTCGGTCATCATCTTAACTTCATCCATAGCCGATTCTGAAAAAAAAAAAAAAATAGACGTTTAAGGGGGAAATTAAGAATAGGAAATGGCATTTCCCCAGAACTAGAAATGGAAATCCTTGTCTCTTAAAAACCTCCGGAAATTGATTCTGAATCCATATCAGATTTTATCCAAGCTCTAAAAAACAATAGTATGGCAAAATTTTTTGCCATCCGATAAAATACATGTTTTTGTATCTTTTAAATAGCTGCTTTTAACGCGAGAAATCCTCACCGAATTTCGGTGGTTTATTGAAACTAATTGGGTGTAGATTTATAATTAAAATATTTCAGATTTTGTGTCGTGCTAATTTTATTTCAGTATTATATCGGAGAAACTCGGATATATCTACTAGTAGTACTTATAAAAAGAAAATTATTAGTTACTCTGTTGAAATTCAACAATAGCAATGTATAGATGTGGGATAATAAATAATAGGGTTTAGCTAGGTATTGTAAGCGGTAATTGATATCTCTTTAGTTGCGCAACTAAGCCAATGCAGCCAATGTGGTGTATTGGAACCCACATTAAAAAGTAACGTCGAAACAGAAAAGAAAATATGATGTGGGCAGCACATGACTTTCCCTGCAGACTTATATCCACGTTCTCTTTATTTTAATTAAATTTAATTCCCTTTTAATTCAATTTTCGTTCTCATTTGATAACTGGATTTATTTTCAAAGGTGGCGTAGAGAAAATACGAAAAAACTAAAATATCTCGTGAACGGCTAGTCCTAGTGTAATGGGGTTGGCCTTATTCTTTCCTTCGTTAAAATTACGTATTAAACAAGCATTTAATGGATATATTTGAGCATACGTAGTTTTTTATTTCAGATTTTGGCGGTTATTTTTTTCCAAAAAATTTTCCAAAAAATTTCCAAAGAAAAGGCAGGTTATTTTTTTCCAAATTGTATCAACATTTAATCACCACCAGGGCTACCCACAAGTGACTTATCTACCGAATTTTATGAAATTCGATCCATTAGTTTTTTTAGCTAGAGTAGATACAAGTTTTTGCGGGCCATTTCGCAAAGAAAAAAAAGGCGGGTTCTTTTATCCCGAATCGTACTCAAAACTAATCAGCACCAGATTCACTCGCAGGTGACTTACCTACCAAATTTTATGAAATTCGGTCCATTAATTTTTTAGTTAGAGTGGATACAAAATCTGCACAGACAGACACACACACAGATGTTAGGCTAAAAATAGTTTTTTCGTATTGTAGAGATCTCGAAACGTGTAGATCCATCGAAAGAAAACTCGACTTGCGATTTCCGGCATGATTCCAATACTTTCCCTATTCATTACCATGTATTGCAGGGAAAGTAAAAACTAGCACAGAAAGTAAAATTAAAAATTTTAAAAATTCCTCAAAAGTTTAACTCAAATTCCAGTTAAATTTGAACAAAATGTTTATGATGATAATATAATCATGCATAAAAAAAAATCTAAATTTTTTAAAATAAAATTTTTTTAAAAATTCTATCAACTATTGCAAAGCTATTAGTAAATCAGCATAAAAGCTGACTAAATAGTGATTTATTACTCCTGCAAAGTCCACTTCAATGATAAGAGCTTGCAATTCCGCCCCAGTAGCTCAATGGTAGAGAGTCGGCTGGCCAGTTTGGAGATACAGGGTTCGATTCCCGATTGGGGCAGCAAGATTCTTTATACCCTTTCAAACTAGATTACGTAAATTTTTTAAAATAAAATTTTTTTAATTATCAACTACTGCAAAACTATTAGTAAATCAGCATAAAAGCTGACTAAATAGTGATTTATTAACTCCTGCAAAGTTCACTTCAATGATAAGAGCTTGCAATTCCGCCCCAGTAGCTCAATGGTAGAGAGTCGGCTGGCCAGTTTGGAGATACAGGGTTCGATTCCCGATTGGGGCAGCAAGATTCTTTATACTCTTTCAAACTAGATTACGTATATTGCTAGCCAAGCAAATTTTATTATGCTTTCGATATAGATTGTAATTAGACAAAGGGAGCAAAATTTATTTTATAAAATTAAGGACCATGAAAAAAGCAGTAGGCATATACATGCATTTATCCCTACAGGGATTTATAAAACTTTCAAGAAAAAATCCTCTGCAAGAAGAAAATAACTTTTGGAGAAAAGTGTTAGAGTGCAAAATTAAACACACATCCATAACAGAAGGCCTTCATTTCACTTCCTTAAGACGTACAAAAGTTTAAAAAAGGCCATAGCGCTTTCGAGCATAAGCATGCCCTTCATCAGTGGCTACACGGAAATAAAGTTTGAATCGTTCATATATAGACCAGATATAGCGACAAAATTTGCATAAATACAATTTACAAAATAATCTACGTTTAGACAAGGATGAACCGTAAACAATTTATCAAAAATTTTAACAACAAAAGAACAGCATATTAAATTACAATTTAATTACAGAAATCGAAAAAGGGGGGGGGGGCAATCAAGCATAATCCTAAAGAGGAAGACGTCAAAGATAACTTTGCAGTGACTTGAATTGCATGGAGTCGAGAATGAGTTGCCAAGCGTAACTCAAATTCATAACAGGGTCAAAATTACAAACGGACTCACGGTAAATATAAATAAAAAGAGATTCAAAAAGGAGGATATCACGAGGATTATTACAACGCATCAAAAGGAAAGTCTTTTCAAAAAGAGGCTGAAAATTATCTTTAACAACAAATTGAGCAAGAGCCGTAGAAAGTTTACTATCCCTGACATCCCGAGCATGTTCTGCTAAACGGATGCCAACGGTGCGTTTAGTACTTCCAATATAAAATTTAAAATTACCATTGGTGGACAACAGGGGAACAACATACACCCCAGCAAAGCTTTTAAAGTCATTCCTATCACCCAGTTTATCAGACCGAATACCGTTAAATAAAGAAGAAATATTAGAATGTGCAGGTCTGAAACCAAACTCAGAACAAAATTGGATAAAGGGGCGGAAAATCGTAGGATTGTATGGAAAACTAGACCTGTAAGTCAAACGATCTTTTAAGGCAATAAGTTTAGTATCAAAAAGGGTATATTTACGACGAACTTGGAAGAAAACCCTATAAATAAACTCAAAGGAGTAGGCAGCCTCACGGCCAAGGCCAAAAATAAATTCAATTTCATCACTTAAGGGTGAGCGTCAGTAAATCTTCTGCCCTATCCGCGCTTTGTTAACTTTCGCGGCACACATATTTCGCCGAAATTCTGCTCAAACAGTTGCGAAATATTTTCTTATAGACAAAATGCTATCCTTAGATTATATTAAAACTAAATTTAATACCCAATAAAACATAGAATATATGTTTTATTTTAATTTAAAATATTTTTGGTGCTGCCATCTGTTGTCGTAATTTAATTCATACCGACTATTTTTTATTTTTTAATGAGCATTTTTAAATGTCTATTCCTTCTAGTACGCTATTAAATACAACAACAGATCATATATAATGCCATATTCACGGAAACGTAATTGAACTTGGACTGGAAGGCAAAGGAACTTGAAGACAAAACTGCAGTCCTCAGTGATGTACATTCAGATCCCTTATCAAATTTATAGAATGATAAATTACCTTTCCGTGATTGTGGCATTATTATATATGATCTGTTGTTATATTTAACACTGTATTAAAAGGAATAGATATTTAAAAATGTTCATTAAAAAATAAAAATAATCGGTATGAATTAAATTACGACAACAGATGGCAGCACCAAAAATATTTTGGATTAAAATAAAAAATATATTCTATGTTTTTGGGGCATTATATTTAGTTTTAATATTATCTAAGCATTGCATTTTATCTTTCAGAAAATATTTTGCAACTGTTTGAGCAGAATTTCGGCGAAATATGTGTGCCGTGAAAGTTAACAAAGCGCGGATAGGGCAGAAAATTTACTGACGCTCATCCTTAAAGCAGAGATAGATGAACAAACATTAAAAGCGCGATTAAAATAAGCATAAAAAGAAGCTTTTTTAGAGGAAAGAGGATGGTAAGAATTAGCAGGAATGCAAGAATTAGTAAAAGAAGGTTTACAGAAAACCGAGGTATGAAAACCAGTAGCAGAACGGTTGACCAGTACATCAAGAAAAGGCAAAGAACCATTAGTTTCATGTTCGACAGTAAAATTGATAGAAGGGTAAAAATCATTAACTTTAGATAAAAGAAAAGAAAGATCTTCTAAATCACTATCCCAAACAATAAACACATCATCCACAAAACAGCACCAAAGAGAGGGGGGGGATAAAAAACCATACAATCAATACAAACCATACCATTTCCATACAATCCTACGATTTTTCGCCCCTTTATCCAATTTTGTTCTGAGTTTGGTTTCAGACCTGCACATTCTAATATTTCTTCTTTATTTAACCGTATTCGGTCTGATAAACTGGGTGATAAGGATGACTTTAAAAGCTTTGCTGGGGTGTATGTTGTTCCCCTGTTGTCCACCGATGGTAATTTTAAATTTTATATTGGAAGTACTAAACGCACCGTTGGCATCCGTTTAGCAGAACATGCTCGGGATGTCAGGGATCGTAAACCTCTTACGGCTCTTGCTCAATTTGTTGTTAAAGATAATTTTCAGCCTCTTTTTGAAAAGTCTTTCCTTTTGATTCGTTGTAACAACCCTCGTGATATTCTCCTTTTTGAATCCCTTTTTATTAACACTTTACAACATAGTTGAAAAGTGTTTATGACTTTGTTCATTTTGTCTGTCTGTCGGTCTGTCGGTCTGTCTGTCTGTCGATCTGTCTGTCGATCTGTCTGTCTGTCTGTCTGTCTGTCTGTCCGTTAGCACGATAACTGCCGTAAAAATGACTTTATCAAAATTAAATTTTAGTATGTTTTTCAGACGGTTTGTGGGACCTATGGGAATATAAATAAATAATATCACACAATTAGTTTTTTATTGAACCCAGGTTGAAAAAATGAAATACATTGAACCCTATGGGACCTAATTTTTCAAATGCACTTTCGTACGTCCTAGAGAGTTCAAATTTGGGTACACAGCTTAAATTTGTTGAACATTTTATTCCACAAAAATTTGGTGGATCTTTAAATATAGATCATACATTAATTTCGAAATGGCCTGCAAATAATCCCCGTTCACTTCTATAAATCATTGTTGTAATATTGTTAAAAATTCTGATGTGCGCAGCACATGTCTTTCCCTGCAGACTCATATTCACGTTCTCTTTATTTCTTCAATAATAATTTGAGTTTATCTGCACAAAATAACAGCTATAAGTATTTTAAATGACATTGAATTTGCACGTTAAACTTAAATTTGGTTCTCATTTGATAGCTGAACTTATTGTCAAAGGTGGCGTAGCGAAAACGCGAAAAAACTAGAATATCTCAAGAACGGCTAGTCTTAGAGTAATGGGGTTAGTCTTATTCTTTTTGTTGTCAAAAATCACGTATAAAATAGGAATTTAATTGATATAATTGAGCACACGTAGTCCTTTATTTTTATATTTAACGATTTTTGCGGGCCATTTCGCAAAAATAGCCCGTTCCTTTTTCCTGAATCGTACTAGAATAACCTACAAATGATTTATGTACCAAATTTCGCTAAATTTGGTATATAAATCACTTGTAGGTCACTGAAATATTATACACCAAATTTTTTGTTAAATTTGTTCCATTAGTTTTTAGCTAGACATAAGGCAATAAGACAATTTTAGCTAGACATAAAGGCAATTTCTGCCGGCCCTTTCGCAAAGAAGGCAGATTCTTCTATTACGAATCGTACTATAATCTAATGAACATCGGGATTTCCCACAAAAAACATATCTACCAAATTTTATGAAATTCGGTCCATTAGTTTTTCAATTAGAGTGGATGTAATATCCTCACAGACACACAGAAACATACACAGATACACTCTTACACACACAGACGTCTTTCAACACGCTAGCATAAAATCAGTAGTCAGTCGTAGAACAAAAGTCATAAAAAATAGATTAGAAACAACTTGTAGGAATACAAGTAGCAAAACAGATGAACAATACATCAGCAAACCGATCAAACTTGCTTCAGAAATAACTGCAGTAGTTCTTTAAACTATTATTGTAGTTCAGTGATTTTAAGGATGAGCGTCAGTAAATCTTCTGTCCTATCCGCGTTTTGTTAACTTTCGCAGAACACATTTTTCGCCGAAATTGTGCTCAAACAGTTGCGAAATATTTTCTGAAAAATAAAATGCAATGCTTAGATTATATTAAAACTAAATTTCATACTCAATAAAATATAGAATACATTTTTTATTTTAATCCAAAATATTTTTGGTGCTGCTGCTGCCATCTGTTGTAATTTAATTCATACCGATTATTTTTATTTTTTTATGAACATTTTTAAATGTTTACTCCTTCTAATACAGTTTTAAATGCAAAAACAGATCATATATAATAATCCCACAATCAGGGAAAGGTAATGTCTCATTCTATAAATTTGATAAGGGGATCTGAATGTGCGTCACTGAGGCCTGCAGCCTTGTCTTCAAGTTCCTTTGTCTTCAAGTTCAAGTTCAATTACCTTTTCGTATTATGGAATTATTATATATGATCTGTTGTATTTAATACCGTATTAGAAGGAATAGACATTTAAAAACGTTCATTAAAATATAAAAATAGTCTGTATGAATTAAATTACGACAACAGATGGCAGCACCAAAAATATTTTGGATTGCAATAAAAGATATATTTTATATTTTATTGAGTACTAAATTTAGTTTTAATATAATCTAAGCATTGCATTTTATTTTTCAGAAGATATTTCGCAACTTTTTGATCAGAATTTCGGCGAAAAACGTGTTCTGCGAAAATTAACAGAGTGCGGATGTGAGCGTCAGTAAATTTTCTGCCCTATCCGCGCTTTGTTAACTTTCGTGGTACACATATTTCGCTGAAATTCTGCTCAAACAGTTGCGAAATATTTTTTATAGATAAAATGCTACGGTTAGATTATATTAAAACTAAATTTAATACCCAATAAAACATAGAATATATGTTTTATTTTAATTTAAAATATTTTTGGTGCTGCCATCTGTTGTCGTAATTAAATTCATACCGACTATTTTTATTTTTTAATGAACATTTTTAAATGTCTATTCCTTCTAATACGCTATTAAATACAACAACAGATCATATATAATGCCATAATCACGGAAACGTAATTGAACTTGGACTTGAAGACAAAGGAACTTGAAGACAAAGCAGTCCTCAGTGATGTACATTCAGATCCCTTATCAAATCTATAGAATGATAAATTACCTTTCCGTGATTGTGGCATTATTATATATGATCTGTTGTTGTATTTAACACTGTATTAGAAGGAATAGACATTTAAAAATGTTCATTAAAAAATTAAAATAATCGGTATGAATTAAATTACGACAACAGATGGCAGCACCAAAAATATTTTGGATTAAAATAAAAAATATATTCTATGTTTTTTGGGGCATTAAATTTAGTTTTAATATAATCTGAGCATTGCACTTTCTCTTTCAGAAAATATTTCGCATCTGTTTGAGCAGAATTTCGGCGAAATATGTGGGCCGCGAAAGTTAACAAAGCGCGGATAGGGCAGAAAATTTACCGACGCTCACCCTTAAGAAAGGTGAGAAAGAATTCCATAACCTTAAGTTGGAAGAATTTATATTTAAGCACAAGCTATTTATACGAGAAGAAAGGGGTAAAAGTTGATTCCTATTTCGAGCATTGTAATTATGATAGTGAAAATTAGCAAAAGAAAATAAGACAAAGCTGATTATGTTGAATATGCTGAAACATAAACAAAGTCAAACGATAGTGAAAAATCGCAGTAGCTGGCAAAATTTTATAGTAAGAATATATATCATGGTGGTAAATATTCCAATCAAAGGAATCTTTAAGCAGCGATATATACTTATTTTTGTAGAATGCGAAGCCTGTTTATATTTCTGGTAGTAGTGTCTGGTCCCAAATAAGATTACAGTATCACAAATGAGGGAAAATTATACTGTAATAGAGGATAATTAAAACAGTTTTAGGTGAAAAGATTCATAGTTGCATTTAATGTTGATCTGATATTGGATCACTACATTGGCATTACACTGGAAATATTTCTAATGTAGTGCCAAATGTTGGGGTTACACTGACCGCCAATATTGGCTAAATATTTTCATTACAATATTACGCCAATTCTAATCTTACATTGGAAATATTTCGAATGAAACGCCAGTACTGGCGTAATATTTTCCCCATATTTTAAGCCATTATTGGGCAACTTCCGTCAAAATGTCCACTTTTCATATTGGTTCAATATTTCCAATATTGGCTGCCAATATTGAGCCAATATTGGATGGCTACTAGAGATAATTTTATTCTAACGAATCCAATGTTTTTCCTTACTTTGCTACAAAGGGTCAACAAGTTTATTCCATTTTAAGTCATTTTGTAAAATCAAGTTCAAGAAAACATCAGAAGAAAAAAGAATACGTGGGCCATTTATATAAATATAATTTATATTAGGAGCAGATTTTTTCCTATTAAAAAGGACATAGTTTTTTTAGTATTTAAAGTTAAGAAGTTTTGATCAAACCAGTCTATAAAGTTTTAGATTAGAGGATTCGCTTGATTAAAAAAGGTTCGAATGTTTTCATCAATGGAAAATAAGCTCGTATCATCAACAAAAATTATTTTGGAAGCACAAGAGGGAACATAGAAGATATCATTTATATATATATCAAAAATAGAATAGGTTTTAAGATTGAGCCTAGAGGGACACCAGTGCAGATAGTTTCATAGCTAGATCATACGTTTTGTAACTGGACGAATTGTTTACCATCAGTTGAGTAGTTTTTGAATTAAATATTAGTTATACCTCTAATACCACCAATGCAGTCATGTTTTGTCAAGAGACGTTGATGATAAATAGCATCAAAAGCATTTGACAGATAAATAAAATACCGAGAACCGAATGTTTAATATCAAGATTACACTAAATAGTATTTCGGGCTGTCAAAACTGCAAATTCAGTCGATTTTCGTTTTCGAAATCCAAATTGGCTGGGATGAATAATGTTATTTTTATTAAGAAAATCAATAAGTCTAACACAGAGTAACTTTTCAAAACTTTAGCAAAATCAGTCAAGACAGTAATGAATCAATAATTTAGAATATTCTGAGTATTACTATTTTTAAAGATCGGAGAAATTTTACCTATTTTGAAAAGGTGCGGAACATGGCCAGTTGAGAAGATAAGTTTATGATATGACATAGAAGAGCAGAAAAAATGGTTGAAATTGCTTTTAATACCTTAGGGTGTAATTCATCATAACCCGGCCCTTTTTTAATGTCAAGATGCAGCAGAACTTTTCAAATTTCATCAGGAGTGATATGAGCAAGAGTCATTGAATATAAAACATTATAAGGGTGGCACAAAGAATCAGAATTGTGAAGATGTCGTTGTGAGGTAAGGTTCGATGGATAAGTAATAAAACGGTTGCTAAATGTCTGAGCTAAAGTTTCGGTATCTGAAATTTCACGGTCTTCCAGAATTAAGCTATAAAGATAATTTAGAGTTTTTCTTTTGCTAGGTAATTTATCTAAGTCCATACTTTAACAGATACATTTAAAACAGAATTCTTGATAATAAAGTTTTTTCTTTTTTGCAAATATAAGTTACCTATTTAGCCAGTTCTTATAACTTCGGAAAAACTGCCAGCCAATATTTGATTTGGTATTTAAGAATTTGGGATATAGTTTAATTTCACGTTTAATACATCGATAAAGTTTATTTGTAATCCAAGGTTTCTTAATATTTTTGTGAGCTGAAATTGAGACAAAGGGAAAGTGAAAGTCATAGATTCTGATCACTTCAGAAGAAAATATATCGTAGGGTGTGTGAGGGTTGTGGTAGGTAGTGATCTGAAAACAATCAATATTTTGTACAGCATTCTTAAAAATTTTCATGTTGCGGTCACTTAAAAATGTGACACCCTTAGAAATAGGAACGTAAGGATTCCTTAGGGTAACATTTACATCGGCAAAGATATTTCTCTGTGATATTTAATGTTTAACGAAACAAGAATGATACACATTTCTCTTTATTAATAAATACTTAATGAAAAAAGGAAAGTGGCATATTTTTCTTTAATATTTAATATTAAATAAAATAAGAATATCACAAATTTCTCTTTATTATATATTTTTTAATAAAAAAATAATAACACTTATTTGTCTTTATTATTTAATACTTAAAGAAATAATAATGAAACATATTTCTCTTTCATATTTATAAAAATAAATTATTGTATATTTCTCTTTAATATTTCATAAAAATAAATTGTTGCATATTTTTCTTATTATTCAATATTCAATGAATATTTAATATTATTTAATATTTAATATTGAATTAAGAATGCCACATAATAACCATTATTATTAAACATTTTATAAAATAAGAATGACAAATATTCCTTTTGAATATTTAATATTTTATAAAATAAGAATACCACATATTTATCTTTATAATTTAATATATAAGGAAATAAGTATGCCACATATTTATCTTTATTAGTAAATAATTAATAAACTGAGAATGTGACATAGTCCTCTTTATTATTTAAATATTTAATAAAAAATAATTTTATATATTTCTCTTTATTATTTCATTTATTAGAATATCGGATACTTCTCTTTATTATTTAACATTAAATGAAATAAGAATTTCACGTATTACTCTTTCTTATTGAACATTTTATAAAATGAAGATGTCATATATTTCTCATTATTATTTAATATTTTATAAAATATGAATGTTAGATATTTCTTTTTATTATTAAATATTTAATAAAATAAGAATGTCATATATTTCTTTTTATTATTTAAGATTAAATACATTAAGAATATCACATATTTCTCTTTATTATTTAATAAAACAAGAGTGTCACATATTCTTTTTATATTTTATGAAAACAGAACGTCATATAATTATCTTTATTATCTATTTTTTAATAAAACAAGAGTGTTACATATTCTCTTTTTTTATTTTTTGAAATAAGAATGCCACGTAATAAATCTTACTCTTTATTTACTCTTTATTACTAAACATTTTAAAATATAAGAATGTAACATATTTTTATTTATTATTAAATATTTTAATAATAAAAAAATATGTGACATACTTATTTTATTGCATATTTAATAATAAATAAAATATGTTACATTCTTATATTTTAAAATGTTTAGTAATAAAGAGTAAATAAAGAGTAAGATTTATTATGAGGCATTCTTATTTCATAAAATAAAAAAAGAGAATATGTAACACTCTTGTTTTATTAAATAATAAATAATAAAGATAATTATCTGACGTTCTGTTTTCATAAAATAAAAAAAGAATATGGCATTCTTATTTCACTATATATTAAATTATAAAGATAAATATGTGGTATTCTTATTTTATTAAATATTAAATATTTAAAAGTAATATTGTTTTATTAAATAATAAATAATAAAGACACTCTTGTTTTATTAAATAATAAATAATAAAGATAATTATGCGACTTTCTGTTTTCATCAAGTATTGAAAAAAGTGAAATATGCGACATTCGTATTTTATTTAATATTTAAATAATAAGGAAAAAATATGTGACATTTCATTTTTAATAAATATTTAATAAAAATAAATATGTGACATTATTATTTTATTTAATAATCAATATATTATTTTATTATAAAAATTACATTATTATTTTATTATAAAAATAAATATGTGACATTATTATTTTATTTAATAATAAATTTTATTAAATAATAATAATAAATACACTCTTGTTTTATTAAATAATAAACAATAAAGATAATTATGCGACTTTCTGTTTTCATCAAGTATGGAAAAAAGTGAAATATGCGACATTCGTATTTTATTTAATATTTAAATAATAAAGAAAAAATATGTGACATTTCATTTTTAATAAATATTTAATAAAAATAAATATGTGACATTATTATTTTATATAATAATCAATATAAAACAGAAATATGTTTCATTTTTATTTCATTAAATTTTAAATAATAAAGAGATATATGTGATATTCTTAATGTATTTAATCTCAAATAATAAAAAGAAATATATGACATTCTTATTTTATTAAATATTTAATAATAAAAAGAAATATCTAACATTCATATTTTATGATATATTAAATAATAATGAGAAATATGTCGCATTCTTATTTCATTATATATTAAATTATAAAGATAAATATGTGGTATTCTTATTTTATTAAATATTAAATATTTAAAAGGAATATTTGTCATTCTTATTTTATGAAATGTTTAACAATAATGGTTATTATGTGGCATTCTTAATTTAATATTAACTATTAAATAATATTAAATATTCATTGAATATTAAATAATAAGAAAATATGCAACAATTTATTTTTATGAAATGTTAAAGAGAAATATACAATAATTTATTTTTATGACATATAAAAGAGAAATATGTTTCATTAATATTTCTTTAAGTATTAAATAATAAAGACAAATAAGTGATATTACTTTTTTATTAAAAAATATATAATAAAGAAAAAATTGTGATATTCTTATTTTATTAAATATTAAATATTAAAGAAAAATATGCCACTTTCTTTTCTTTATTAAGTACTTATTAATAAAGAGAAATGTGTATCATTCTTGTTTCGTTAAATATTAAATATCAAAGAGAAATATCTTTGTTGATGTAAATGTTACCCTAAAGAATCCTTAAGTTCCTATTTCTAAGGGTGTCACATTTTTAAGTGACCGCAACATGAAAATTTTTAAGAATGCTGTACAAAATATTGTTTGTTTTCAGATCACTACCTACCACAACCCTCACACACCCTACGATATATTTTCTACTGAAGTAATCAGAATCTATGACTTTCACTTTCCCTTTGTCCCAATTTCAACTCACGAAAATATTAAGAAACCTTGGATTACAAATAGACTTTATCGATGCATCAAACGTAAAGTTAAACTATATCCCAAATTCTTAAATATCAAATCAAATATTGACTGGCAGTTTTTCCGAAGTTATAAGAACTGGTTAAATCGGTAGTAAATTCATTAAATTATTCATTAAATATTAAATATTAAGAAAAATATGCAGCAATTTATTTTTATGAAATATTAAAAAGAAATATACAATAATTTATTTTTATGAAATAAAAAAGAGAAATATGTTTCATTACTATTACTTTAAGTATTAAATAATAAAGATAAATAAGTGTTATTATTTTTTTTATTAAAAATATATAATAAAGAGAAATTTGTAATAGTCTTATTTTATTAAATATTAAAAAATATGTCACTTACTTTTTTATTAAATATTTATTAATAAAGAGAAATGTGTATCATTCTTGTTTCGTTAAATATTAAATATCAAAGAGAAATGTCTTTGCTGATGTAAATATTACCCTAAAGTATCCTTACTTTCCTATTTCTAAGTGTGTCAGATTTTTAAGTGAACGCAACATGAAAATTTTTAAGAATGCTGTTGAAATTATTGATTATTTTCAGACCACTACCTACCACAACCCTCACACACCCTACGATATATTTTCTTCTGAAGTAATCAGAATCTATGACTTTCACTTTCCCTTTGTCCCAATTTCAGCTCACAAAATTAAGAAACATTGGATTACAAATAGACTTTATCGATGCATTAAACGTAAAATTAAACTATATCCCAAATTCATAAATATCAAATCAAATATTGACTGGCAGTTTTTCCGAAGTTATAAGAACTGGATAAATCGGTATTAAATTCATTAAATTATTCATTAAATATTAAATAATAAGAAAAATTTGCAGCAATTTATTTTTATGAAATATTAAAAAGAAAAATACAATAATTTTTTTTTATGAAATGAGAAAGAGAAATATGTGTCATTACTATTTCATAAAAATAGGAGCCACATAATAAATCTTACTCTTTATTTACACTTTATTACTAAACATTTTAAAATATATGAACGTAATATATTTTTATTTATTATTAAATATTCAATAAAATAAGTATGTCACATATTTTTTATTATTAAAATATTTAATAAAACAAAAAAGCTACAAATTTATCTTTATTATTTAATGTT
Organism: Amaurobius ferox; assembly: GCA_951213105.1. Classification (NCBI taxonomy): domain Eukaryota; kingdom Metazoa; phylum Arthropoda; class Arachnida; order Araneae; family Amaurobiidae; genus Amaurobius; species Amaurobius ferox. The sequence goes on along the minus strand of OX578150.1, from coordinate 22,049,872 downwards.
TAATGAAATAAGAATGCCACGCATTTCGCTTTATTATTTAATATTTAATGAAATTAGAAAACCGCATACTTCTCTTTATAATTCAATATTTAATAAAATATAAATATCAGACTTTTCTCTTTATTTTTTAATATTTAATGAAATAAAAATTCCACATACTATTCATTATTATTAAGTATTTAATAAAGTAAGAATGTCACATATTTCTCTTTATTGTTTCATAAAATAAAATTGTCGTATATTCCTCATTATTATGTAACATCTAAAGAAATAGGAATGTCACATCGTACTTTTTATTACTAAATATTTTATAAAATAGGAACGTCACAGATTTCTCTTAATTATTTCATATTTAATAAAATAAGAATACCACATATTTCTCTTTAACTTTTAATTTTAAATAAAATGAGAATGCCACATATTTCTTTTCGTTATTAAATAATTAATTATTAAATATTATATATATAATAAGATTGTGACATATTTTTCTTTATTAGTTAAAATTAATAAAATAAGAATACCATACATTTCTCTTTATTATTTAATATGTAATAAAATAAGAATATCAGATATTTCTCTGTATTATTAAATATTTACTAAAAACAGAATGGCATATAAGTAGATGAGGAAGGCCGGTTCACCGCCAGAGGCGGTATGTGCGGTATGCGGTATGGCCGCCATCTTGAATTCTGTAATCCTGGACGGGGATGTAAAAAGGGGGGAAATGAAAAAAAGGTGGGGGTAAAAAATTTTGGAGAAACTTTTTGTCGGGTGGCAACGATTTCGTACTCTTGTACGAGGGGTTGAGGGGGAAATAAATTTTTTGGAATGAGATTTTTTCTAAGTATAGGAGAATCTTTTATCGGGGTGGCAACACCGTCGGTGGCGGTATGGAACAATAAGCGCCCCCTAGTGGCCTAAAGGGGTACTAATAGGGTAATTAGGAATTTTGTGAAAATTAATAAAAAATTGAGTTTTTAAAATTTTTTAAAAACTTTTTTAATTTTACCAAAATATTACATAGAGGATACTTTCTGGAAATACCAAAAAATATTTATTTTTTCTTTCCAGAAACTATTTTTAGGCAGCATTGCTTCAACCGCATTCTGGCGAACCCTCCTTCCTTATCTACTAGCATCCTCACCTTTTTAAGGTTGTAAATGATTATATAGCATATGTAGATGATAATTATAAGTAATTTGAGGGTTTTAGCTAGTTTCTGGGTGAATTTGATGATTATTGATGATTTTTTCGTTTTATGTCCATTCTATGAATCCCTGTAAAGTGAGTTTTCTTGCAAAAGTACGGGGGTTTCACGTTGTATGAGTGTGTATTTGGATGTACGTTGGGGGCGAAGGTGAATGTTTTATTATGGATTCCGGTTGCTATGGGTTACGTTTAGCGTGTGGTGAAGTAAATAGCGGGGAGTATTGATGTGATGTCTCGGACAGGTAAGGAGGGGGAGAGAGGAGTATATGTTATTCCACGTTTTTATACTTGCAGGGGATAGCGCGTTGTTGTATTGCATAAGGATCGGAGGTTCTAAGGCAGTTTTCTTCTCGCAAAGGGATTTTCTTTAATTATTTTATTAAAATCTATTATTTTTTAAAGATGTGAATTTAATTAATGTATCGATTACGATTATTAAAAGGATATAATCGATTGCGATGTTGAACGAATTGTTTATTTTTTTATCTGATTTGTGCATAATTACATTCGCGTGATGTAACCTTCACGTGACCTTGGCATGACCTTAGCGGATGGATACACCAAGAACACTTTAGAGATAAGCTTGGGGTGACCTTGGCGGAAGGATACACCAAGAACTATTTTTTCTTTATGATTGAGCGTAGGTGGTCTTTAAGCAGCGATTTTATCATTTCTGCTGTGGATTTCGTGCTGTTAAGACGTGTTTCAAGTTGTTCTGCGAATATGTTTGCCTTAGAAAGTAATATCGGAGGTACTATCCCTACCGTTACTGACGTTCCTATGCTTAATGCACCCTCTTTGAACAGGATTGGACACGTAAGTACTTGTTTTAATGTGATTTTATTCTCTCATTTTATTAAACTTTGTATTTTTATGATGTGTAACAACTTTTTTAATGAGTGTTTTTATGAATTTAATGAGATGTCTTGGGGTTTTAGTATATGGATATATTCTTTAATTCAGGAATTTTATTATTTCTAATAGGGATAGTATAATGGATTCATGATTTCTTTATCTACATCTTAAGAAATGTATTGCATTGTTACCGAGAATAGCGTGTTTATACTAAAGTCTTGTATTTTTTTATCTTTTGCAGGTGTGTTTATCCTGTGATATGCAGTTTTCTAGAAAAGATGCCTTAGCAAGACATATGAAGATTCATTCTGACGATGATGCCTTGAATTATCGATGTAAAGTATGCGAACGTGCATTTGTTCGTAAGGAAGACTTGGCTAGACATGCGAATATGCATTCTCCCGTTAAAGTGTTTGAATGCAGTCAATGCTCCATACAGTTTACCAGACGGGATAACCTGAAGCGCCATCTGTTACTTCATCTGGAGGATGGTATGAAATGCAAGCATTGTGAACTTATATTCAGCAATAAAAGTGACGCCCTGCGCCACCAGCGTATTGAACATGGTTCTAAAAAGAGAAAAGCTCCTGCTTTAGCCTCAACTTCTAATAAACGCCCCAAAATTGCAGCGAAGAAGAAGAAGGGTTTAGATGTATTCTCTGTACACACTCTGGAACCCACTGAAAGTGTAGAGGGGGATCTTATGCTATGTTTTGATGAGATTCGCCCTCAGCTATTGAAGATATTAGAAGACGAACTTGATGCATACAGATCTATTAAGTGGTATCTTATTGCGGATGTGCAATTTATTCGTGACATTGCAAATGGCCAAGAGGTATCCAGCTCATATTTTTGAACAGATGTTGTGACAGAACTTCGTGATGATACCCCTCCCAACAACTTTGAAGAAGCTTTTTCCCAAATCTTGAAGTTATTCGAAGAATTTGTCAGCCGAGGCTCTGGATGGACTTTACAAAAGATGCGAAATATAGATGTTTTCTGTGCAAAGTATAAGCCTCTTGCAGCTTCTAGCTATATACCTTTGCCAACAAAACTTGCAGCCAAGAAAGCTTTACTAAATATTCGAAATGAAGACGAGAAATGCCTGGTGTGGTGCCTATCAGCCCACAAATATTATATATCCCGTGAAGATAAGCCTGAAAGAGTCTCACATTATCAAAGTTTTGAAAATGACATTAAACTTGGATATATTCAATACCCTATCTCAGTTGTAAAGATTCCTCAGATTGAAAAATTGAATAATATACGAATAAATGTATATGGATATGAAGACGAAGACATTTTTCCTTTGCATATATCCAAACGTGAAGATGAAGACTGTGTAAATCTCCTGCTGATTAGTGATGAAGATAAGCAACACTATACTTTAATTAGGAATATGTCACGCTTGCTGGGAGATATAACTAAGCACAATGGAGCCCAATATATATGTTATAGATGTTTACATCGTTACAGCCGAGACGATCTTTTACAAGATCATGCTCAATATTGCAAAGAACATGCACCTCAGCGCATTAAAATGCCCTCGGAAGATCAGAAATATCTCTAATTCACGAACAAACAGTATCAGAATTCCATCCCTTTCATCATTTATGCTGACTTTGAAGCCCTGATCGTTAAAGAAGACACTACTAAACCCTCGAATATTAGATCTTACACGCATAGACTAGCAATTCATGAACCTTGTGGATATGCTTATGTTATCATAGGACCTGATGGAAAATGCCTGAAACAAGCTACGGTGTATCGAGGCATCGACCCTGTGAATCATTTCCTTAACAACTTGATAATGGAGAAACAGTATCTTGGAGAGAAATTACGTTATGTTAAACCACTGCGAATGACTAAAGAGAATGAAGTTGACTTGTAATGTGTGCCATCGTGAACTGAAAACAGATCGTGTGCGTGATCACAATCACGTGACTGGAGCCTATAGAGGTGCTCTGCATAATGCCTGTAATCTTAACTATAGGCAAACTATTAATATCCCTGTAGTGTTTCATAATTTAAAAAATTATGACTCTCATCATATGCTGAGTTTTGGGAAATTGCAAGACCATAAAATTGATGTGATTGCCACTAATATGGAAAAATACATATCTTTTAAGATTTCAAAGAAAGAGGGGCCCCATGTCTGTTTACAATTTATTGATAGCCTACAGTTTCTGAATGCTTCCCTGGAAAAGCTAGTTTCCAATTTAGACTTGAGTGAATTTCATATTCTCAGAGAACATTTCCCTGATATAGTACAGCAGAATGCTCTTATTAGGAAAGGAGTATATCCCTATAGCTATATGACATCCTTTCAAAAATTTGATGAAAATGTACTCCCTCCCCCTTCTGCATTTCAAAATGATATTAAAGGCGAAGATATTAAGAGTGAAGATTATCAGCATGCCCAAACTATATGGGATACCTTTAACATAATAAACTTGGGAGAATATCGCGACCTGTATGTAAAAACAGATGTGCTACTATTAGCCGATGTATTTGAGAATTTTCGAAAAATTTGCAAGAAGAACTATGATTTAGACGCCGTTCATATGATGACCGCCCCTGGACTGGCTTGGCAGGCCTCTTTGAAAATGACTGAGCAAACCCTAGAACTACTCACAGATGAAAATATGTTACTGTTTATAGAACGTGGAATCCGCGGTGGCATATGTATAATAAGTCAGCGTAGATCCGATGCTAATAATCGTTATTTGGAAAATTACGATTCTACTAAGCCTGATAAGCACATTATCTATCCTGATGCTCACAACCTATATGGTTGGGCCATGTCTCAACCACTGCCCTATGGTGGCTTTGAATGGATATCTACAGAAAATTTGAATGAATCCTGGATAATGAGTCTAAAGGATAATGCCCAAGAGGGATATATATTTGAAGTGGATCTGGAGTATCCTGAATCCTTACATGATTACCATAATGAATACCCTCTAGCCCCTGAAAGGGTGAAGATTGAACGAGAAATGCTCTCCCCCTATGCCGAACGACTGGTTCAACAGTTACATCATGGACATTTTGTTAGTACTACGAAATTGGTACCCAATCTGCATGACAAGAAACATTATATTGTTCACTATCGTAACCTTCAACTATACCTATCATTAGGTTTAAAACTCAAGAAAATTCACAAGGCTTTAAAATTTAATCAGAAGCCTTGGTTGGAGAAATACATCCAATTTAACACAGAAGAAAGAAAGAAGGCAAAGGCTAATTTTGAGAAAGACTTTTTTAAATTGCTTAATAACGCTGTGTTTGGAAAAACGATGGAGAATCTTCGAAATCGAGTGAATATTGAACTAGTGAATTCTTCAAAGCGGGCCCTGAAGGTGGTGGCATCCCCAGCTTATAGAGCTAGCAGGATTTTTAGCGAAGATCTGGTGGGTGTTGAACGCGTAAAGAGTTGCATTTTAATGAATCGGCATATATACGTTGGCTTTGCTATCTTGGAGTTATCTAAGCTCCTGATGTATGAGTTTCATTATAAACATATTAAAAGCCAATATGGCGAAAAAGCTTCGCTACTCTTCACCAATACTGATTCATTGGCGCTTATGAAATCCAAACTGCTGATATTTATGAAGATATGAACCAGCATAAACATCTGTATGATTTTTCTGACTATCCCAAGGATCATCCCCTCTTCAGCGAAGACAATAAAAAACGTATTGGATATTTTAAAGATAAACTGAATTCAACCCCCATTCAAGAGTTTATAGGACTTAGACCTAAAATGTACTCTATTCTATCAGCTGATGGAGAAAAGAAAAGAGCTAAAGGTGTTTCTACACATGTGGTTGCACGGAAAATTACACACAATGACTATAGACAGTGCTTGTTGAGTGTTAGACCTACCATGGAAGAACAGATTAGAATTGATAGTAGCCATCATAAACTATTCACTGTATGCCAGAACAAGGTGGTTTTGTCACCCATTGATGATAAAAGATATTTACTCGAGGACGGCATTGCAAGTTATGCCTACGGACATTTTAAATTAAAAAAATAAAAAAAAGGAAAAAGGGAAAGAAGGGGGGAAAAAAAGAAGGAAAAAAAATAGGAAAAAATAGAAATTGTGGCGGTGTATCCTATACACCGGGTGGAGGTGGGACCACAATTAAAAAAAATAATATATTTTTCTAACAGCATCTAATTTCTTAAAAAGACATTACTGCATTTGGATAGTTGAAAACAAGTATCTATGATTATTGAGATACACACACCCTCCCATACACCCAATTCATGCAATTCTGCTACTTTAAAAACACACCTTTTTCATCACATTTTTGTTGTTTTTTACGTTTTTGCAACATTTTGTGCGAAATGTTAATTTTTCCCATTACCACATTTTTAGTAGCATTTTTGTAAAAACGCACATTTTTTTGTAAAAGAATTACAAAAGTGCGAAAACCTATGTTAATTCCCATAGAGAAATTGGAATTTTGAAAAAAATCGCAAAATGTTAATTTTGCCCATTACCACATTTTTTGTTATTTTTTTACGTTTTTGCAACATTTTGTGCGAAATGTTAATTTTTCCCATTACCACATTTTTAGTAGCATTTTTGTAAAAACGCACATTTTTTTGTAAAAGAATTACAAAAGTGCGAAAACCTATGTTAATTCCCATAGAGAAATTGGAATTTTGAAAAAAATCGCAAAATGTTAATTTTGCCCATTACCACATTTTTTGTTATTTTTTTACGTTTTTGAGACATTTTGTGCAAAATGTTAATTTTTCCCATTACCACATTTTTTGAAAAAAAATGACAAAAGTGTGAAAACCCATGTTCATTCCCATAGAGAAATTAACATTGTTAAAAATATTCAATAAAATAAGTATGTCATATATATTTTCATTATTAAAATATTTAATAAAAAAGCTGCAGATTTATCTTTAGTATTTACTGTTTAAGGAAATAAGAATGCCACGCATTTCGTTTTATTATTTAATATTTAATGGGATAAGAATGTCGCATACTTCTGTTTATAATTCAATATTTAATAAAATATGAATATCAGACTTTTCTCTTTATTTTTTAATATTCTATGAAAGAAAAATGCCACATACTATTCATTAAGTATTTATTACTATTCATTAAGTATTTAATAAAATAAGAATGTCACATATTTCTCTTTATTATTTAATATTTAATGAAATAAGAGTGCCACATATTTATCTTTACTATTTCATAAAATAAAATTATCGGATATTTCTCATTATTATGTAACATCTAAAATAAGAATGCCACATATTGCTCTTTATTACTAAATATTTTATAAAATAAGAACGTCATACAGAACTCTTAATTATTTAATATTTAATAAAATAAGAATACCACATATTTCTCTATAATTTTTAATGAAATAAGAATGCCAGATATTTCTTTTCGTTATTAAATAATTAATAAAATAAAAATGTGACATATTTTTCTTTATTATTTAAATAATTAATAAAATAAGAATGTCGTATTTTCCCCCTTATTATTTAATATGTAATAAAGTAAGAATGTCAGATATTTGTCTGTATTATAAAATATTTACTAAAAACAGAATTACATATATTAATCTTTATTATTTAGTATTTAAGGAAATAGGAATGTCACATATATCTCTTTATTATTTAACATTTATTGCAATAAGAATGCCACATATTTCTCTTTACTGTTAAGTATTTAATAAAATAAGAATGTCACATATTTCTCTTCATTAGTTAATATTTCATAAAATATGAATATGAAATATTTCTCTTTATTATATAATATATAATAACGAAATTTCATATGTTTAATTTGTTATTTAATATTTAATAAATTCAGAATGCCACATATTTCTGTTTCTTATGTAATAATTAATAAAATATGCGTGTAACTTTTTATTAATAAATATTTAAAGAAATAAAATTATCACATATTTTATTTTTAAGTATTTAATAAAATACGAATGTCACATATTTCTTTTTATTATTTAATATTTATTAAAATAAGAATATGGCATTTTTTCTTTTATTAATTAATACTTAATAAGAATGTCACATAGTTCTATTTATTTTTAAATACTTAGTAAAAAAATAATGTGTCATACTTTTCTTTATTATTTAATATATATGAAATAAGAATGCCACATATATTACCCTTTATTATTAAATACTTAATAAAATAATAATGTCCTATTTCTCTTTATTATTTCATAAGATAAAATTGGCGCATACATAGCTTCATTTTTTATTAAAGAAATAAGAGTGCCACATATTACTCTTTATTAAACATTTTATAACAAATGACGTAATGACTTGAAAATATCAATAATCCTGTAATATTTAAACATAAATGCTGTAATTTATACCAATATATGACAATATATGTTAAAATATATGCCAATATACTTGTACTAGTAGATTAGACGATATACCCGTGCATTTGTAGAAGATTACCCGTACTACGTACAACATATGAGTTTAAAAATTTTTTGCCTAAATAGAACAACGATGTAATAAATAGGAAATATCAATAATCCCTGAATCAATAACCCCCGAAAATATCCATAATATTAATGTTTAAACCTGAAGACCATAATTGATATATGTAATTCAGGCAAAAATGCAATAGCGGTGAAATTTATGTTATATATATATATATATATATATATATATATATATATGTATTTATATATATATCTTTAGTATTTAAATCTGAAAAAGATTAATAAAAATCATCTGCGGCATAAACACATTGAATTTAAATCCGTTGCAAAGCGACATGATATAATTTTCTTCAAATAAATTTGCGGAAAATATATCGTCTGTATAATGCTATCTCTATGGAAGGTTTAAGGGTGAGCGTCAGTAAATTTTCTGCCCTATCCGGGCTTTGTTAACTTTCGCGGCACACATATTTCGCCGAAATTCTACTCAAACAGTTGCGAAATATTTTCTTATAGATAAAATGCTATGCTTAGATTATATTAAAACTAAATTTAATACCCAATAAAACATAGAATATATGTTTTATTTTAATTTAAAATATTTTTGGTGCTGCCATCTGTTGTCATAATTTAATTCATACCGACTATTTTTATTTTTTAATGAACATTTTTAAATGTCTATTCCTTCTAATACGCTATTAAATACAACAACAGCTCATATATAATGCCATAATCACGGAAACGTAATTGAACTTGGACTTGAAGACAAAGGAACTTGAAGACAAAACTGCAGTCCTCAGTGATGTACATTCAGATCCCTTATCAAATTTATAGAATGATAAATTACCTTTCCGTGATTGTGGCAGTAGTATATATGATCTGTTGTTGTATTTAACATTGTATTAGAAGGAATAGATATTTAAAAATGTTCATTAAAAATAAAAATAATCGGTATAAATTAAATTACGACAACAGATGGCAGCACCAAAAATATTTTGGATAAAAATAAAAGATATATTCTATGTTTTTGGGGGCATTAAATTTAGTTTTAATATAATCTAAGTATTGCATTTTATCTTTCAGAAAATATTTCGCAACTGTTTGAGCAGAATTTCGGCGAAATATGTGTGCCGCGTAAGTTAACAAAGCGCGGATAGGGCAGGAAATTTACTGACGCTCACCCTTAATTGTAAGATTTTAATTAATATTTAGAAAAACCCTAGTCTTTGAAACTTGAAGCATAGACTAAATTTTAAGTGGGACTATTTCAAGGCAACCCACAAATTTCATTAAATTCGGTTAAGTCGTTCTCCCGTGATAATGAGACAGACAGATTTTTATTCTTATTTATATAGACTAGCAGTATACCCATTTTTCGTACGGAGTATATAATATAAAGGATCTTAAAATTCACAATCATGCGTAAATTCCTATAATATTCTAAATGGCAGTGTTATTCAAAGAATTCTAATAAAATATTTAAATTATTGCTCTTAAAAAGAAATTTAAGAATCTATGTTCTTACTATATAAAATTATCTTCCCAGGAAGATTTAACGAATAAAATACCCTGGTTCTGCTTGTAAACAAATTTACAAAAAATATGAAATTAAATCTATATACGCCAAAATAAAAGCTCTGAAGTTGTATGGGAAGATATACCTGTACTGCTCATATTCTCGAATATTAAAAGATATGTATACCTGTGCATTAGTAGAAGATTACTCGTCTACAATATACGAGTTTCAAATATATTTCCTAAAAAATATCAGATAACATAATAAATTGAAAATATCAATAATCATCCTAATCTTTAAAACCGAAGGCCGTAATTAATGCCAATATATGTCAAAATGAAAGTACTAAAATTGTATGGGAAGACATACCCCTACTACTTACATTCTCGTAGATTAGAAAATATACTCCTGTAATTAGTAGAAGATTACCCTTACTATATAGCCGTTCTTCGTACGAAATATATAATATAAAGAAGAATAAAATTCACAATCATGTACAAATTTCTATACTATTCTAAATGACTTTGTTATTCAAAATATTCTATAAAAATATTTAATTTAACTCCTCTAAAAATGCATAAGAATCTCTGGGCTCAATATACAAAATTATCTTCACAGGTAGATCTGAAAAGTAAAGCATCCTAGTCCAGTTTGTAACACGTTTAGAAAAAATATTTTTTAATTCTCACAGAACGACAGAGATTATCTAGAAAATCGTAATTAATTATGCAAAATATTAAATTTTCATCGATTTGGTATCATTTTGATGAATTTAGCGTCATTTTATCAATTTGGCGACATTTTTGTCAATTTAGCGATATTTTAAAAAATCGCCAAATTTATCGCCAAGTGGGACTGTAGAATTAATTGATAGTCCCACTTGGCGACAAACTGACTAAACATCATAATACTATCCCCTAACAAAACACAATTTCATTGATTTAGCGCAATTTTATCATTTTCGAGATAGTTTTATGGATTTACAAATATTTTTATCAATTTGGCGACATTTTAAGAATTCGCTAATTGTGTTTCTTTGTAGGACGCTTGAAATGACAGATAAATGCTACCGAAACATCATTTCAGTACTATCTTCTAACAAATAAAAATTAATTTCATTGATTTAGCGTCGTTTTTATCAATTTGACATTTCCGTCAATTTGGCAACGTTTAAGAAAAGCTGCCAAGTTTGCGATATCCCGCCAAATTCTTAGATTTACAGATCTGAAGAATAAAACATCCTGATCCCGTTTATATATACTAAATGAAAACACTAAAATTGTATAGAAGGTATACCCGTTTACTCTTGCTCTGTTTCAACAATCGGCTAAATGAGTTTATTGGGTAAACACAATGTATGAGTTTATTGGCTAAACACAATATATAAAGTTGAAAACTCTTTGCTAAAATAAATAAAAGTGATGCACGCAGTCCGTAATTAATATAATTAAAAGAAGAATCAAAACGTTCATTTATAAGATATATTTTTACATTCATTTATTTATTATTCAAATCGAAATAATAAAAATTAACAAACACATTTGATTTAATTGCGTTGCTGAGCAACATGATATAAGAAAGAATCTTCCTCATAAGATGCTGATAGTTAAATAACCATTTTGATTTCATAATACTTTTCATTGTTGAGTAAGTGCGTGTGTAAAGTAAACTATGGTGATAGAGTTTCCATATAAATTCAGGTTTCAAACCTGCGATATTCAAAACATGGACTAAATATTAAGTGGGGCTATTTCAAGGCTACCCATAAAATTTCATTAAACTCGGTTCAGCTGTTTTCCCGTGATAATGAGACAAACATACAGACAGACAGACAGATTTTCAATTTTATTTATATAAATTTAATTAAATAAGACTGTCACATAATTCTTTGTATTATTAAATATTTATTAAAATAAAAATGTCACATATTTTTTTTTATCACTGAAATATTTAATAAAATAAGAATGTCAGATATTTCTCTTTATATTTCAATACTTAATGAAAAGGAATGTCACATATTTATCTTTATTATAATAATTAATGAAATCAGAGTGTCTCATATTCCTCTTTATTATTTAATCTTCAATGAAATAAGAATGCCACATATTACTTTTTATAATTAAACATTTTATAATATTAGAATATCGCATATTTTGTTTTTTATTAAATATTGAATAAAATAAGTATTCACATATTTTTTGTTATTTAGGTATTTAATAAGATATGAAAGTTACATATATTTCTCTTTATTTATTATTTAAGGAAATAAGAATGTCACTTATTTATCTTTATTATTTGATATGTCATAAAATAAAAATTTCACATATATCTCTTTATTATTTAATATTTAATGAAATAAGAATGTCACATATTTCTTTTTATGATTTAATGTTTAATAAATTATGAATATATTAATATTTCTCTTTATTTATATATATATACAGATATTTCTATACAGATATTTCTCTTTATTTTTTAATATATAAAAATGTCACATATTTCTATTTAGTATTTCATATTTAATAAAAAAAATAATATCACTTAATTTTCTTTATTATTTATTATTTGAGAAAATAAGAATACCATATATTTTTCTTTAATATTTCATAAAATAAAATTATCGCATACTTCTTTTCATTATTTAATATTTAAAGAAATAAAAATGCCACATATTATTATTTAATATACTTTTTATGATTAAATATTTTATAAAATAAAAATGTCACACATTTATTTTAATGATTTAGTATTTAATAAAATGAGAATACCATATATTTCTTTTTGATATTTAATATTTAATGAAATAACAATGCCATATATTTTCCTTTATGATACAACATTTAATAAAAAAAGAAAACATATTTTTCTTTATTATTTAATATTTAATGAATTCAGAGTGTCACATATTACTCTTTGTTATTAAATATTTAATAAAATAATAATGTCACACATTTATCTTTGCAATTTAATATTTAATGAAATAAGAGTGCCACTCTTTAGTAATTCATAAAATATAATTGTCGCATATTTCTTTATTATTTAATATTTAAAAATGTAAGAATGCCACACATTACTCTTTATTATTAAATATTTTATAAAATAAGAATATCATACATTTCTCATTAATATTTAATAAAATAGAAATACTACATATTTCTCTTTACTATTTAATGTTTAATGTAATAGGAAGACTGCATTTTTTTTTGTTTATTATTAAATATTTAATAAAATCAAAATGTGACATATTTTTCTTTAATATTTATGTTATTAATAAAATAAAAATGTCATATATTTCTCTTCATTGCTTAATATATAATAAAATAAGAATGTCAGATATTTCTATTTATTATTTAACATTTAATAAAATAAGAATTTTGTATATTTCTCTTTATTATTAAATATTTACTAAAAAATAATGTCACATATTTCTCTTAATTATTTATTATTTAATAAAATAGGAATGCCTCATATTTCTCTTTATTATCTAGCATTTAATACATTAAGAATACAACATATTTCTCTTTATTGTTAAGTAATTAATAATATATGAATGTCACATATTTCCATTTATCATTTATAAAATAAGAATGTCATATATTTCTTTTTACAATTTAATATTTAATAAATTAAAAATGTCACATATTTCTCTTTACTAATTAAAATTTAATGGAATAAGAATGCCACATATTTCTGTTTAATATTTAATGAAGTAAGAGCGTCACATATTTCTTTTTATTATTAAGTATTTATTAAAATAAAAATGTCACATTTTTTTCTTTATTATTAAAATATTTAATAAAATAAGTATGTCACCTATTTTTCTTTATTTTTTAATATATATAAAAAAACGAACATCACATATTTGTCTATATTATTTAATATTTAATTTAATAAGAGTTTCACATGTTTCCCTTTAATGTTTAATAAAATAAGAACGTCACATATTTATCATGAAAGATATAATGAATTAAGGACGCCACATATTTCTCTTTATTATCAAATGTTTATTAAAATACGAATGCCACATAAATTATATTTAGTAACGTGTTTAGTAAAGTGAGAGTTATATTTAGTAAAGTGAGAATGCCACATATTTCTCTACATTTTTAAATGTTTAATAAAATAAGAATGTCACATATTTCTTTTTATTTTGGAATTTTCCAGACGGGTACATTTCTAAATAAATAGTACTTGGGCACTACATAATCTGTATGCAGAGTCTCTATGAAATTATATTAAACTCTTCAATATTAAACGTCAATATTGAACTCTTTTTATATCACTTTGAATAGGTTACTGTAATTTTCCTCTACCCAAATCATGAAGATATGAATTTGATGCAATTTTTTTTATCACCACTGTATATGCAGTTCATATGTAGGAGACCCTTTATCATTCTTTTCAACCATCTTGTGGGAGGACTTTCTCTCCTAGATCCCCCCGGTTTGAAAAATGTCATTTTTTGCTGGGGCACTTATGAAGCCTTGCGATCTGCATAAGTTTTATATGCGAATAACGAATAACACCCTCAAAATTAGCCACCATGCATCATTTTGTAATGAAATCGAAAATTAATTAGAAAAAGCTGAACATTTGAAGATGTACGACATTTGGCAATCGACACAGAAGTTTTCCTTGAAGTGCATCTGAATATCTAGACAACTTTTTCGTGAATAGGTACAATGCTCTTTGTGCGGAAGCTAAGAAAAACTTGAGTAACGTATAAAAGCTCTAATAATGCAATAATGCAGCATACAGCTGATTCAAGGATAAGCTGGATCTTTTTCGTCAGTGCGAGAGAACGCAACAAATCCAAAGTCCAAAAGAGGAATGGTCACAAAATTAAGAATCAGGGGGATTACATACAAAAGATCGGGATTAAGAGAGAGAGCCAATCAGAAAGCAGCATAAAGAACTGCCCAGCTAATCCAAAACGAAGTGTAGCATACAAGATTGACATGAGCCAAAACACAACAGGAATATCCCGAAAAGACGGATTAAATCAGAATAAGAATAAATTAGACCCAGAAAGACGAAAAAAAGTTAAAACGACACATAAGAACCCCAAAGGAATAGAATAAAGAAAGGAGAGGGGAGGGGGGAGGTTATAGGGCATTTACCCAGAGCGCGAACAAAACAGTGAACTAAACAATGCTGGACAAGTCATTAACTTATTTATTGAGATTTTTAGGGATATGGAAGGCTTTAAAGCAGTCAAGATCATAGATCGTCGTGAATTTTTTGTACGATCCTAGCTTAAGGAAACTCAAAAACGGTGCTCAAATTGATAGCAATGTCGAGCAATTGAAAATTCATTAAAATTCTGTTTTTTTTTTATATAGTTTTAAGGTTCCTTGATATGAAATTTTAAAGCACGTTTAGTTTGACTAATATAAGAAAGATCATACTGGCAAGAAATAGCGTAAATGCCCCCAACTATTAGAAATTTTTAAAGGATCTTTAAGAGCAGAAAATCTGAGTGTATTAGAAGGTTTATTTGAATTTGAAATTTTTAAGGATTTAGCAATGACTGATTTTTGAAAAAAATTGTAAATGATAGTGTTATTGAAATCTTTTTTAGAAGTTAGGTTGGAGAAAGGCTTAAAAACTTGTTTTCAGCAGCCTTCTTCTGAGCGAACAAGCAGTCGGTTCTGAATGTCAGTCAAAACTAACAAGTCGTTCTAATGATGTAAGTCTAACACCATTAGCCCAACAAGTTAGTCTAAAGGTGTAGAATATTTTACGGAAGTTTAAAATTAGTGTTTGAAGAATGTTCTTTTTATTTTCCTTATATACATAATGTATAAGGAAAGTATTGTGACGGGGTCGAAAATTCGAATTCGAGTTTTCGACGAGAGAGCACGTTTCAAGCATCCCTGATCACGAATCAAACATTTTTGAAGTGATGTCTGTGTGTGTGTGTGTGTGTGTGTGTGTGTGAAAGTGTGTGTGTGTGTGTGTGTGTGTGTGTGTGAAAGTATGTGTGTGTGTGTGTGTGTGTGTGTGTGTGTGTGTGAAAGTGTGTGTGTGTGTGTGTGTGTGTGTGTGTGTCAGTGAGTTTGAGAAGACGATAACTGACGAACGAATGGACCGATTCGAACGAAATTTGGTACAAAAATCGCAATCTATAAACACTGGAAGCGTATTGTTTTTATACGCAATCGAATGTTCAGAACTCACCCCATTTTCGAGTGAAATTTTGAAAAAATCGTCAAAAAATCAAAACCGCTAATAAAGTTACGCAAATAGACATTTCTTATGTAATTTTTCATTAGAAAACGATTGACATAAATTTCAGAATGCTAACATGAACCGTTCTCGAGATATTGCACATTTTTCAAAAAAATTATCAAAAAGTTGTATAAAATAAAAATAAAAATATTTCCTATTGAGATATATGTTCTCTTTTCATATGTAATACCATGCAATAAATTTGGTGACATCATTTTCGTGGATCTAGCTCGTTCCATTCATGAAAAAAGATACTTTGAGTAATACTTTTGTATTTCAACTCCAATAGTTATTTATCTGCTGTAAGAATAACTTATTTCTGCGTCCATAACACTTGGCGATATTTTGTCGACGAATTTGGCGGAATCTCGCCAACTTGGCGACATTTCTAATTGTTGCCAAATTAACCAAAAATATCGCTAAATTGATAAAAATGACGCTAAATCGATGAAAATGAGGACTAATTGAAGAAAATTCAATATCCTGATAAGAATATAAGTATCTACTATAAGAATAACATTTTTTTAACTGTAAAAGTAGTAAATTCATTTCATTATATAAGGAAAGTCATGTGTTGCCCACATCAGATTTTTTAAGAAAGCAATGGTATAAAAATATATTAACGATTGTGAGGGATGTTATCTAATATTTCAATGCTGATAAACATTTGATAATGATTTATTTAAATATAATTCAAAGAATGATATATATTTTAACAATGTTATAAAAATATTTTGCCATGATTTAGTAACGATTTGCAGTTTTAGAAGTAATCTAAAAATATTTTCCAGTGTTTTATTTATCTATTAGTTTAAAGAATGGTATTTAATTTAACAATGGTATAAGAATATTTTTAAGGTGATATAAAGCAACTGTTTTGCTCACGAACCATTAGCTACTTTTCTGTAATTAGTTACAGCTAAATATCTCAAACCATTCGAATCACAAACCATTCGAAAATAAAATCAAAGTTTTAGATTTTTAATTATTTTGGAAAAGGGGGAAAAAAAAACTCACTTTTTTAATGCTTTTAAAAACGTTAATTTTTTTCCCTGAATTCTTGCCTCTTTTGTTAACTGGCAGGGAAAAATCCCAAAATAACACTTTTTCAAACTCTATAAATAACGTCACTTCTTATCTCAGAATCTCTCTTTTTTTTTTAAAATAGAAGCTAAGTACATGGACACTTAGAGGTTACAGTCAAAGAAAAAAAATATATATAATAAATTCATTTCTATAGATTTTAAAAAATAGCAGAAAACTGCCAATTTTTATAATCTTACGACCCGATAACTTTGAAGAAAGATTTTTTAGACAATAACTTGGCATGGAGTGGGTTAAATTTAAAAGTTTTCTACTTTTCTACTTTCCTTAATTTTAACGATAATATTTAGATTTTTTAAACAACAATTATTTTATATCATAATAAGTATTTTGTAAAAAAATCTCTTTTATAGGATAACAATTGCGAATTCCAATTATTACCCCCTCCCCGTATTCTGGTCGAACCTGAAGGTGTAGCCACCTCTTAGAAGATAAGTATTGAAATTGGTTTTTCCGTATCCTAATCCCCTAATAATAAGAATTTGGCATTATGTCCCTTGAGTGTCTTAAAGTTATCGTCCTTTTATCGACATTTTCATCTATTTCAGTCTTTACTGATTTCATTAACATGCAATTTTCCAATTTTCCTATTATACTCAGCTCCTGTTTAACACTTTACAACAAAGTTGAAAAGTGTTTATGACTTTGTTCATTCTGTCTGTCTGTCTGTCTGTGTGTTCGTCAGCACGATAACTGCCGTAAAAATAACTTAATCAAAATGAAATTTTAGTATACAACAAAGTTGAAAAGTGTTTATGACTTTGTTCATTCTGTCTGTCTGTCTGTCTGTCTGTTCGTTAGCACGATAACTGCCGTAAAAATAACTTAATCAAAATGAAATTTTAGTATATTGTTCAGACAGTCTGTGGGACCTATGGGAATATAAATGAATAATATCACCCAATTACTTTTAGATTGAACCCGGGTTAAAAAAAAATGAAATACATTGAACCCTATGGGACCTAATTTTTCAAATATTTTTTAAGCGGATTTAAAATTCGCAAATTGCTTTGAAAATTTTAGGCAATATTCAAATTATCCCATAAAATATTTAAAAAGAAATTCAGCAAAATATATTCAATAGTTTTTAAAATAAAAATTAAAATAATAATTACATATCTTATATGAAGCGATCACGTGACCATTATATGAAAAGATCACGTGACCCACTTCAAAATGAAATATGGCATCCATCTTGTCTCAAAATCGTGATTTTTAAAGTTCTTTTTAATTCATATTGAGTGTTGTATCCGTCCTAAAACCGCTTTATTTTTGCTTCAATTCTGTGCATCTACATACTGAAACAAGTGCCTGCCATTTTGAAAAAAAAAAAAAAAAAAAAAAAACATACTGAAACAACGCAATTACAATATATTTGAGCTTAAATGATCATCCAAATTTGATTATTTCTACAACGAAGCCTATTTTTCACTTATGTAAAATGTAAACAGCAAAATATGTAGAATGAGTTGTATTAGAATTGCTGTATTTTTTAACGCAAAATTATTTAGCTCATGGAGTCTGCATAGCTGATATGAATGAAATATTCAATGATTTTACAGAAAGAAGGACTTTTTCGATGAAGTTTTAAGCATATAGTTTAATTACTTGTATCTCCATGGTCTTGAATTTTTAAATAAAATAAATTATTTTAGTATTGTGATGAATGAAATGAATGGGAAAATGTTATAAATGAAATGCTGCTTTTATAGCGAGAGCCAGGCGTGTTATATTTCGATGATGTCATTTGAATAAATTTCAGTTGTTTTTGATGAAGTTTTCAAATATAATAAATTATTGTAGTATTATGATAATGTTAAAAACATTACCGAGGTGCCAGGTGATTTATATTTAATTGACGGCATTTGAATGAAGTTAATTTTTTTCGATGAACTTTTAAGTTTTCAAATATAATAAATTAAGGTAGTATTGTGATAATTTTCAAAATATTATCTAGGAATGTATCGCATTTTAGAGATGTTTGAATGAAATTGAAATGAAGTTGGAAAGTGTTTCATAATCAATGCTTTTGCATGATTGTTCTTTCTTGTTCTTTACTGACCTTGCTCACATGCTGATCTAACCCTGTTCACAAGCTAAACATATTATGCATGCTCAGAGATTGAAAGCATGTTTAGGCGCTCATTTAGGGCTTATAATGCTCAAGCAGCGGATATGTATTATTGTTAATTTCTTTTAAAATCTGATTACTCAAAAGTGACGGTACACTCAGGCAGGGGGAAGGCTGGTCGCCGAAGGCGGCTAATATTCTACACAAAACATTATAAAAATTCTTTTGCCACAAATGAATTATACGTAAATAAAGTAGAAAAAAAAAACAAATACGAAAAGTAAAATTACAGATGTTTTTCTTCATAAATATTATACACATGCAACAAATATTTAAATTTTTGTAAGGGAGTTTAAAAACAAAAATTCACACACACACAGTAGCATTTTCTAAGAATTTATGCTAAAGCCTTTTGTAATCTTAATTTACGGAGTGTTTCAAATAATGAAGGGCAGTTTCATCCTCACATCCGGAATAGTACGAAGAACATTTCTGTTTGGTTTCCATACCAACATAATGAGAAAAATTCGTTTCGCATCAATGAGTTTATAATAAAAAAAAATATGACGAACCGGAAGCACACGCTGAGTCACTTTTCAGTACTCTTTTATTACATCGAATTAGAAATTACTTAATGGCAGATCTTTAATAAAGATCAGAATCAAAGGTGATTATAATGGTATTGAAAGCATTCAATGATTTTATTTTTATTTTTAGCTTCCAGATTTTATTCAAATAATCGCTTCACCTGTGTGGCGTAACACATTTTGCTAAACATTGGTTTGGGGGAATGGCATTTAATTTAACAATTGTTTAAAAATATTTAATCGGCGTTTTCAAAACAGTTTGTGAAACGCTTTCTTTGTTTAAAGGGGTTATTTAGTTTCATATAATGGTTTAGAAAGTTTATTACCATTGTTAAATTAAGTAAAGTAAGTGATTTTGATCCCAATCAATAATAAAGTGATTTACAACGTAACTTGCAGCGTAAATAAAGATTAATAATCATACGTACGTTTCAAAAATTAATTGAAGTTCCTTCATCAGTGAAGAAAATGTGGACCTAAACGCCCAAATAAGAGCAAGACAATGTCGGCCAAATTGAAATGGCTAAACAACAGTAGCACTACCTAGCATCACAAAAGCATGCTTATTTATATTGATTTGCACTCTTTTTACTTTCCTTATATACATAATGTATAAGGAAAGTATTGTGACGGGGTCGAAAATTCGAATTCGAGTTTTCGACGGGAGAGCACGTTTCAAGCATCTCTGATCACGAATTAAACATTTTTGAAGTGATGTCTGTGTGTGTGTGTGTGTGTGTGTGTGTGTGAAAGTATGTGAGTGTGTGTGAAAGTATGTGTGTGTGTGTGTGTGTGTGTGTCAGTGAGTCTGTGGAGATGATAACTGACGAACGAAGGGACCGATTTGAACGAAATTTGGTACAAAAATCACAATCCGTAAACACTGGAAGCCTATTGTTTTTATATGCAATCGAATGCTCAGAACCCCCGTAAATTTTTGAGTGAAATTTTGAAAAAATCATCAAAAAATCAAAACCGCTAATGAAGTTACCCAAATAGACATTTCTTATGTAATTTTTCATTAGAAAACGATTGACATAAATTTTAGAACGCTAACATGAACCGTTCTTGAGATATTGCACATTTTTCAAAAAAATTATCAAAAAGTCATATAAAATAAAAAGAAAATATTTCCTATTGAGAAACATGTTCACTTTTCCTATGTAATAGGATGCGATAAATTTGGCGACATCATTCTCGTGGATCTAGCTCGTTCCATTCATGAAGAAAGATAGTTTGAGTAATACTTTTTTATTTGAACGCCTATAACGCCGACGGGAGAGCACGTTTCAAGCGTCCCTGATCACGAATCAAACATTTTTGAGGTGATGTCTGTGTGTGTGTGTGTGTGTGTGAAAGTATGTGGGTGTGTGTGTGAAAGTATGTGGGTGTGTGTGTGAAAGTATGTGTGTGTGTGTGTGTGTCAATGAATCTGTGCAGACGATATCTCACGAATGAATGGGGCGATTCGAATGAAATTCGGTACAAAAATCACAATCCGTGAATACTCGAAGCCTATTGTTTTTAGACGCAATTGAATGTTCAGAACCCCCCTAAATTTTCGAATGAAATTTTGAAAAAATCATCAAAAAGTCAAAACCTTTAATAAAGTTACTCAAATAGAT
Organism: Amaurobius ferox; assembly: GCA_951213105.1. Taxonomy (NCBI): domain Eukaryota; kingdom Metazoa; phylum Arthropoda; class Arachnida; order Araneae; family Amaurobiidae; genus Amaurobius; species Amaurobius ferox. The sequence continues at coordinate 22,028,222 of OX578150.1, read as the reverse complement.
ATTTCTTATGTAATTTTTCCATAGAAAACGATTGACATAAACTTTAGAACGCTAGTATGAACCGTTCTTGAGATATTGTACATTTTTCAAGTAAATTTATCAAAAAATCCCACAAATTAAAAAAATATATATATTAACTGTTGAGAAACATGTTCACTTTTCATATGTAATATCATGCGATAAATTAGATGACATCATTCTCGTGGATCTAGCTCGTTCCATTCATGAGAAAAGATACTTTGAGTAATACTTTTGTATTTGAACGCCATTAGTCATTTATCTGTTATAAGAATAACTTATTTCTACGTCCATAACGTTTGGCGAGATTTTGGCGACGAATTTGGCGGAATGTCGCCAACTTGTTCTACAGAAATAATTTGGCAATTTTCGTTAATTTGGCAACATTTAAAAAGTCGCCATATTAACGAAAATCTCGCCAAAGGGATAAAAATGACGACTAATTGACGAAAATTCAATATCTTGGAAAGAATATAAGTATCTACTATAAGTATAACCTATTTTTATGCTGTAAAAGTAGTAAATTTTTTGCATTATATAAGGAAAGTCATGTGCTGCCCACATCAGATTTTTTTACTATGGATAAAATTAGTGTTTCTCAAACTATGATCAGTTTTGAAAAATGCTGGATTAAAAAATATAATTTAATTTAACAATGTTTTAGAAATATATCATAATTGAATCAGCGTTTACCAAACAGTATTACAGGAAATACACTTTAAAAAAAATATGAGTTAAATGTATGTTTTTCAATTTAAGGGATCACAGTAGTGTTCAACATATTTTAAAATGTAATATGAAAAATTGTTGCATTATATTTTAACATAAAATTTAAAAAAAAATGGCAAAAAATATCTTTTCGAACAAAATATTTAATTAAAATTTAAATTTCTATAAAATTTTTATTTTTTTGAATTTCTACTATCTTTCCAAATGTTAATATTTTTCAATTACTGGCCGAATGTAGGTGCCAAAAATAAACAAGTCTCTTTACAACGTGAAGTTTGACAAGGGACTATATTAGATCTGGAAAATACAACGTCTCATAAAAGCGGCAGCGTGAAGTTTGACAGAACTGGAAGATACAACTTTCCGTAAAAGCAACAACGTGGAATTTGACAAGGAGCGGTACAGAGCTGGAAAGTACAACGTCTCATAAAAGCAACAGCGTGAAGTTTGACAGAGCTGGAAAATACAGCTTTCCATAAGAGCGGCAACGTGAAATTTGACAAGGAGCTGTACATAACTGAAAAATACAACGTCTCATTAAAATGGCAGCGTGATGTTTGACAGAGGTAGAAGATACAACGTTCCATAAAAGTTGTAAAGTGAAAGTTGTCAAGAAGCTGTATTAGAGCTGGAAAATACATCGCCTCATAAAATCTTCAGCGTGAAGTTTGACAGAGCTGGAAGATACAACTTTTCATAAAAGCGGCAACATGAACGTTGGCAAGGAGCTGTATTAGAGCTGGCAAATACAACGTCTCATAAAAGCAGCAGCGTGAAGTTTGACAGAGGTGAAAGATACAACTTTCCATAAACGCGGCAACGGGAAATTTGACAAGAAACTGTATTAGAGCTAGAAAATACAACTTCTCATAAAAGAGACAGAGTGAAGTTTGACACAACTGGAAGATACAACATTCCATAAAGGCGGCAACGTGAAATTTGACAAGAAGCTGTATTAAAGTTGGAAAATACAGCGTCTCGTAAAAGCGGAAGTTTGAAATTTGACAGAGATAGAAGATACAACTTTCCATAAAAGCGGCAATGTGAAATTTGGCAGGGAGCTGCATAGAGCTGGAAAATACAACGTATCATAAAAGTGGCAAAGTGAAATTTGATAGAGCTGGAAAATACAATTTTCCATAAACGCGGGAACATGAAATTTGACGAGGCTGTATTAGAGCTGGAAAATACAATGTCTCATAAAAGCGGCAGCATGAAGTTTGACAGAGCTGAAAGATACAACTTCCCATAAATGTGGCAATGGGAAATTTGACAAGAAACTGTATAAAAGCTATAAAATACAATTTCTCATAAAAGCGGCAACGTGAAGTTTCAACTGGAAGATACAACATTCCATAAAAGAGGCAACGTGAAATTTAACAAAAAGCTGTATTAGAGCTGGAAAATACACCGTCTCGTAAAAGCGGCAGTATAAAATTTGACAGAGCTAGAAGATACAACTTTCCACAAAAGCGGCAACGTGAAATTTGACAAGGAGTTGCACATAGCTGGAAAATAAAACGTCTCATAAAAGCGGCAGTGTGAAGTTTGACAGAACTGGGAGATACAACTTTCCATAAAAGTGGCAACGTGAACTTTGATAAGAAGCTGTATTAGATCTAGAAATACAACGTCTCTTAAAAGCGGAAGTGTGAAGTTTTACAGAGGTGGAAGATACAATTTTCTATAAACGTGGCAACGTGAAATTTGACAAGAGGCTGTATTAAGCTGGAAAATACAACATGTCATAAAAGCGGCAGCTTGAAGTTTGACAGAGCTGGAAGATACAGCTTTCCATGAAAGCGACAACGTGAAATTTGATAAGGAGCTGCATAGGGCTGGAAAATACGAAGTTCCATAAAAGCGACAAAATTACGAATTGTTCAAAATAACTTAATAAGCTGAATTTAGTTTCTTGAATGCATATTTAAATGATTTGGGTCTTATGCTCCTAAATCAAATCATTTTCTTTATTCTACGATATGCAAGTTTGTTAATGGTGTCCGAATACTTTTGAGAATATTGTGTACAACAACATGATACCTATACAATATACAGATGTACTATGAACATCTGCATATTGTATAGGTATGATGTTCATGTACACAATATACAGATGTATTATGAACAGTATGATGTACTGTTTACATCATACTTATACAATATAGAGAGCACATTATACTTATACAATATACAGAGCACATTATATATATGTAATACACAGAGCACATTATACTTATACAATATACAGATTACATTATACCTATGCAATGTAATCTGTATATTGTATCACATTATACCCATACAATATTCAGAACACATTATACCTATACAATATACAGAGCACATTATACCTATACTATATACATAGTATATTATATTTATACAATACATAGAGTACATTATACCTATAAATATACATTACACCTCTTTCAGGAACGCGGGAGTGTTTTGCCCCGACAAGTCGTCGTGTCAGAATTTGTAGCTAACAATGTTTATTATACTTGACGTGATAAACCCTGATTATCAAGGGTTTGTAGTTCAACCCCTAGATACATATGGACTTGATTCTTTATTCTCTGTAATACGCACTCAAAACTGAGAAATAGAAAACAAAATTAATTGGAGCGTCGCTCAACTCGACTTTCTCATACTAATTTTAGTAGTTTTTTACTTTTCTTATATACATACATATTATAATGTATGTATAAGGAAAGTATTATGACGGTGTTGAAAGGCGAATTCTGGTTTTCGACAGGAAATCACGTTTTAAGCATCCCAAATCACGAATCAAACGTTTTTGGGGTGGTATGAAAGAGCTAGAATCACTTGATTACTTCTCGAAGGGTGGTGTACGTGTGTAAGTGTGTGTGTGTGTGTGGGGGGGGGGGGTTAGAGGGGGTGCATGTTTGTCTCGTCCTCACGGGAGAACGGCTGCACAGAATTTGATGATATTTTTGGGATAGAGTTGGAATAGCCCTACTTAAAATTAAGCCCATGTTTCGAATTTCTAGTACTAGGGGTTGTCGAGATATTAATAAAAAACCCACTATTAAACTTTCCATTGAGATGGCTTTATACAGACGATATTTGTTCTTCAAAATGATTCGATGATATATCATGTTGTTAAACTGAATTAAACCCAATGAATTAATATTTGAAAAAAAAAATATCATGTTGCTAAGTAGCGAAATTAAAACCAATGAGTTAATACCGCAGTAAGTCTCTTGTGATTTAAATAATAAAGAAATGTATATAAATAAATTTTATCGGAATTTCATTTTTGATTGGTTTATATTCAATACGGCCTTTGGGTTTAAAGATTATAGGGATTATTGATATTTTCAAAGTTTTACGTCATCTGTTTGATTTTGATGAAATATTTTTCAAATCCATATATCGTAGTATGAGTATACCTTCTAATACAGGGGTATAATCTTTTAATCAACGAAAATATAAGTAGTACGGGCATATCTTCTGATCCACGAGAATATAAATAACACGGATATGTCTTATAATACAATTTTACCTCTTTAATTTGACATATATTGATTCAATTTCACATTTTCTGTAAATCTGTTTACAAACTGGACCAAGAAGTTTTATTCTTATTATGAAGATAATTTTGTTTATCGAGAACATAGATTTTTAAACTTCTCTTTAGGAGCATTAATTTAGATATTTTAATATAATGTTTTGAATAACTAAGAATATTAGAAGAATTTGCACATGATTGTGAATTTTATGTTTCTTTGTCTTGGATAGGTAAAGGGTGATAGGATAGGTTACTGTGATGGGTAATAATATCTAAAATATTGCTGCAGTTACATTTGTTAGACGATCTGTATGGAATAAAATAAAGACATTGATATATTAGAATATTTGATAGAACTAAATAAATTTTGCTAAAGTAAGAATAAATCTTTTAATTTCAATATTTGATACAGAAAATATTCTAATCCGTGTGTAAATATAACATACTATTTGCACAAATCATATATATATATATATATATATATATATATCACACCTGTCAGAACGTACAGAGTAAATAAATGAATTCGTCTGCTGCACAATTCCTTTATTCCATGTTTGTAATTTTGCAAATAAATGACTCGAATAAATAACTTGAAAGGAGAGAGTGTATTGATTTGCATCACGACATATGTTGTTAGAGTTTAATTGCCCAACTGGAAACCGCATTCAATAAGCAAAAAAGAATTAAATTGTTCTGGAGAAAATCCTTTTAAGGAATATTTAAACAAGAACCATTTAAATATATAATACATTATAGAACGCTTTATTGACGGATCAAAAATTTAAATCGATTATTATTCATTGGATGCCCTACAATACATGGTAATATAAAGGACAATTGTTGAAATAGGGTATGAATTGAATTCGGGATCTCGATATATTTACACGTTTTGGTCCCTATAGCCCTCTAGAATATGAATGAACTATTTTTAGCGTGAGGTCAGTGTGTGTGTGTGTTGTGAGGTCACAGTAACTTATTTGTCATCATTTCTGTGGCGGGGCTGCACTGCGTTAATCACCGTTGCGAAAGACATCCCCTATTATACCTTCGGGCTCGAAGAATTCTTTCGGCTCAACGGTATAGCAGAGAATCAGCAATCTAAAGGTTCCGAGTTCGAACTTATCCCCCCCCCCATTGGACATCTGCAGCCCCTACAGTTGGTGCTCCAAACGTGATTTGAAAGCTCCGTTGATCTGCACCCCTACACTTCCCTCGTTTCTGTTAAATTCTGCATTTCCCGTGAACTAGCAACTTATTAGATCTTCAGTTCAAGTAACCAATCACAGCGATAGCTTGACAAGCATGCTGATTCTATTTGGGGATGGTAAAATTTTTCGACAGAGAGCATTCTTGTAGTGAGACTGACTTGTGTGGCTTTGCCACGGATGTTTCAGAGCGTTTTTTGATAGATTTCCAGTTGAAAGGTAGTCGACAGTTGTCTGGGTCGAGAACAGAATGCGCAGTACGCGTATGTCCTAGGTAAATTTTCTGTAAATAATGTGGTGATTTTATATTGGGTTTCTTTTGAGTTGATTGAGTACGAAAAGTTTCAAATAGTAGTTCTACTGTATCTGTAGTGCAATTCTGCGTAATTTCCGTATTTTATGTTATGTTTACAAATAATATGTTGTAGTTATTTATTAAAGCAAGAAGCCTTGCAGTTTAGTTGAATAAACGTGTTATTTACCGTTTACCTTTGTTTCTTTGTACAATCCCTGAAAGTTAGGAGTTTTTGATAGTTTGTATTTCAGCAGGAAGGGAAATTTAGAGTTGAGTTACTTTAAGTTCAGAGAAAGTTCGTAAGAAAGCCGTAACTCTACAGTGTGTATAGTTGCGTGTTTCTATCTGTGAAATGTATGTATCCACTTTAGCCCCAAAATATCCAACGTAATTTCGTGATATGTAGTTATGTTTTATCCCAGAGCTGATTAAATTTTTGTACGATTGGAATAAATAGAACTGGCCTTTTTATTTGAAATGGTACACAAGCATCCAGTAGCGTAGCTTGATATTCTTTACTGGGGAGGCTATGCGATTGTCACTTTAACTTGGAAAAGGTTTTTGTATGATAAATGAATTTATACTGGAATTCGCACTTTCGATAAATTTTATTTCCTTGGTGAGTAAAATAAAATAATTTAACATAAAAATGCTGAGAGTGAATGAAATGCACAATATTTTAAAATATATTACCTATGTAAGATACATACATACAAAATATAACATTTTAAATGTTTGCTTATTTCTAAATTAGTTGAACTTTACAGTCATTTTATTAACTATGAAGTCATGGTCTCTCATAGGGGAGGGCATTCGCTCCCTTGGAAATTCAAAATAACAAAGGCGAGCATCAATCTAGATGATGTTATACATTTTATTCTTGAGATTGCATCGCCCCCCCCCCCTTTCCACAAAACGTTCTACATGCGCCCATGTATGAAAAAGTGCACTGAAAATTTGTAAGAAATCTGGAACATAAGCTTAGTTTAAAATCACTATAGTCAACAATGTCCCTAAATAATATTGCTTATTAATTATTTACAAATATTGTACTATGAAAAGTTAAGAATATCTTATAATTGCAATATGCTAAGAATCCGCTAAGAAATTATCAACCACTTTTATTTAACTGAGATTCTCGTCAAACAGGAGATTTTAAAGGGAAATGAAACTTATTCTTTCTAAAATTCCCAAATACGAAACCGGATACTTCGCCATATTGATGCCTATATAAAGAGCTAAGTCTAATTTGTAAACTGCTTAAGTTTAATGGTAATCATTATTAGTATATTTCTTCGTCTTGAGATTGTTTAAAGTTAGGTAAATCCTAGGTTATTCGTGAAAAATGACTCAAATTCTTTAATATTGCAAATAATGGTCATTTTCTATAAATAGTAATTAATAGAATCATATTTGACCCAAAGAGGAGGACGCATTAGGCTTGCATGACCCACACTTCCCTACCCATCATTGATGAAACGTCACGTCCCACATACAATCATTGATTGTTTACAATGGATTGAAAATGGGGAAGCAATAGTCAGGCCTTTCTATAAGCTAGCTTCCCATGTTAGTTAATCAGCTAGGAAGGAGTTTAACAAATGGGTGGTCTTATTCCATGTTTTTCCTTACAAAAGATGAAGGCTGGATGATTTTAACTTCTAAAACGTTAAAATATGCGTTTGAATGGGAAAAATACTTTGAATCGTGTCACTTTAAGCAAGTAAAATGTAACAATTTTTTAAATAATACATATATACATCTAATAATACATATATACATAATAATACATACATCTTCGCAAAATTATTTAAAAAATTATAATAAATGATGTTATGTTTAAATAATTCTTCAAATTAGATTTTAAGCTGGGGAGGCTCAGCTTTTTAGCCTCAATGGGCGATACGCCACTATAGACATTAAAGTGCAAAATAAATAACCAAATATGCTTAAATATAATAATTAGATGCTTTTTTGATACGTAACTTTTGGTTGCAAATTGAATAAAACCAACCCCATTTCTCTAGGACAAATATACAGCCCACTATATATTTCAGTTTTAAGGAATTTCGGCAGTTTGGCTCTATTTTACAATGTTTCAAGTTATCAAATGAAAATATAATTACTTTATAATAATTTCAAATGTTATGTAATTTCGAATATCATCAAAGAACTAAATTGTTAGAAAATAATAATGTAGTTAATCATTGTAAGAAAATAATAAAACATATAAAATTCATTAACATAAACTGTTTTAATATGCAAATTAATATAATAATCCCGAAAATATTTCCATAAAGACTATAATTTGTGCAAAGATTGGTTTTAAACATTCCTGAAAGTCGTCGCCATGTTTATAGAATATTTTAAATATTCTGGGAGATTAGTTTTTCAAGTTATTGTACGTTTTATGAATTTTCCATGAAAAAAAAAATGTATATATATAAACTTTATGAAGTCAGTTTTATATATCTAGTTATCGACGTTGTTTATAATTTAAAATATGTGTAAATTCTAATACCAAACCGGTGAATTAAAAAATTATAAAGAAAAAAAATTCAATAACTCGTGTAGTTTTACTTTATCTCGTGGCTACAACCAATAAAATACAATAAAAAATATAATAAAATTTCTATATTTAGTTTATTTTCTATAAATTTTATTTTCATTTATATTAGATAAATTAAATGAAAATCATCTGCATTATTTAATATATTTAGTACATATTCTTTACAGAATTGAAAAAAAAAATCCGTTGCTAAGCAATATCAAATAACTTTTTTCCAAAAAGTTTATAAAATCGACTGCTGTGCGTTCAAAAGTTACAATCGAGCTAAACGGTTGAGCTGGAGCGTATTATAATGCTGGTATTTATACCCAATACGGTAAACAGATAATTTAAAATTCATTTCGCTTGTAAAAGAAATTAAAATAGCCTTTATTTACATAATTCAGCTAAATGCAATTAATTCATGGATTCTTACAGATCTGTTGATAATTTATACATACTTAATGTATTAAAAACATATAAAGGAATAACTTGAAATCCGAAGATTATTAATAGAATATTTGGGTACGAATTCTGATACAAATGAACGCATAAAACATGTAATTTGAATGTCTGAAAAAGACAGTGACTTACATTTCAGGTATTTATTTATGTTATTGTTGTTAAAAAATATAGAAATCGGTTTCAATTCTATTTATGTTGAATTTCAAAATTTATTTTAATTCCGTACGTAGGCCAAATAACAAAAAAAAAAAAAAAAAAAGCAAAGTGACCAAAATGATTTTTCTTATAAACCTTTTTATTTTCGAAGTAAAAGGACGAATGGAGAAAATAATATTACAAAAGAATTCCATCTTCTAATTCTACAACAATGAGTGAAGTAAGTGATTAACAATAAGTAAAGTAAGTGATTAACATTATGTGAAGTTAGTGCCTATCAATAAGTGAAGTAAGTGCCTATCAATAAGTGAAGTAAGTGAAGCAAGTGAATAGAAATAAGTGAAGCAAATGAATAGCAGTAAGTGAAGCAAGTGAATAACAATAAGTGAAATAAGTGAATAACTGAAACCAGGGTCGTAGTCAGGCAGGGACCAGAGGGTGTTAAGCCCCCCCTAAGAGGTATACTCAGCCATCCCCCCCTAGTAAAAAATTAAATTTTAGTAGTGATATGAAATTTCATATAAAATATCATTCAAATTTGGCATAATAAATTTATTTGAGATTTTTTTTATAAATTACTTCGATTTTAAGATTTTTTAATTTAACTGAATTTGTGATTACACTAATGATCAATGTATTTACATATTTAATTTAAAAATATTTGAAAATTATGACAATACTATTTAGGATACATTTGTATTATTGTGGGGTTCGCCGTTATACATTATAAAGTCAGCCGACGTGGTGGTCGAGTGGTCAAGGTATGCGTTTCCAAAGCAATCGCTCGACCGCCACGTTGTGGATTCGGTGTAAAGCATGGATGTTGTGATGTGGGCGCAGTGTGTTCCGCCCCCTCTGGTGCGCCTGGGGCAACATCCCTAGGACGGCTAAATGGATCACGTATAAGGCCGATTTATGGGCAAATGACGATGAGTCAAGTGCCTGGTCATTGGATTAAAAAAAAAATAAATAAATAAAAATAAAACATTATAGAGCCAAAATCAACTGATAAGTAGGTAAGAGTTAATATTAAAAATTAACTTGTACTAACTTTCACAATGTTTCTATAAATTATTAACAGTTTTATTACTAGGTAATGCTTACATTAAAATCAATTGCAATTATTATATATTAATATTGATGTATAGTAGCTACATGGATATTAATAATCAGCTCTTAGCTTGCAAATATAAATATGCAATTAATTGTTAATAATTTATATGAATTGAATATATAAAAGTAACTATTATGGTTTATAAATGCTAATAATTAATTGTGTTTTTGGTGAGCCCCTCCTTTAAGACTGTTGAGACCCTCTTCAATTTCGTATCTGTCTACGGCCCTGACTGTAACTGAAGCATGGATTGAAAAGGTTTACATATATAAAACGTTGATGCTTCTAGAATAGTTAATGGTCTTTTTTATAGTAGAAATCTGATACTTGGATGAATTTCAGAATATATTCCTTAGTAGACGGAACCAGCCGATGAACCACAGCATACTGTCTTCGGATTATTGATTAGTTTAATTGGTGGCAAAAATGTTGTCATGCTGTTGTTTTAATAAAAAGTTTTATGTGACACATCTATTTCTCAGGATCTACTATAGATAGAGATTAGATGATGACTGATATAGATTCGGCACCAAATTCTGGTGGAGGGGAGGTATGTATACTAAGGATTACCACTTTCGATTTTTTTTTTCATATGAAGTTAAATTTTTTCAATTTGCTTGAAACAGATATTTCTCAAAATTGGCTATAGATAAAGCCAAAATATTAACTATTATAAATTACAAATAAACTTCTTGTGGGAGTAGAACTAGTTTACTAAGGATTTCCATTTAAGGTTTAAAAAATTTCCTTGAATCATCTGTTTTTTGGGATTGGTTATAGATAGAACTTAGAGGATATCTGATATGGATTCAGCACCAAATTCCGGAGGAGGTTAAAAAATTTCTTTATTACATCTGCTTTTCAAAATTGACTATAGATGCGATTTGGATGATGGCATATGGATTCCGCATAAATTCCATAGTAGGTATAAGGGAAGAGCACACTAAGAATTTTCATTTACGTTCCTGGAGATGCCACTTTCGTTTTATCTGAAAATTCTTACCGCTGTATGAAATAAGTAAAGCTGAAGAAAATAAAGATGATTAATCATCATCGATGACTCGACAGGCCACTATGGGTCTGGATATTCCTTAGAAGATTCTTTCAAGCTGTTCCCCTTGGAGCAATGCTTCTCCAATATTTAATCTCTAACACCGTCTCAACTTCGGTCGTCCTCCAAGTCTTTTCCCGATCGGCGTGGACATATTCATTTTCTTTGTTATTCTGTTGCTATCCATTCTTATTAAATGTCCTGCCCATTGCATTCTGTTTAATTTTAATGTATTTAATTATATTAGAATCTTTGTATAATTTGTATAGTTCAAAATTGTATCATCTTCTCCAAATATCATTTCCTTGAATTCCATCAAAAATTCTGAGCATAATTTTATTTCAGATGCAAAGAGCTTTTTCATCATGTCCTGTACGAGTCCGGGTTTTTGAAGCATAAATTAAATAAAGTCTTAAAAGTACTTTGTATAACTGTAATTTTATTCTTCTTCCAATCAGGTGTGATCTCAGTAAAAAATATTAATCCAAGATAACAGCTATTTGCAGCTATAATTCGGTTTTGGATTTCTAAATTATTATTATTTTTGCAGCTTATTTAATATCCCAGATAGTTAAAATGATCGTCAGATTCAGATTTGTACAATCCGGTCTCAAATACGAGGTTGATAAACCCCTACTGGTAAAAGCCACGTATTTAGTTTTGTCTTGGTTGATTTTTAATTATGGTGCTTCCCAATACAAGTAAGGCCCCATCTCCGTAAGATCTTTAGTAGTTCTAGCTATAATATCAATGTCATCAACATATTCAAAAATTAGAGTAGGCTTATGGCAGATATTTCCTTTAGTGTTGATATAATTATTCATATGACCAAGGTCCTTAAAAATTAAGTCCGTATTCCATTTACCACCATATAAAGCCTCCTTTATAAATTTCATACTTACCATTTAACCATTTATAAAATATGATAAAACTTAAGTAAGTAGAATTTTTTTTAAAGAGAATGTGGAATCACCAGCTTGGCAGTGCCGAAGTTTGATCCCAGGGATAAAAATATGCTAGGTCAGTATCATAGCGTTGAGCTCAAGGCATTTAATACTGCCTTATGAGCGTTCGCTAGAATTTTAACAAAAATATTCTGAAAACCACAAAAGTTAAGATTACATTTGAACCGTATTCATAATTACATCTTCGATTTCGAAATTCTACATGTACAATGTCATACCAAATCTGACGGTGGCATGCCGATTAGACAACGGCAAGTCACTAAGAAACAGCTGCTATGACGTTACCTGGGACATAAAGTGCATCTTAATCTTTTTCTCCTGTTCTTAATAAGAGCTATTTATTCCGAACCTCAAACCTCTTTTAAATGAAATTTGTTCCCCTAGGAGTACGTTTATGTACCATCGACCGGATGCGTTACGTATTCGTTACTGAAACATCTGCGTTACGAACGGTGATCGATTGCACGTTATATAAGACGAGTCATTATTCTTCACAGATATTGGAGTACAAGAAGAGAGTTTACAAGAAAGGAAATAAATATTTAAGTAGGATTCAGCTCTGATTGCAGATAATAGTATCTGTGAACTAGTTTTGCATGCAGTCGTCAGTATGGAACAGTTGATTATTTTAATAGAAGTAAAAATACTACACGTCACTTTTTGGGATTTTTCACGAAATTTCTAAGAAATTTGAAGCTTATACGGTACTACTGAGTTTATCTACACCCAAGGTGTCTGGAAAATTGTGATAGATATCACGTTCTCTTACTGCATTGGTGTTATTATATGTTGGCTAGCACTTAATAAGTGTAAAACCGGCCCATGGATGCTGTTATTTTCAGCGGGACGGAAGCTTAGTATCTAAGTACGAGTGCTGGGATCCTAAATGTGAGAAACGTAGTTTGCCCCGCAGCGGGTAACCACGACTTTGCAAAATTAAATGACTTATTGCACAATGTATCCCTACTTTAAATTTAGAGCAACACCGGATATACTTCCTGGTTTAGGATAGAAGATGATGAGTCCATATAGAACTTAAGCTGCACTTCGATCTAAAATCTGGAGGAGAATGTAGGCTCCATTCTACTACAGAAGAGAAGAATATATGCATAGTAGCTCAATAGATTGAGCGTCAGCTGACCAGTGGGTCGGATCTGGTTTAGGATGAGTTGTTTATAACTTCTATATACTTTTGTAACTTCGATTATTCCATCTTCATCCTTCAAATAATGATTAGACGGCGACACGCCAGCAAGAAACATCTCCTGAAACTGCATTTTAATCATTTTCTTTCGTTAGCGTCATATTATTTCAAAAAATCAAATCTTTTCTAATGAGATTTATTTCACGAGGTGTAGTGATCGCCGTCGACCGGGTGCTTTAAGCAATAATTACCTAAGCAGTTGCGATATGTGCAATTAAAATTTATCCTTAAAAGACATTAGCTCATATAATTTTATTGGTTTTTTTTTTAAATACGCATTTCAAGCAAGCATTATTGTGATACTGTAACATTAGGTGTGGTGTAACCACAGTTTTAAAGCAACTGGAATCAGTCACCCTGACCATAACTCTTCCCAGAGGCCCATTCGATTCCAATATTAAAATTGTATGTAGTATAGACACTGGTGTGCAATGTTCCTTCATCAGAAATCTTGTTACCTGTACTTAGTCGAAGCTGTACCAAAATGAAGCAAAGCCTTCCGAAAGGCTTTGCTTCATTCAAAAGCCGCAACAGCAACCCTGCCCGACCGGAAGGGACATGTCTTCTCGCATAAGGCACCAACTCACGGCTAAATAATAAGCCACCAACTCACGGCTAAATAATAAGGCATCAACTCACGGCTAAATAATAAGGCATCAACTCATTTCTAAATAATAAGCCACCAACTCATGGCTATATAATAAGCCACCAACTCATGGCTATATAATAAGCCATCAACTCACGGCTAAATAATCACGACTCTGATGAATGTCGACCAAATGCTCAGCCCAAACTTATTTTCTGAACGAATTACCTTTAATTTTGAGCCTGTAATTATGATTGTATTACACTTGTTACCGATCTCGCCTTATTAGTTTTGCTTAGCGACCTGAATGGACTTGCTAGTCCCTCGGCCACATTGTAACAAATTGCTTGTGTTCAGTGTTTATGTTGTGTTTTCCTCTCGGTTCTCGGTTGTTGTGTATGTTTGTTTGTATTGTCTTGTTTGTTGTATAATAAATGAGAATTAATTTAAAACCGCATTAACGAGTACTTTTGAATAGAGGACACCTTCATTTAATGGATATTATTTTTATTTTCCAGTCATAAAATAATATTCAGTTTTGTGTATTTATCTGAAAATAGTAGCAGGTGCTCTGAATAATGAACAATGGTTTTGATGGTTTTAAGCGTATTTACTAAAACAAATTTTTAACGCGTGAATATGTACTTAAATCATGCACTTAAAAATACAATTCAATCACAATTCTGTTGATAATGAAATAAAAAGAAAAATAGAAATATTCATTTAATGATGATTTTAAGAATGGTTACGCAAGTATTTTTAATTAATGTAAAATAGTCATGATATACTAACGTATAGCGGCTTAAAATGAAATTTCACATGAAGTTTGTATCGCAGAATCTGTAATAAATGTTTCATGATAATATGATGTAATAAATTATTAATTAATGATACTGTAATAAATGTTTCATGATAATATGATGTAATAGATGATTAATTAATGATCCTGCAATGAATGTTTCATGATAATATGATGTAATAAATGATTAATTAATGATCCTGCAATAAATGCTTTATAATAATATGATGTAATAAATGGTTAATTAATGATCCTGTAATAAATGTTTCATGATAATATGACGTATAAAATTATTAATGATCCCGTAATAAATGTTTCATGATAATATGATGTAATAAATAAATTGTTAATGAACATGTTATAAATATTTCTTGATGATTTGATGTAATAAATTTTTAATTAATGATCCTCTAACAAATGTTTCATAATAATATGATGTAATAAACGATTAATTGATGATACTGTAATAAATGTTTAATGATAATATGGTGTAATAAATTATTAATTAATGGTCCTGTAATAAATGTTTCTTGATAATATTGTGTAATAAATTATTAATTAATGGTCATTAATAAATATTTCATGCTAATACATAATAAACGATTAATGATCCTGTAATAAATAATCAATTTTCTGAAACACGTATAAATATCTAAAAATGAGTCTTGACAACCTAACAAGTTAAAAAATTTGAAATGAGAAATATACTTCATATTTTTGTATTAAAATTTAAGGATTTAAAAGTTCATTGTAAGTAAACTAGAGTTCAGCGAAAGGAGAATGAGAATAAGAGAGAAACTTGGAGAATGAGAATGAGAGAGGAACTTAGAGAATGAAAATGAGAGAACAACTTGGAGAATGAGAAGTATCAATTTTTCTGTTGTGACCCCGTACCCCTTAATTTTTTCCCCGGCAACGTCACTACATTATTTACGATACCTCAAAACTCTTGTAATGCAATTTGTTCCCTTAGTGTTCAATCGATATCGATATGGTATTGTTGAGAGAGTGTAATATTCCTTCACTGGCGTCTCTCATCTTGTCTTTCGTCTTTGTCGTAGACCAAACGGCGTGATCGGAGTGTTTTCTCCAGAAGACAGCGGTGCGAGCATTCTTTCCCAAGACGTCATTCTAGGGTTGTCATTTTTGGAACTTAGGAAGAAGGTTTCCAGATTTGGCAATTTATCGCCAATTTAGTGACATTTGGTGACTTTAGGAATATTCGAGAAAGATCACGAAATAACTAATAGTCTACGAGATATTATATTATTCTAAAAGTTTTTACAGAGAGAGCCTATAAAAAGGAGTCATCACTCAGCGGCACTTCATTTCACAAGATATGAGCTACAGTGAACTGTGACTTTTGTCAAAGTTTTGAGAATAGTAACTGCTGTTTCGTTAGTATTTTGAGAATAATATCTCTTATTTTGTGAAATTAGTGGCACATTTAAGTGCTGTTTGATTGTATATTGTTCCTGTATATATTTGAACTTGTGAATAAACGTGCTTAGTTTTCCAGAAATTTGGACTCATTTTTGTACCGGGAGTGTATGATAACGATTCTAAAAGATATATTCATAATAGTGTTCATTATTCGAGCAACTGCGTCATGAACGATGGATGATCTCAGTTGGAGTTATGTATTCTTTATTGATACTGAAGAAAAGTGGAAGCGTTTGATGGGAAAATGACGAAAATACTTTGTGCGTCGTGTAGTTCAGATGTAAAAGAAATAGATGAGTTCTTTTTCCTTTATCTCTTTTGTTTTATGTTTTTTGGAGGTGTTACTAGGTGTTTTAAGTATTCATTATTGTAGCAACGGCTGAATTAATGCTGAAGTAAGATGAAATAGGGGGGGGGGGATGATAAGAAGAAATGATTTGTTTCAGTGACAGATCTAACATAAAACAGAACTTAAAATGGCCGAGTGGACCACATACACACGCGCGCGGGCGTTAGGTTAAGGGTGAACGTCAGTAAATCTTCTGCCCTATCCGCGCTTTGTTAACTTTCGCGGCACACATTTTTTGCCGAAATTCTGCTCAAACAGTTGCGAAATATTTTCTGAAAGATAAAATGCTATGCTTAAATTATATTAAACTAAATTTAATACCCAATGAAACATAGAATATATTCCGTCCTTTCTCTCGGTCCTTTCTCTCGGTTTCTCTCGGCGCAAAATCCGCAGTCGCGGACGGCCGCCCTTTCGCTTTTCCCAGTTTCGCGCGCAGAGCAAAACTGGGAAAAAGGCCCCTCTCCGCGGCCGAGCAGACCGAGAGGAAGAAAAGAAATCGGGGAAGAGGGGGGGGGGAAGGAAAAGGAAAAAAAAAGAGACGGAGAGGAGGAAAAGAGAGAAAGAAGAGAAAAAACGGAGAAGAGGGGAGGGAAAAGGGGAAGAGGGGGAGAAAAAATTCCTACCAGGGATGGTGAGCGTGAGCGAGCAGATCTCAAACACAATGCATATCAAAATGAAGGTATTTAAAAAGTGGACGCAGGGTTAAGCCCAGGGAAATTTTTCTCAGTTTTTCGATCCGGGGCTTAGTTTTCGAGTTATTTTGATTTTTAGAGTTTATTAATGAAGAATTAATTAAGGGGGTCAATTAATTATTTCGTCGTAACCCGTTCACACAATATACCAAATTAATCAGCACGATGAGAGGAGTCCGAATCTATCAAAATCTCGCGCTTATGTGTCCTGATATGGTCAGAAATTATTGTAAAGGGAGTAGCCAATCAGAATTCTAGCGGACTCTAATAATCTATTCGATTCGAGTGCCAACTCGCAATCCAGATAAAGATGACGCGAGTTCAGCTGATGACGTCACAAATACAAAATCTTGATCCTAGGGCTCCTAATCCCCCGATGATATTTTCGATCACCAAGAAACCAATTTGTGTGAAAATTCATCAAGAACGTGCTAAAACATACAACAAACAAGTGAAAACATTAGCTACCAGAATTTTTTTAATTCCATGGAACTATGGTTTATATTTAAGGAGCGATATATCTACAATGTAGTCCGCGATCGCATATTATGTAACTGATGCATTCTTCCGAAATGTTATCATTTGTTTAATCTGCTAGAGAAGGATTCGGGTTCGCATTCATGGATCTTGGGTGTAGCTTAGTTATCAGACGATTGCGGTGAACGTTTGAGGCGACGGCTACCTAAGCCTGACTTGATTGAGAAGTGAATGCTGGGCTCTAATATTTTGGCTAGGCTATTTAGGGCCCCATCTTTAATATTACTGTTGGAACCAACTGAAAAACTCTCGAATGGTTGGCATAAAAAGGATTATTTATGCTCTCTTTTCTTCCTCTCGGAGCAGAATTTCGGCGAAAAATGTGTGCCACGAAAGTTAACAAAGCGCGGATATCGCAGAAGATTTACTGACGCTCAATTTTAAAATAGAGGATTCGTATTTTAGAGTGCTCAAACGTGCAGATAAGTCGAAAATTGGAACTTTTGTTTCCGATTCTATTTCAATATTATTTCCTATGCATTTACCACGTATTGCATGAAAGGTATAAAACCGGTATATCTCTATTTTCACCTTTAAAAACCGGAATATTGGTAATTATAGATTTCCAAATATTAGCATTTTGATAGGGAGGGGGGGGGGGGGGGAATTTAGATGAAATTTAAAAATCTGATATGGGCAGCACATGACTTTCCCTGCATATTCAAATTCACTTTCTCTTTGTTTCTTCAACAATTTATTGAGTTTAATGGCATAAAATAACACCAATAATTATTTAAAATGACACCGAACGTGCACTTTTAATTCAATTTTCGTTCTCATTTGGTAACTTGACTAATTTTCCTAGGTGGGGTAGCGAAAATGCGAAAAATCTAAAATATCTCGAGAATGGCTAGCCCAGTGCAATGGGGTTGATCTTATTCTTTTCGTCGTTAAACATTACGTATAAAACAAGCATTTAATCGATATATTTGAGCATACGTAGTTTTTTATTTTAAATTTTGACGATTTTTGAGAGCCATTTCGCAAAAACAGGCAGGTTATTTTTTTTCCGAATCGTACCAAAATCTAATCAGCACCAAAGTAACTCACAAGTGACTTATCTACCAAATTTTGTAAAATTTGTTCACTTAGTTTTTCAGCTAGAGTGGATATAGACAATTTCTGCGAACCATTTCGCAAAGAAGGCGGTTTATTTTATCGCGAATCGTATTAAAAACTAATCCACACCAGGGTTACATATAAATGATTTCTGTACCAAATTTTATGAAATTTAGGTCATTAGTTTTTGAGTTAGATTGGATACATACATTGCACGAACACACAGACAGATTGACAGACGTACAGACTGACAGATACGCACACACAGACGTCAAGCTAAAAGTAGTCTTTTTGTATTCTAGAAGTCCCAAAACGTGTAGATCCGTCGAAAACTCGAGTTGGGATTTTTGGTATGAGTCTAATACTTTCCCTATACATTACCATGTATTGAAGGGAAAGTAAAAATCAACAACCCGACTCATGCTTAAATTTTGTTTTTAAACAAATGAGTCTTTCTTTATCTTATTATCTAATTAAACATTAACATACAAAATGTAGCAATGAAATAAAAAATCGCAAAGTAATAAGATAATAATAGAACATTAGTACCCGTGTGGATCTATAAAAAACAAATTATCTGATGAAATACAAACAAGATAGTACAATACAGATTCATAATACGAAAATTGCATTAAATAGGTCCATTACATACGATAACATAATGAAGTATAAGAAAAACAAGTTTTTGATACACGGAAAAGTATAACATAAATATTAATCACACACAAATGGTAGACGCAAATTCAATTTAAACAAATACTATATAATTATTATCATTATTCAAAAGCGATATTATGCAAAGTTGTCATAACAATTTCATCTGCCTACACCCCCATTTCCTTCGATAATTTTGTATAATAGCAGTTTAGGATAATGATAAGGTTTACACAGTATTAGTTACCTTACACCTTTCTGGTAGGTCGGACGGTCTGGGTCTCAACAACAACAGTATTAGTTTGAACTGAATCTGCCTGCCTACCTTATTAATTCGGTTCAATTTTGTGCGTGATTAACATTTATTTTCTATTTTTCCATGCGGAACTATTGTGAGGAGAGGATATTGAATTTTTTCACTTTCCCAGCAATTCATGGGAATGTATAGGGAAAGTATCGAAATCATGTCGAAAATCGCAACTCGATTTTTTGACGGATCTACACGTTTTGACACCGCTAGAATACAAAAAAACTTTTTTTAGCGTAACGTCTAAGTGTGTGTCTGTCTGTTTATCTGTTAGTCAGTCTGTCTGTTTGTGTGTCTGTCTGTCTGTGAGTCTGTGAAACTGTGTATCTGTGTGTCTGTCTGTGCAATGTATCCACTCTAACTCAAAAACTAATGGATCAGATTTCATAAAATTTGGTAAGTCACTTGTGTGTGACCCTGGTACTGATTAGTTTTGGTACGATTCGGGATAAAAGAACCCGCCTTTTTTTGCGAAATGGCCCACAAAAATTGCTTGTATCCACTCTAGCTAAAAAATTAATAGATCAAATTTTACAAAATTTGACAGATTAGTCACTTACTTTTGGGTTACTCTGGTGCTGATTAGATTTTGGTACAATTTGAGAAAAAGAACCTGCCATCTTTGCGTCATTTCCCGCAAAAAAATTTCTGAATCTATTCTACCTAAAAAACTAATCTACCAAATTTCACAAAATTTGGAAGATAAGTCGCTTGTGGGTTAAACTGGTGCTGCTTAGGTTTTGGTACAATTCAGAAAAGAGGAACCTGCCGTATTTTGCGGAATGGCCTTCAAAAATTGTCAAAATGTAAAATAAAAGATTACGTATGCTTAAATATATCAATTAAATGCTTTTTTTATGCACAATTTTTGACGATGAAAGAATGAGACATAAGACCAATCCCATTACTCTCTAGGACTGGCCGTTCTCGAAAAATTTTATTTTTTTCGCATGTTCGCCAGCTACTTTTAAAAATAGGTTCTGTTACCCAATGAAAACGAAAATGGAAGTAAAAGTGCAAATTCAATGTAATATAAAATAATATTGAGTGATATTTTGTGCAATTAAACTCAATTTAACGAATTATTAAAGAAATAAAGAGAACGTGAATTTGAGTCCGCAGGGAAAGTCACGTGCTGCTCACATCAGATTTTTTTATTTTCTTTTATGCTACTTTTTAGTTTCTATTTCTAGTTTCAGTTTTCTCTTCTTCATCAGTCCTCTTATTATTATTATTTTTTGACGTAATTCGCGTACAGGCCTTTGCAGTAATATGCATGGATCGACGTGTTAGAACCAAAAAAACATTTCATCTGAAGGCACTGAACTGTCATTCGGAGAGACAATGCATGAAAACGTCCTGACGTACGTAAATGATGTAACGACGTAATATATTGATAAATGAAAATGTTTCTAAAAATGAAACTGTGCGCTGAGTTACATCTCTCTATATTCTTTGGGGGCCTAGAACGAGTCTGTTGAAGATGGTGAAAAAAAAATGCAAAGAGAGGTAGCATGAAGTTAACAGAAATTGGTGAAGGAAAAATATACTACAAAAGAGAGCGTGTAGAGGTGGCGGAATGAATACGCAGGAATTTTTTGATAAAACAATAAGTTCATTCTTAAAACTGCAGAAAATCATAAAATAAACACCGATTAACGTAATTTGCAAATAATACATCAGAATGTACATGATCACCCCTTTCTACCGTCGGCTGCAGTCACACATGCCAAGTTCCAACGCGTGCTTCGCACTTTATGAACCTGGTTGCCAGCTCCACCTGTCGTTCGCAATCTGCTCAGCTGCTATTTAAATTTAAACTTTTCTTTCCCCGGGAAAGACACTACTTGGAAAATAAGAAGTCGAAAGTAGAACTTGTTAGACTTTGTAAGCGATAGATTAAGAACCACAAAGATTAAGAACGATTTTCACAAAATGATCATATCTGTAAACTACGACCGCACATTTCCCATTTTACAAATTAGTGAACTTGGATATGCCATGAACACTACATTCTAAAAACATTGATGTATACACAATCCAGTTTTACTGGCATTACGCCAACTTATTCTAACTAAAATATGATCTGCTTATATACCCTTTGTGTAAAGTTCTAAAAAAGCCTACGTAATTTGGAAAGCTAAGCTACAAAATTTGAGTAGTTTTCAGTACTCACCAAATGTTGTCAAGTTCATGATATTGTGCTTAATTTGTCGCTAAGGGCACCCAATTTGTTGCTATTCAAGCCACCGGGACCTTTAAATAATAAGAATGATTGCTTGTTAACATCGTTTTTCTTCGAGATTAGGCAATATGCCATGAATACCGCTTAGGTATTCGTAACACTGCTAAGACTGACTGCTGCACATTCCAGGCAGTATCAACATATTGTGATCCATAATAGGGAACTAATCAATCGATGTGGGCAACTTTCTGCTTAATTGAAGATGATCTCTGTATTCTATAAATAAAACTGTTTATGTTTATTTTTTCGTTGATTTCTTCCCAATTGTTCTTTAATTGGCGAACATTCTTGTCGTCATAGTGGTTTGAAGAGCCACAGTTCGTGTCGCTTTTATGTTAATTAAAATAATGCTATAACAGTTATCAGACAGATTTTGTTATTTTATTGCATTAAATAAATTTACATATGTAAGAACTTCTAGTTGCAGAGGTCAGCAACTATTTACCGCCTTCAACATTTTTTGGCTAGCACTTGATATTATACAGACATACTGATACTTAGATATGCACAGTTGTTCCCCTCCCTCCAAAAAAAATTCTGAACATAGCTCATTATTCTGGTTCTTCGTGTCATACAATCCGACCCAAAGTATCATTAGACTCGTAATAATGTCTACTATACATAGATGTGCATTTAATTTTTACAGGACGTCGTCTTCATATTTTGCTGTTCATTATTTCCAAATATTTGAATGGCAACATCCATTTTTTATGTAATCATTAGATTTATGATGTCGACGTTATGCTCAATATATATATTGTGCGATTCTGATCAGTAATATGGTAGATGCAGGAAAAAAACGTTCGGGGGTCCGTCTTCATATTTAGGTAGTAAAATGAAGGTCACGCATACTCTGCAGTCATATCTTCTTTATTTCGTTGATATGGCACGTTATATACAAAAACTACTTATCATAATATATAATTGTGGGGTCTAGAGCTCGTGAATTTTAGGGATAGTGTAACTGGCATTTTTAATCATCAATATTTAATTATTTAATGAGGTTTAATAAAGCAAATAATTTAGCGTATTAAAGGCCACCAATTAATTTTCTTTACGAAGCTGAGTGAAAAGAAATTGGCATTTTATTCGCATAGTCCAAAATTAATTTTTTATTTCTAGTTAGTATGATTCAATTAGAAATTGTATAATGCTTCTTTGACCATTGACTTTTATCTTTCTAGTACACAGATGCGTGACATAGCTACAGAGCTTGCGCAACATAGCAACAGACATAGCTACAAAACATAAAATTTGCGTAAAAAAAGTTTTTCGCGGTCATCGTTATACCTTCTAAATACAATTAATATGCCGGAAATAAAAATGCCAGATTACATTTCCAATAAGACAGCCCAATTTTGTTGTATAATTAACCATACAATGTTCCAAGTATACAAATTTTGTATTTGCCTGCATGCTTTTTAAGAACATTTCTCACATTGAAGCGCAATATATGCATTTAGTTTAATTTACAATTTTACGATTTATTGTTGTTGAATTCGATTTCCAAAATTAAAATTATTTTTCATAAAAAGCTCGTATAATATAAAATGGGGAGTTATATACAAGAAGCAGACCTGACATGCAAGAATCTAAGCTGAATTAACTTTCAAATTGTCATTACACTTTAAATTGTGGAATTTTTTCTAAAGCTTCAAAATGATGCAGTTTTGAATAAAGGTCTGTATTTTAATAAGTTCTAAAAGGAATGAACTAAAACTTTTCACACCAATGTTTCCAACAGTGCTACATTGGTTGACGTCAAAATGTACACACTTTTCTATGATATACAGGATATACAGGTGGTAGGTTTATAATAGTTATGGTAACAAGATAAAAAACACCACAGTTTCTATTGATATCTTTTTCTTCAAATCTGAATTTTATAGTTAATATTCTTACTATTATTAATATTGAAAATGTGTTTGAAGATGTAAAATGGTATACATTTTGTTTGGGTCGTTTAATATTACAATATGAAATAGGAACTAGTTTGATAGGTTAGTTATTTGAAAAAATATAAAAAAAATCGCAACACCCATTTGGCATTAGGAGTTCGATATTTCAACAATTCATAACTCTACAACAATTTGAAAAACGTATATAAATTCGGGATACTTTGAGCTAGAAAATCAGAATCTGTAATCGCATGGAGTAGTAGTAGAGGAGAATTGCCCGCCACTCTTTGCAGCGTACCCATTGAAATGGGCACAAATTCTTTAGTAATGAATTGTTCGAGTTATTCAACTTTCTTTTTTTCTGCCCAGACTGTTCGTTATACCCAAATGTGTAAAGTAACTGTTTGGTCGGCTAAGAAAATGCACCGGTAGTGTAAGCATATACTATAGTACTTTTACTTATATGGCTGGAACCCAATGGAGGTAGCAACTACAAGCATAATACCATCTTTCCCCTAATCCTTTACCTCCTGGATGGATATTTAGCCCACAAATTTGTCGTGCCTATACTCCAGGTAGACACGTGGGTAGTTTTTGGCGATGACGAGGATTGAATACTGATTATCCTTTGTGTTACCCTAAAGAAATAAATTGCACGGATTCAAATCTAGTGAATATGGGACAAATCAATTCCTCTCCCTCCCTGTTGAATTGCTTAATGTAAAAAAGAGAAATTACCACCCTAATGTTGAAACGCTCACCTATGAAACCACACAGATGAGGACACAAAGCCAGTCCGCTGAGGATGAGCACCATCTTGCATAAACCATGATGAACCCTTTTCTTTCCAAGGCGTTTTTTATTGCCATATATTGATCCAAAGAGGAATTGGAGGTTATTTTCCTGACACCTTGCAAGAAGGAAACAATGAATTTAGAAAACTAAATAATTTATCTTCCGCTGGAAAGGGAAAGGCGAACAGTTTCATATAAACATAACAACTGGTTTCGGAAACTAACTGGCCTAACTTCATTTGAAAATGAAAAACACAGCAGTTACCAAATTGTTTCGA
The DNA here is from genome assembly GCA_951213105.1 of Amaurobius ferox. Taxonomy (NCBI): domain Eukaryota; kingdom Metazoa; phylum Arthropoda; class Arachnida; order Araneae; family Amaurobiidae; genus Amaurobius; species Amaurobius ferox. The sequence goes on along the minus strand of OX578150.1, from coordinate 22,003,290 downwards.
AAACTAAATTAGCTACTTTTTCAGGAAGGAGAAACAGAGTAGTCGAACATAGAAGAAAAACAGTTCTAGAAAGAGACAACTGCATCCGAAACGAAACTAAGCACATAAAAGAATCAATAATAATAAAATAAAAGAGAGCAAATGAAAATAATTTTAATTGATTTACAGGCCAAAGAAATACAAGAAAAATTATCAATAGCAAATAAGTTTGATTGGGAAGTTATAGAAAAAACTTCAAGAAAGTTACGAAAACTGGAGTTAAGTGTAAAAATGCTTATAGTATCGAAAATTTAAAACATAATTAAAGTTCCAAGAATGTTTAGCAATTGCAGATTATGTAAAAGTACCAAATTACAATTTACAAAATATTGTTTAGTGTTACTAATTTATTTTATACCTTGTTGGTAACCAAGTCTTTACTTTACAGTTACTTTTGCAACAATTTGAACTCCATAATTATATTTTACTAGATAATAGTAATTATTAGAGTGGACATTATGTGGTATTTTAATTAAACCCCATTTAGGTACATTTGAGACAACGAGAACTGCTTTATAATGATTTGATTCATTCTTGACCTGTTAAAACTGAAAAATATTTTACAAATAAGGTAAAATGAATACGTTAGCTGAAAAACAATTGTACCTTCTTGTTCCAAAATATTTCCTGGTTAAAATTAATATTTAAGTAATAAGAAGATTGTTATTTGCATTTGTGAAACTAAAATGGAAGTTATTTTAAAAATTATAGTGTTACCTCAAATGTAGAAGAATGTATTACTTAATTTTTTTATTGATGATTTTTAAATTTATTAATTTTGAATACGGGCTTAAGCTTAGAAAAGATAGCAATATGCATACTAATAATTGCGTTGTAATTACCGCATGGGAACCTATCGTAATGAAGCATTGCTTAAAATAGAGAAAGCTGGAAAAGATCATTAAATGGTATAAAATAATCATGAGCCAAATTGGTGAATTTAAAAAACTTGTTTTCACATCTTTATACGAGGGTCAATACTTCAGTCTTTAGAATGTGGCAATACCAAAAACAACAGCTTTCAGCGCAGACGATTTTTTAAAATTTGAACTTTCACGTGAACATTGGCTGTTAAAGAGTGAGAAATTTTATAAAATTATTTTTATGGCATCATTTTGAAGTTAATGAGGTAGCGACAGAGCATGGATTTAAGTTGAAGGGATTTTTTAACTATGATTTATTATGGTTTTTGACAAGGATTGACACAGCAACAGTGTGTCGATCAAATTAATTCGACTTTCTGCGATGGAGCACTACCCAAAGCAATACGTTACAACTGGTTTAAAAAATTTCATCTTAAAAGTAGGAGTGAGTCTCAGTGATGAATTTCGTAAAGGTCGTCCAAGAACTGCTGTGAGGCCAGAAAACATTGATGCTGTGAAACAAATGATCACTTTAGATCGTCATGTCACATATGATGAAATTGGGGTATCTTTGAACATTTCAAGGATCCGAGTGCATTCAATTTTACATGATCATCTAAAAGTCAAAAAAGTATGTGCTCGTTGGATTTCACACAATTTAACTCTCTCAAAAGGATGCTCAGGGCAAATGGCGCAAGGAAAATCTCAAAAGATTCAACTGTGGTGCCTCAAAATATGTCTTTGACATTGTAATAAGTGACGAAACGTGGATTTATTCCTATGAACCTGAAACAACAGTACAATTTATGGTTTGGGTCTTTCAAAATGAACCAAATCCTACAAATGTTGTTTGTACAAAAAGTGCTTCAAAGAAAATTATTGCTTCTTTTTTTTTAATCCGGCCATGTTACAGCCGCTGCTTCAGAAGATTGTAGAACAGTAAATGTTGACTGTTATACACCAATTTGTTTGCAAGAAATAGTTGCTCAAATCAGAAAAAGTAATGCGAAACGTCGCATCATTCTTCAACATGACAATGAAAGCTCCCACATTGCATTTCAAATTATCAATTATTGGAAGCATGAAAAAATATTTGATGAGTTATTATCCTTATTTGCTTGATTTAGCACCCAATAATTTTCTTCTTGTTCCTATCAACCATAAAATGCGTGGTCAACGGTTTAACAGCCCAGAAGAAGCAGTTGAAGCTTAAAAATCGCATGGTTCTGCTATACCAACTTCTGAATGGCATAACTGTTTTGAAAATTGGTTTATTCGAATAAAAATATGTATTGATGCTAAAGGTAAATATTTTGGAAATCAATAAAACGATTTATTTCCATTCAAAAATATTTTGTGTGTTCTTTTATAAAAACTTAAATACTAGTCTACGTATTTATGAGCACATACACACTTGTGATAACATAGTTTTGCAAATTTTCTTTGTATTAAATTTTTGCTAATTTTATTGACCTAATAAGCATGGGCGTCTTTAGCCCGTGATCTAATATTACCTATCTTAACATTTATACCAACTCTGTTAATATACAATTAATATCTTATAATTTCCAGAGTATAGTAAAAATAAAGACACAAATACAGTCTTGGATTTTTCACAGTCTCCGTAACATAGGCCTGAAGCATTATCAGTGTGAAAGGATTAGTGCACATTAGTGAAGCACAATTTTAATATTGTGGTTGACGTTCACGTTCTTCTCCAGTCTTTTGAACATAATTCTGGGAGAATACTCTTGCTCCTTGACAGTCAACATTATTGCTCTCCTGTTCACAGTCAAATTGAGCAAGTCGCATTATGTTAAGCGAGTGAGTGTGTATGTTTTGCAAAATTGTGGTTGACGTTCACGTTCTTCTCCAGTCTTTTGAACATAATTCTGGGAGAGTACTCTTGCTCCTTGTCAGTCAACATTATTGCTCTCCTGTTCACAGTCAAATTGAGCAAGTCGCATTATGTTAAGCGAGTGAGTGTATATGTTTTGCAAAATTGTGGTTGACGTTCACGTTCTTCTCCAGTCTTTTGAACATAATTCTGGGAAAGAACTCTTGCTCCTTGACAGTCAACATTATTGCTCTCACAGTCAAATTGAGCTCCTGTTCACAGTCAAATTGAGCAAGTCGCATTATGTTAAGCGAGTGAGTGTATATGCTTTGCGAAATTGTGGTTGACGTTCACGTTCTTCTCCAGTCTTTTGAACATAATTCTGGGAGAGTTCTCTTGCTCCTTGACAGTCAACATTATTGCTCTCCTGTTCACAGTCAAATTGAGCAAGTCGCATTATGTTAAGCGAGTGAGTGTATATGCTTTGCAAAATTGTGATTGACGTTCACGTTATACTCCAGTCTTTTGAACATAATTCTGGGATAGTTCTTTTACTCCTTGACAGTCAACATTATTGCTCTCCTGTTCACAGTCAAATTGAGCAAGTCGCATTATGTTAAGCGAGTGAGTGTGTATGCTTTGCAAAATTGTGGTTGACGTTTACGTTCTTCTCCAGTCTTTTGAACATAATTCTGGGAGAGTTCTCTTGCTCCTTGACAGTCAACATTATTGCTCTCCTGTTCACAGTCAAATTGAGCAAGTCGCATTATGTTAGGCGAGTGAGTGTATATTCCTTGCAAAATTGTGATTTTCGCCATGAATCTGTTTTCTCCGCCTATTTATGTAATTGGCTAATTCCTTTCATGGGTTGGTCTTGTGGTTTTCTTCTTATTGGCATTTGTGCAATAGATCACGAAAGCCTTGCTCCATCTGATGCCTTCTGACTGTAATTTTATGGTCTGTTGTAAATATGTTCTCATTACTGATGCCAAAGTAGGCGCCATGAATCTTGAATAAATTATTTTTCATCCGTTGGTTTTACAACTTGGCGCTTGTCGTTTTCACTTTTAGTGTTTTTTATGGCTTTTTACCCTTGTTCTGCTTTCCTCGTGCACTTGGTTTCTTTTGAAAAGATTGTTATTATTTATTTAAAATAAAAAGAGTTTGCAATTTCGCCCCAGTAGTTCGGTTGACCAGTATGAAGGTCCGTGAAATGATTACCGGTTCAGGCAGCAAAGTTCTTTAAAATGGCACCCAAACAAATAAACTCTGTAGGTTATTGCAAATGTATTGCAGGTCTCACAGTGACCTTAATACGACTAGCACGGATTCAGTGGACTCTGGCATATTGAGCGACGGTTTCAAATCGAGAGGGTGATGACCACGCAGAAAGCTAACTTGAAGAATAAAAATTGAAGAATAAAAAACAGGAGGCTATGAGGTAAAAATAGCAGAAGGTGGTCAGTCAGATGGTCGGTTGCACGTTTATCTGACATTAGAATGCAGAGTCCACTTCGATGATAAGAGCTTACAATTCCCTCCTATTAGCTCAATGGTAGACCGTCGGCCGACCATTACGAAAATCCATGGTTCGATACCAGGTTGGGTCAGCAAGGTTCTGCAACTTGGCCTTAACAATTTATGTTTTGATATTAAAAAATGTGTTATTACAGCATCATGTATGCTTAAATATTTACAATTATTTTTAAAATATGAACAAGCATATGTTGTTTGTTATTCATGGCCAGGCATTCAATAGATCATTCTCTCAAATACAGGCAGAACGTGAACCATTTGCAGTCACATGACATTGCCCCAGCTTACCGAAGGGCGCGAAACACTTTGAACCTTTTACGGATTTCACAACATCCTTGTTCATAGGAGACATGAACCCAGCAGTTGAGAGAGCACAAGGAACGTTTGTCTTAAACCTCTCGGCTACCGGGTCTGTTGAACGAGCATTTAAAATCTACGAATCGTCAGCAAAGTATTTTAAAATTTAAGCTTTTTTTTCAAGAAAACAAATGTTAATCTGTTTGAAACTAGTTTGTTTGATTTGTGTGAAAATGCTAAAACATCACATAATAAAAAAACTAATTCGAAATTAAAAATCAAATAACGCCGATGCACACAGTCCCGGGTCCTGAAGTAACTGTGAATCAATTTTCCTGCTACAGACTGCGCAGACAGGCAACAGGTATATTCATTTGTTAAGTAATATAAGAGGTGTGGGTTAGCCCAGTGTTTAGCGCGCAGGGATTGCACTCAAACGACCTGAGATCGATTTTGGGTTCTGCCTAAACTGTCCCCGTGTTCACATAGAGTACGGGCACGTTTAATATGTGGGTTTTAGAATGTATCAATACCAAAAATAACAGCTTGCAATACAGACGATTTTTTAAAATTTGAACATTCATGTGAACATTGGCTGTTAAAGAATGAAGTCAAGCAGCATCGGGCGCGGTTAGTACTTGGGTGGGTGACCACCTGGGAATACCGCGTGCTGTTGGCACATTTTGGGTGCGGTAGCCCGGTGGTTTGCGCGCTGGATTTGCACGCTGCCACAACTGCCGCCGTGTTCATGCGGAGTACGATCACGTTAAACATGTGGCTCCGTAAGTCCTTCCGAGAGGTTGGTGGTAGGGGAAGGAGGGTACGGTCCCTGTAGATGCCTCCCCCACTGGGTTCCGGTCTAAATTGGGGCTGCACTTCCCGGCCGTCCAAACGGTTACCTTACACCTTTCTGGTAGGTCGGACGGTCTGGGTCTCAACAACAACACCTTCGGGTAGGTCGGACTGCCTGGATCAAAGAAGAAGTAGGATAAGAGATCAATCCATGGAAGTAACGGACTTTAATTCCATTGACTTTTTTTTAATCACCATTCGTCTTAACTTTTGTTTATGAAAAGTAAAAAAAAAAATTAATTTAAATATTAGAATCCGTGTTCCTGTATATACATAGCGTGATACTGATTGGTGCGTGCACTATTATATACTGTACGCTCCAATACTCGTTCACTGACGTCACATGCGAACGAGCGCCATCTCGAGTAGGAGTTTCTCACCATTATATCGCGAAATTGGAGTTTCTCAGCACGATGACCTATATTTGTGGAGAGAGGAGCTCGAAACCAATGAAATATCTTTTAACCACATATCAAAGTTGCGTTTTTACGCCAGCAATAAGGCTCTGAAAAATAATTTTCATCTACGTCAATGGAACGAAAAATTTCGCCTCAAAATAGCATCGATCGATTTTTACTTTCCTTATATACATAATATATAAGGAAAGTATTGTGACGGGGGTCGAAAATTCGAATTCGAGTTTTCGACGGGAGAGCACGTTTCAAGCATCCCTGACCACGAATCGAACATTTTTGAAGTGATGTCTCTATGTGTGTGTGTGTGTGTGTGTCTGTGTGTATGCCAGTGAGTCTGTGGAGACGATAACTGACGAACGAATGGACCGATTCGAACCAAATTTGGTACAAAAATCACAATCCGTAAACACCAGAAGTCTATTGTTTTATACGCAATCGAATGTTCAGAACCCCCCTAAATTTTCGAATGAAATTTTGAAAAAATCGTCAAAAAATCAAAACCGCTAATAAAGTTACGCAAATAGACATTTCATATGTAATTTTTCATTAGAAAACGATTGACATAAATTTTAGAACGATAACATGAACCATTCTCGAGATATTGCACAGTTTTAAAAAAAAATATCAAAAAGTCATATAAAATAAAAAAAAAGTATTTCCTATTGAGAAACATGTTCTCTTTTCATATGTAGTACCATGCGATAAATTGGATGACATCATTCTCATGGATCTAGGTCGTTCCATTCATGAAAAAAATACTTTAAGTAATACTCTTGTATTTGAATGCCAATAGTCATTTATTTGCTGTAAGAATAACTTATTTCTTTGTCCATAACTCTTGGCGAGATTTTGGCGACGAATTTGGCGGAATGTCGCCAACTTGGCGATTTTTGAAATGTTTCCAAATTAACAAAAATCTCGCCTAATGGATAAAAATGAAGCTAAATCAATGAAAATGACGACTAATTGTAGAAAATTCACTATCTTGGAAAGAATATTAGTATCTACTATAAGAAAAACCTATTTTTTTTTACTGTAAAAGTAGTAAATTCATTACATTATATAAGGAAAGTCATGTGTTGCCCACATCAGATTTTCTTTTAAGTCTAATGTTATTCGCTCATCAGTTTTTTATTTTGTTTACGGGGATATGCTCAAATTTGTGATACAACTTGCTGTTTGACAGATTTTAGTGTGGATGCTTTGCTCTTTATATACAGATACCCATTGAATTCGGCTATTGTTCTTAATATCGAGATTATTTAGAAGGGCATTAAAAGAAAGATCATTTAAAACGGGATCTCCAAAATTAAAAAAATGAGACGTATTTTTAAATGATTCGAAAAACATCAAAATAAATAATGCAATAATAAAATAACGAAGTCCATAGTTTGTTATAAACGAGTACGTTTAAATGAAATATTTTTATACCATCACATAATCAGATCTTCAACACCTAAAAGAGTTATTATCTATGTGTATAATATCATGTGTATATGTATCTTTATCTTTATCTATAAGTATTGCTTGTAATAAAGAGGTTCGTTAAAACGAGATTAAAAAAAAAATCATAAAAATAAGATCTTGGAAATTAAAAAGACCAGACGTGTTTCAAAAGGATTCAAAATCATTAACAAGAAAAATTTAATTTAGAAATAACAAGAAAGATCAATCATGCATAAAGCATTGATTATGAAACACTTGCATAAAGCATTGATTATGAAACACTTGCATAAAGCATTGATTATGAAACTGCAATGCAATTTTATGTAGACATCTCAAAAATGCGATACATTCAGCAGTGATATTTTTAAAATTATCAAAATACTACAATAATTTATTATATTTGAAAACTTATAACTTCATTAAAAAAACAAGGAAGGTCAATCATGCTTAAAGCATTGATTATGAAACACTTTCCAACTTCAATGCAATTTTATTTAAACAAGTCTAAAATGCAATACATTCCTCGGTAATATTTTGAAACTTATCACAATACTGCATTAAGGGTGAGCGTCAGTGAATCTTCTGCCCTATCCGCGCTTTGTTAACTTTCGCGGCACACATTTTTCGCCGAAATTCTGCTCAAACAGTTGTGAAATATTTTCTGAAAAATAAAATGCAATGTTTAGATTATATTAAAACTAAATTTAATACCCAATAAAACATAGAATATCTTTTTTATTTTAATTCAAAATATTTAGGGTGCTGCCATCTATTATCGTAATTTAATTCGTATCGATTATTTTTATTTTTTAATGAACATTTTTAAATATCTATTCCTTCTAATACAGTATTAAATACAACAACAGATCATATATAATAATGCCACAATCACGGAAAGGTCATTTCTCATTCTATAAATTTGATAAGGGGATCTGAATGTACATCGCTGAGGACTGCAGTTTTTTCTTCAAGTTCCTTTGTCTTCAAGTCCATGTTCAATTTCCGTGTTCAATGTTTCCGTGATTGTGGCATTATTATATATGATCTGTTGCATTTAATAGCGTATTAAAAGGAATAGATATTTAAAAATGTTCATTAAAAAATAATAATAGTTGGTATGTATTAAATTACGACAACAGATTTCAGCACCAAAAATATTTTAAATTAAAATAAAAAAGATACTATATGTTTCATTAGGTATTAAATTTAGTTTTAATATAATCTAAGCATTGCATTTTATCTATCAGAAAATATTTCGCAACTGTTTCAGCAGAATTTCGGCGAAAAATGTGTGCCGCGAAAGTTAAAAAAGAGCGGATAGGGCAGAAGATTTACTGACGCTCACCCTCAATTTATTATATTTGAAAACTTAAACCTTCATTGAAAAAAATGAACTTCATTCAAATGACGGCATTGAAATATAAATTGCCTGGTTTAAACATCTCTAAAATATTATATATTCCTCGGTGATAGTTTTAGAATTATCATAATACTACGATAATTTATTATATTTGAAAACTTCATCGAAAACAACTGAAATTAATTCAAATGACGTCATAGAAAACATAACACGCCTGGATCTCTCTATAAAAGCAGGATCTCATTCATAACTTTCTCCCATTCATTTCATTCATCACAATACTGTAATAATTTATTTTATTTAAACATTTCATTTAAGACCATGGAGCTACAAATAATTAAACTCTATGCTTAAAACTTCATCGAAAAAAACGTCCTTCTCTTTATAAAATCAATTAATATTTCATTCATATCAGCCATGCAGACTCCATGGACTAAATTATTTTGTGTTAAAAAAATACAGGAATTCTAATACAACTCATTCTACATATTTTGCTGTTTACATTTTACATAGGTGAAAAATAGGCTTAGTTGTAGAAATAATCAAATTTAAATGAGCATTTAAACTCAAATATATTGTCATTGCGTTGTTTCAGTATGTAGATGCACAGAATTTAAGCAAAAATGAAGTAGTTTTAGGACGGATACAACAGTCAATATGAATTAAAAAGAACTTAAAAAAATCACGATTTTGAAACAAGATGGATGATTAACAAGATGGACATTTTGATTAAGTCATTTGTACGGCAGTTATCGTGCTAACGGACAGACAGACAGACAGACAGACAGAATGAAGAACGTCATAACACTTTTCAACTTTGTTGTAAAGTGTTTAAAATGAACTTTATTCAGATGACGTCATCGAAATATAAATCGCCTGGCTCTCTATGTAAAAGCAGCGAATATTTCATTCATCCACTTTTATTCCATTCCTTTCATTCAGTGACATTTTTTAAATTATCACAATACTACAATAATTTATTTTACTTAAAAATTTAAAACCATGGAGGTAAAAGTATTTTCTAAATCCATGATAAAAACTTCATCGAAAAAGGCAATACTATAAAATCGTCTGCTTCTCTATGTCAAAGTAATGAATGTTTCATTTATATCAGTTATATTCCAGACTTCAGAGCTAAATAATTTTGCGTTAAAAAATTTCAGCAATTCTTATGCAACTCATCTTATAGCTTGATTTGTTTACATTCTGCTTACGTTAAAATTAGGTTTCATTGTAGAAGCAATCAAAGTTTGATTATCATTTAAACTCAAATATATTGTAATTGCGTTGACGCAGAATATCGATGCACGGATTTTACGCAAAAATAAAGCGGCTATAGGACGGAAAACTAAATATTAATTAAAAAGAACTTTAAAAATCACGATTTTGACACTTGTTAAAAAGATTGATGCCATATTACCTACCTTATATACATAGTATAATGTATAAGGAAAGTATTGTGAGGGAGTCGAAAATTCGAAATCGAGTTTTTGACGGGAGAGCTAGTTTCAAGCATTCCTGATCATGAACCGAATATTTTTGAGGTGATGTCTGTGTGTGTGTGTGTGTGTGTGTGTATCAGTGAGTCTGTGGAGACAGAACGAATGGAAAGCTTCGAATGAAATTTAGTACAAAATTACAATCCGTTTATATATAATTTTGGTACAAAATAATTTTGGTTCAAAACTACAATTAAAAAAAATATTAACTGTTGAGAAATATGTTCACTTTTCATATATAATATCATGCGATAAATTTGGTGACATCAATCTCGTGGATCTAGCTCATTCCATTCATGAGAAAAGATACTTTGAGTAATAATTTTGTATTTGGACGCCAATAGTCATTTATCTGCTATAATAATAACTTATATCTCCGTCCATAACGCTTGGCGAGATTGTGACGAATTTGGCGGAATGTCGCCAACTTGGCGATTTTTTAATGTTGCTAAATTAACGAAAATCTCGCCAAATTGATAAAAATGACGCTAAATCAATGAAAATGACGACTAATTGACAAAAATTCAAAATCTTGGAAAGAATATAAGTATCTAGTATAAGAGTAACCTATTTATTCTACTGTAAAAGTAGTAAATTCATTGCATTATTTAAAGAAAGACATGTGCTGTCCACATTAGATTTTTTTTTAAGCGGGTCACGTGATCTCTTCATATAATATGGGTATAATTATTATTTTAATTTTTATTCAATGAACTACTTAACATATTTTGCTGAAATTGTTTTTATATATTCTATAGAATAATTTGAATATTTCCTAAAATTTTCGAAGTAATTTGTGAATTTTAAATTTGCTTAAAAAATGTTTGAATAATTAGGTCTCATAGGGTTCAAAGTATTTTATTTCTTCAACTCGGATTCAATCCAAAACTAATTGGGTGATATTATTCGTTTACATTCCCATATGTTCCACTGACTGTCTCAATAACATACTAAAATTTCATTTTGATAAAGTCATTTTTACTGCAGTTATCGTGCGAACGGACAGACAGACAGACAGAATGAACAAAGTCATAAACACTTTTCAACTATGTTGTAAAGTGTTAAAAGTAACGACAGAGCAAAAGTTCGTTATAAACAAATATGTTAAAATGAAATATTTTTATATTATCACATAATAGGATATTCCACTGCATAAGTCTTTTATTTATGCATGGACTTTATTTATCCACTGACTGCAACTATTATTCGTAATAAAGAGGTTCGTTAAAACGAAATAAAAAATTTAAAATGTGGAACTTTGAAATTAAAAAGAGGAGACATATTTTAAAATGACTCCGAAAGCATCATAAGAAGGAATTGTATCAAAACACAACAGTAACGCTAAAAGTTTGTTATAAAGGAATGTTTTGAAATGCAACAATTTTTATATTGGACAATCTGACCTTTCACACTAAAAATAATTTATTTATGTTTATACCAATTTAAAGCAATTATTATTCGTAATACAGAAGTTCCTTAAAACAAGATGGAAAATATTCTTGATAAGCAGGATTTTTAAAATTATAAAGGGGTGACGTATTTTAAAACAATTCAAGCAGCATTAAAAGAAGAATTTTAATCAAAACTACTCTAATACGAAAGTTGGTTAAAAAACTATAATAAAACATATTTTTTATAGTGCTATATAATCGGTTTTTCCTCATCAAAAACCTGTATTTATTTATATATCCATTGAATGCGGATAATGTTCATAAGAAAGAGATTTGCTATAACGAGACTAAAAAAATCATGAAAACAGGATCTTGAAAATGTAAGAGGTGTTTTAAAATTATTTAAGAATCATCAAAAGGAACCTTTTATTTAAAAACAATGGTAGCGCCAAAAGTTTGTTATAAACGTATACGTTAAAATGCAATATTTTTTATACTAGACATAATCTGATCTTCTACATCCAAAATCCTTCATTTCTGCTTATACCTATTGAAAGCAGTTATTATTCCTAATAAAGAGATTTCCTACAACAAGATTAAAAATATTCATGAAAAGCAGAATTTTTGAAAAAAATAGCAGATGTATCTTAAAATGATTCAACAGCATCAAAAGAAGGATTTCAACCAAAACTATTCTAATACGAAGGTTCACTATAAGCAAATATGTTGAAACAGATTTTTTTTTATAGTAGAACGTAATAGGGTCACTCACACTAAAAAAGCCTTTATTTATGTATATACCCATTGAATGGGCTTTTGTTTGTAAGAAAAGAGGTTTTGTTCGTAAATAAACGAATATGTTAACATGAAATATATTTATGCTGCCGCGTAATCAGAACTTCCACACCGAAAATACTTATTTCTGCATCATTGAATGCGGCTATTGCTCGTAATAAAGTGGTTTGTTATAACGAGATAAAAATTATAAAAATAAGGGTCTTCTAAATGAAAAAGAAAAGGGGTATTTTAGAATTATTCAGAAAGCACGAAAACAAATTTATTTAAAAGCTATTGTAATGCGAAAGTTCACTATAAACGAATATGTTTAATCGAAATATTTTTTATACAAGCATATTATCAGATGTTCCATATCAAAAGTCTGGCGTGCTGTTGGCATATTTCGGGCGCGGTAGCCCGGTGTTTTGCGCGCTGGATTTGCACGCTGCTACAACTGCTGCCGTGTTCATGCGGAGTACGATCACGTTAAACATGTGGGTCCGTAAGTCCTTCCGAGAGATTGGTGGTAGGGGAAGGAGGATACGGTCCTTGTGGATGCCTCTCCCACTGGGTTCCGGTCTAAATTGGGTGGCACTTCCCGGCCGTCCAAACAGTTACCTTACACCTTTCTGGTAGGTCGGACGGTCTGGGTCTCAACAACATCATCAAAAGTCTGTTATTTATGCATATACACGTTGAATGCGGCTACAATTTATAATAAACAGATTGGTTACAACAAGATTAAAAGAATGTTAATGGAAAATTGGATCTCAGAAATTAAAAGACAAAACGTATATTTATATGATTAAAAAAGCAACAAAATAAAGAATGTAATTAAAAAAAGCTATAACGCTTATCGTTAAATAGAGTACGTTAAAATGAAATATTTTTAAACCCCACGTAATCAGATAGTCGACGCCAATGGGTCTTTATCAATGTGTATAACCATAGATTGCGGCTATTGTTCGTAATAACGAGTAAAAGAAATATCATGAAAAACGTGATCTTCGAAATTAAAGAAACGAGAGGAATTTTTAAATCATTCAAGAGCATTAAAAAATTAGTTAAAAACAAAAACAACTGTAACGCGAAATAAAGGAACACATTCGGTATAAAGGAATATATTAAAATGAAATATTTTTACACTAGCACATAATCAGATCTTCCACTACAAAAGTATTTTATTTATGCATATACTTATTGTGTGCAACTAGTGTTAGTAATAAAGGGGTTTGTTTAAATGATATAAAAAATATCGTGATAACCTGGATTTTAGTAATTAAAAATATGAGATGTATTTTGAAAGATTAAAAAAACATCAGAAGGAAGAAATTTATTAATAAACAATCGTAATACCAAAAGTTTGCTATAAACAACGTGTTAAAATGAAATATTTTATACTAGACGTAATCTGACCTTCCACATTAAAACTGCTTTATTTCTGAGTATACATATTGAAACCAGTTATTGTTAGAATAGAGAGGTTCTTTGCAACAAGATTAAAAATATTCATGAAAAACATAAAATCCGAAATTAAAAAAGATGAGGTCTATTTTAAAATGATTCAAACAGCATCAGAAGAGGAATTTTAATCAAAACTACTCTAATGCGAAAGTTCGTTACAAACAAATATGTTAAAATGATTTTTTTGTATACTAGCACGGTCTACCATACCAAAAGGTCTTTATTTATGCGCATACTCATTGAAGGCGGCTATTGATCGTAATAAAGATGTTCATTATAACGAGATTAAAAAAAAATCACGAAAATGCGATCATCGAAATCACAAACACTATATGTATTTTAACGTGATTCAAGAAGCAAACGAAGAATTTTATTAAAAAACAATTGTAATAACAAAAGCTCGTTATAAACGAATATGCTAAAATGAAACATTTTTACACCAAAAGTCTCACACCAAAAGTCATTATTTCTGAGTATGTCCATTGAATGCAGCAATTGTTCGTAATAAAAGTGGTTCATTATAATGAAATTAAATATTTATGAAAACATTACTTTCAAAATAAAAAAAGACAGGAGTTTTTAAATGATTCAGAAGCAGCAAAGGGAAGAATTTTATTAAATAAACAACTATGATACAAAAGTTCATTAACGAATATGTTAAAACGAAATGTTTTTTATATAACCACACAATCAGATCTTCCACACTAAAAGTCCTTTACTTGTGCATATACTCATTGAATGCGGCTATTGTTCGTAATAAAGAGGTTCGCTAAAACGGAATTAAAATGAAGTTCATGAAGAACGGGATCTTTGAAATTAAAAAGACGAGACATATTTTAGAATAATTCAGTAAACAGTAAAATGAAAATTTTAATAAATAAAACGTCAGCACGAAAAGTTCGTTATAAATGAGTAAGTTGAATAAAATATTTCTTATACTAGGACATCAGGTTTTTCACACTAATAGTCCTTTGTTAATACTTTCACTCAAAAAATGAGGCTATTGTTCGTAATGAAGTGGTTCATTACGAAAATGACATTAAATGAAAACGTTAAGTATCCTAGTTCGTTTAAATGTAATTACTTTTATGTGTAATTAGTTTTAAATGTAATTACTTTTTACACAATTAGTTCAACAACACAAGCATTTCTTCAATTTTAGGCATATATGCTGAATATATGCTCTGTAATAAAAAGTTTAATCAGAAAAAAGATTAAAAGTTTTTTTATACAAGCGTTTTTAATTTTTGTGAGACGTAATACATTTTTCAACACTTAAAAATGCATCAAATATAAAATGTTACTGAATATGAATTGATTGAAAAACGTTCGCAATAAACGATTTTGGAAAAATAAAATTATATTTGAAATCACACATAATCAGCTCATCTCCACTAAAACTTCTTTATTTAAATGTCTATTTATTGCATGCAGCAATCGTACTACGGAGCTTGGTTCGTTAGAATAAGATTAAAAGCGGCCTCATGATAAACGGGTTTTTGAAAAGCAAGAATTTTTTTAAAAATTCGTAAAAAAGTGCGAAAATAAAAAATTTGATAAGAAAACAACTATAACGGAAAAATTCGTTGTAAACTAGCATATTAAAATCAAACTATTTTACTATCATAAATAATAAGCTTATCTATACAAATATTTTTATTCATGTGCATATGCATTGAATGTCAAGCTTTCGTTATACAGAGTTTCGTTACAAATACATATGTTCATACTTTTAAAGACGAAGAAAAATGTTTAAATATGCTTAAAAAGGGATAAATTGTATTGAAAACGAAAAATTATATGGACTAGCTACTGACTGCAACCATGTAAATATCGTTGCAAATGTGTTCGTTAAAACGAAATTATCCTTAATATCCGAATGTTTCTTTAAGTGCATACCCATTGAATGCTGTCGTCGTCCATAATAAAGAGGTATACATAAAACGATATTGACAGAAAGTTGTTGTAAAAAGAATCTTCAAATTTAAAAACAGAGCAAAAACATTTTTAAGAATTTTTTAAATTATTCAAAGAGTAACAAAAGGAAGAATTTATCAAGAAGCTAACTGTAACCTGATTTTTTATGTAAACGCATAGTCAGTTAATACATAACACGTTAAAATGCATAATCAATTGATCCACACAAAGATGTCTTTGATTATATGCATATCCGTTGAATAAGACGATCGTCCGTAATAATAGGGTTCATTTAAACGAGGTATTAAAACTATCTAAGAAGACACAGCTATTTAATTTCAATAAAAATAAATGTATTTTAAAATGCTTCAAAAATACCCAAAACAAGAATTTAATTGAAAATATATTATATTACGGGATATTCGTAATAAACGAGTTCGTTAAAATGAAATTATTTATAAAATTATACATAAGCAGTTCAATAAAAAAAAATGTTTTGAAATTCTTAAAAAATACCAAAAACAAGAATTTAATTTAAACTGGATTAAATTGACAAAATATTCGTAATAAACGAGTTCGTTAAAATGAAATTATTTAAAAAATTATACATAATCAGTTAATAAAATGAAAAATGTTTTGAAATTCTTAAAAGGTTCCAAAAACGAGAATTTAATTGAAACTGGATTACATTGGCGAAATATTCGTAATAAACGAGTTCGTTAAAATGAAATTATTTATAAAATTATACATAATCAGTTCAATAAAAAGAAAAATGTTTTGAAATTCTTAAAAAGTACCAAAACCGAGAATTGAATTGAAACTGGATTACATTGGCGAAATATTCGTAATAAACGAGTACGTTAAAATGAAATTATTTATAAAATTATACATAATCAGTTCAATAAAACGAAAAATGTTTTGAAATTCTTAAAATGTACCAAAAACAAGAATTTAATTGAAACTGGATTAAATTGGCGAAATATTTGTAATAAACGAGTTCGTTAAAATAAAATTATTTATAAAAGTTTTATAAAATTTATACATAATTAGTTCATTCAATAGAATAGCTATTCATTTATAGTATTATCCATTGATTGCGGCAAGCATATGGGAGGTTTATTCAAATGAAATTTAAATAAACTTCTTTATTGCTTTATAAACGGGTTATTTCAATTAAAGAAAAATAAATATGAAAAATTGCTTAAAAGAAGAACGAAAAGAAAGAGTTTATTTAAAAAACATCTGTAATGCGAAATGTTCGGTATAAATGAGTACAATAAAATTAAATTATTTCGATACCAACGTATAATCAGTTCATTTACACAAAATTTCTGTATTGAAGTTTAAATCAATCAATGTAGCTCAACGTACTTAATAAAGAGGTTCGTTAAAACGAGAATGAAAAAAATTAAAGAAATTAAAGGATGTTCTTCAAAAATTTTAAAATTAAAAAAAAAAACTAAATAAATCTTCGGAGAAAGCCAAAACGCTAGAATTGCACAGATAAAGTATTGTATCACAAAAAGATTTTGTAAACGAGTTTGTTAACTGGAAATTAATTTAGACAGCAACATTATCTGTTCATCTGCATTAAAAGTTAAAAAATAGCACAAAATCACCAAATGGAAGAATTTAATTTAATTATTTAATTAAAAAAACAGAAGGACGCGTAAAGTTGGACAAAATCAATAATCAATTTATCCACTTAAGTTCTTTATTTGCGTGAAGAGCTTGATTGCGCGATAATCCATTAAGATCATCAAACATTTGTAATACAGAAGTTCGAAGAATCTGACAGAACTGGATAATATTAGATTTCTCTTCCAGAAGCGGGCAAAAGAGAAGGAATCAGAAATTCTTTTCGGACCCTCTATATACCCTCCGGTAACATAGAAAATTGAATTTTGCACCCTAATAGTATCGATCACGTGACAGAATCTGATGCACCCGGATAGTATTAGAAATTTCTTTCAGAATAGTACAAAAATGAAGGGTCGGAATGGCTTTCCAGACCCTATAGATAACCCCCCCCCCCCCCCGGTGACAGAGAAGATTGAATCATGCACCGTAATTATATCGATCACAAGAAAGAATATAACGGAACCGGATAGTATTAGATTTCTATTCCAAATTTCTTTGATTTCTTTGGCGCATTTTCTTTCGTCGCGTCTCGAAGACCAGACAGTGAATAAACAGGTCATCATGACGCGAGTATGACGTAAACATGACGTGAACCAAGGCTTATCATAATTTCCCCAACTTTAAGAAGGGTTCTCAATTTGACGATTTATCGCCAATTTGGTGTCATTTGGCGATTTCCGGAATTTTCAAAAAACTCCGCGATTAGTCTAGCTAGGAGATAGGATGAGATTTCTAGAAGTTTCTATAGAGAGACTATAAAAGGACTCATCACACCGTTGGAATTCAGTTGACGAATTGACAAGAAATGAGCTACAGTGGTTTTCGTCAAATTTTGAAAATAGTCGTGGCTGTTTTGCGAAATTATTTTTGTCAGTATTCTGAAAATAATACCGCTTATTTTGTGAAATTAGTGTAGCATTTAAGTGTTGTTTGATTGTATATTATTCCTATTTACTTTGTGCTTGTAAATAAACGTTAGTTATCCAGAAATTTGGACTCATTCTTGTATGCTGCGTGTACATCCACGATTCCTGAGGATATGTAACAATATAAAAAAAATTATCATGTGCACTATTGCCGAATGATTGAATGCTGTAAGTCCCTTTAACCCAATATAAATTCTTCGTTAAAAGCTATCACGCCATTCTCGAGGTATTAAGACATTCATTCATACACGGGTAGTTCGATAATTAATCAAGTTACATGAAATTTGGCATGCTTATTTAAATCGGAGTCGCAATAAGCCTATTATTTTTCGGCGAGACATAGTAATAAGAACGTTCCAATAGGTTTTGTTGTTTCCTCACAAAATAGAAACTTTTCAATTTGCCGAAAAAGTCGTACGTTAAACAGTTAAATTATTTTTTAAATAAATGCAAATTGCTTTAAGAAAATAAACTGCACCCAGAAGCGCCTACAAATGCAGTACGTTCGTTATATATTGGTAACTAGTATTTAAGTGTGTTAAAGACAGGGAAATGAACAGAACACTCCTTAAAACCTGAGCTGCAACGTTTTGTAAATAAGCGCAAATTTATGTAACAATGATGCTTAGTGTCGAGAATAGTTGTCTCCATTTAAAATTTGGCCCAGTTAGGTTCTACCCCGTGATCAAGTTTCAGCCATTTATGTCCCCGACAGGGCATTTATCGGTGGGCATGAGAGGATTCGGAAAGATTTTTCCCCCTATTTTGCCCACAATGGAAGAAAAACCGAAAACCCATCTCAGTCCAGTGGTCAATACTACTATAAGTCTGCAAAGATTCAGCCTCCTAAGTCACCGAATAGTTGCTTGAGAGTTTGAAAAAACACTTAGAAAAATCCATACTCTCGGTCCCGAGGGGGGGGGGGGGGTCGTAAATCCGACTACGTTAGATTCTGTCTGATAGTTGAGAGTATAACTGTGCGAATACTCAGCCTCTTAGGTCACCAAGGGGTTTATGGAGGATCTAAAAATATTTTTCGAAGAAGAACCCATTTTCTCCGTCCTTAGGAAGTCAATTGGAAATCCGGCTATGTTACGTCTGTCCAATGGCTGGTATAATTTTGCAAAGATGCAGTCTATTAGGTCACTGGGGGACATATAAAAGGTTTTAAAAGACAAAAACATGTTAGATAATTATATATGGCCATTTTTCGC
This sequence comes from Amaurobius ferox, assembly GCA_951213105.1. NCBI lineage: Eukaryota > Metazoa > Arthropoda > Arachnida > Araneae > Amaurobiidae > Amaurobius > Amaurobius ferox. The sequence goes on along the minus strand of OX578150.1, from coordinate 21,983,815 downwards.
ATAAATAATACATCGATCTAATTGTTTTACTGGATAAGAAGATCAAAAACACAAAGACACTCAAATTCCTTCTTCCAAGAACTCTTAATAAAATTTTGGAACAACAGCACTTTGAAAATTAATTTTAAAACACTTTGTCTCGAGTTTTTAATAGCGCATAAAAAATCAACGTATATTTCTACGTTAGGTATTATAATTTAACTATAATTTTTATTTTCTCATACATAGTATTGAGAAAGTATTGTTTTCGAGAAAAATTTCGATTCCGAGATTTTGATACAAATATATATTTTAAAACCGTTTTGACTATGCCTGTTTATCTGTGATCGATTAATTTTGCACACAATAGCAGCCACAAATATTAATGGATTTTTACGAAATTTTATAGTCGACTTTGTAATTATAAAACCTAGAACTAGATAGATTTTTTTTTTTAATTCGAGCGAAAATTTTGAATTTTATTCTAAATTTTATATATTTTTAACATGGCAGCATAGGACAACATTGGACATAATCATGCATAAAGTGGTTTATTTGTGGCTTAATGATCACAAGACTGCATAGTTTCAATCATTGTTGTGAAAAATAGCCATTATACATACTTTTTTTGATCGTGACGCCATTAAATTCCCCCCTTGGGGGCAAGTGACCCCCGGGGGGAGTAGATTGTCATGTACAGTATCAATCGAGATATTTTTTCAAGCCCTTTAAAGTGAATGGTAATACGTTATAATCACCACTATACCGATTCTTGTAAAATTTGAAAAAAAAAATAAATTCTGATATGAGAAAGTCGAGTTGAGTTACATTCCTGTTCATTTTTCACTGGATAACTTTTAAAACTAATTACATTAAAAAGCAAAAATTAAACACTTTTCCTTAAAAGTTTTTTAAAAACCTTAAACTTTTCCTTAAAAGTTGTTTTGGTGATTTTTCTTAATATTTAGATTTTCTGAGCATTGTTCTTTCAAAATCCGCAATAAATCCGTTCATTTTTAACGATACCAGAATTATTTTTCTGAATCCAAATAACTTTATTTATATGTGGATTCAACATTTTTCTTTAGATTTAATCAAAACTGTTTTTTAGTTTTTACTTTTTTCTAACTCTTATTGCAAAACTAAAAGTATTTTTTTTTTTATTTACTTGAAAATTTCCGAATATGTATTCATCAGCTATCTTGGTTGTAATAAACCTCAAAAATGTGTTTTAACTGGAATAATTTTCATAATTTTTGGTGGAATGTTTGATGAAGATAAAAAACACTTAATATTTTTGATGAATTTTTATATTTCTTGACGTAAAATTATTGTTCCTTTGAGCTCACTGTCATGGGTTTATTGCACTCAGCGGCTTTAAACAAAGAATTTAGTACCCAAAATATGCAAATTCATTAAAAGTTTAAACTGTTGGTATTGCTAGAAAAGACAATTTTTGAAAAAAAATTATTAAGTAATATTAAAATGAATTAAAGAACGTACACCCTTGTATCATTCTTTATGTATCTGTACATCACCATACAGAATTATAAAGGAATTGAAGAAATATTAAAAACACAAAATATATTTGGGTATTTGCCTACCTTAAAATCTTAAAATATTTAAGTAATATTTCATTTCTCTAATTTTTGACGTGTGTTGTATTATTTAGATATTAAATATCTGAATTATAGTAATATTCGTGGTTAAATTAAAAAAATTAAAATATTTGAGCAATATTGCTTTTTTTTCTATTTTTGGTGTGTGTTGTATTATTAAAATATTTGAACTATATTAATTTTATTTGTTTAATTTTAAATGTAAGTATATTTAACTGGTATTCATTTTATTTTCTATATTTTTAGATGCGTGATGTATTATTAAAATAATTTAATTGTCATGTTGTTGGTGATTAAATTAAAATAATTAAAATATTTAAGCAATAACACTTTCCGCTCTCTTTTTCAAACATGTGTTATTCAAATAATTGAATTATCCTAATATTTCTGGTTAGTAATATTACTATTTTAGTAATATTACTATTTTTCTTTTTAGATGTTTCCTGTATTATTAAAACACCTTATGCTGGTATATTAGAAAACTTGAAATATTAAATAATGTTATTCACTCTTCTTTTTGGTTATTCCTATTGAAAATCTGAAGATAAACTTTTTAACACTTTAAAGCACATCAGCAAATATATGTTTTGTTAAAAAGTTACAAAGCGTAACTAACTTTTGATAATATTTAAAAAAAATCTGAAAAATTATTAATTTTTTAGATGACGTGTATATGATTTTTTTCCGTTTATTTTATTTCAATAAAAACTGATTTCATCAATTGTTTCCTCATACATTGTAAAACATTTGCAAGCCTGTTACTGAAAGTTACTTCAGGTTGTTTTTGCAGGGAAATCAGCTGTCCTTAATTGGGAGTAAAGTTCCTGATAGTTAGAATAATATATGTATAAAAATACAAAAATAAACCTTCGGCAGACGATAATTAACTAAATATTTAAAAAATGAAGCTGGAATTTTCATGGACGCCTGTAATTGTGGCTTTTCTTATAAGTTTGCCGAAATTATCAACAAAGCAGCTGAAAGAAATGAGCAAAGGCTGTGGAATGTTTTATAGAGTGTGTTGAAAAGCAAAAATATTTTTGGCACGATTTAAAGAATTAATTATCGTTGGTAAACAATTATTGTGCAGTTAAAATAATTGATTTTTCCTAATGGTGCTTGTTCAATTTTTAAACGTAAAAATATAAGTAGTTTTTTTTAGCTGTATTGTATTATTAGAGTAATTCAATTTTTACCCTGAATTACTGTTCATTGTTTAATTTAAAAGTAAAAATATTTAAGTATATTGTTTTCTCTTTTAAACGTGTGTTGTATTATTAAAGCAATTTAATTATCGTAGTATTATTAATACTATTAATATAGTAATATTAGTGGGTATATTTAAAATCTTAAAATATATATATATGTAATATTGTGTTTTTTCTTCTTTTTTTATACTTGTGATGCATTATTAAAATAATTAAATTATCCAAATATTGGAGATTTAATTTAAAATTTTAAAATGCTTAAAAACCATTATTGTTCTCATTTATAGAGGTATAAAATAATTGAATTACCCTGATACCACTAGTAATAGTTCGAAAAGCAACAGGGGATTTATGAAACTTGGGTACTAAATATATGGAATGTTATTACAACTATTTTTTAGGTGGATTTGCTTATATTTGGCAGATATTCTATTTGGTAAGATTTTAAAGTTAGTATTATGTAAATTATAGATTTTTTTTATAAAGTTATGCTCAAAATTACATTTTAAAAAATAAAATACAGTAAATAAATTTGAATACAATGCAGAGTAGATTTTTTTTCTTTTTTAAATATATACACAAAATTAAATAAAAAAAATAAAATATAATAAATAAATTCGAATTAAATGCAGAGTTAAAAATATAGTTATTTTTTTATATATGCTCACACAAACGTATATATTTAAAAATAAAATTTTATTAAACTTGAATTAAATGCAGGTTACAAAACAAGATAGTTTTTTCTTAAATATGGGCTCAATATTATATTTTGTAAGATAAAATACAATAAATAAACTGGAATTAAATTCACGGTTGAAAAATATATCTATTTTTAAAAAATATGCTCAAAATACACTTTTAAAGCGAAAATAATTAAATAAATTAGAAACAAATGCAGAGTTAACCTCGTGTAAGATTTAAATTTGTTGAAGGGAAAATTTCAACGCTTCAGCGAATAGCACGTACAATGCACATACAATAATACTCTCTCTCTCTCTCTCTCTCTCTCTCTCTTCATATATAAGAAAAAATTAAAGAAAATTTTTAATAAAGAAACTTTATATGAGTGATTTATGTACCAAACACTGTAAATTTAAAATGTACAAATCCTGAAATGTACAAATCCTGAAAATGTACAAATCCTAAAAATGTACAAATCCTAAAAATGTACAAATCCTAAAAATGTACAAATCCTAAAAATGTATAAACATTGCAAATTTAAAATGTACAAATTCTTTGAGTAAAAATCCTGAAAGCAAATTAAAGATAATATTATAGACAAATGATATCTAAAATTTCATGGTTTTAGCAACTATTTTTCTTCAGTTATATCTCTTTAAACATTAAACTTTTCAAGAATTCAATCTCTGAGAAAACAAACTCTTAAAAGTACTGTTTTATAAAGTAAGTATCAGGAAACCAAGTTTTTAATATTTATAATATTTGACAAATGTAACAATATATATTTATGATATTTAACATTATGAGTTTTCATTTTAGAGATTTGCGTAATATTTATGTCATTCAATATAACACTACTTGAACTTAATACTCATGTTAACTCTCATGTTAACTCTCGCATTAACTCTACTTAACACTGATGTTAACTCAATCAAAAATACGCAATTTTGAGAAATTTTCTATCCTGAACCCCTCAATACTTATATTAGAATATTATCTATACTTAGCTTCTTTACCTAAAAATTATTCCTTCAAAATTAATCGCATAGTTTAGGAGATATTTGACTCAAAATCGCCAGTTAAAATTTTCCCATTTATATACTAGATGTGTTGTAGTGAAATTTGAAGTCAGTTCTCGGTTTCAAATCTTATATTATTCTAAGAAACACCTCTCACAAATTACCCACACTGCACCTGATGCGTAACTCCGGTTCTGGAATCTCTCCAACACTATCTTGGTTTTCCATGGAGTTAAACGGAGGTACATGAGAGGAAGATAAAAAGTTCTTCACAGTTCATCCAAAATACCAGTCGAAAGTTTTGGGGCTTTCCATTCTTTAGAGAGGAAAACAGAACTCTTCTTCCTAAGTTTTATTTACTAGAACTGTAATAAATAGAATTTACTCTTTGATTTTGAATCAATATTTATTAACCACAGTTCTGTGGACCTGCATAGGCCCTCCAAATATGTTTAACCAATCTGCATGATCAAAAGTATACAGGGTGTATACAGGGTTAAGTGCAATCCCCGTGTTCTAATCACTGAACTGTCCCACCCCCCGAATTCCATAGCTAGTTTTCAAACATTTTAGGGGTATGCCATTTTCTTAGTTATAGAGCACTGTATATTTATACTTGAACGATGAATACAAAACGGATTGTTCATAAAAATCTGTATTCTATACATATGTAAATATACATAAAACCCCATCGTATATCTGATGTAATATCTATATAGGGTGTCCCAAAAAGATTGAAACGCGCTTTAATTCTTTACCTGTTGGAGATAAGTGGGCAATGTAAATTGCAAAAATGTTGAAAGTAAGGTAGGAAATAAAACTACGTTAATGAAATAGTCCTCCCATTCATTTTCAAAATGGTACACTTTTTGAATTTGTATACGACCCCCTTAGACAAATTGGGTCAACCAGAAAATTTTTATTTTTAATGCAACAATATAATTAAAAAAAAAACTGCATATCTGTATCTTTAAAATTGAGCGAGTTATATTTAATTGAAAATTGAACTTTGTGAATGGGGACCCTATATCAAATTAGAAATGTAAATTTGTGACATATCACAAAAAAGATAAAACTGGATGATAGTACATAAGATACCCAACCGCGTAGTGAGTACCACTGCTTTATGTGATCTCTGCCTGTGTATGCTTTATTTAGAAGCATTAGTGATAAAAAATGTTGACACATATTAACTTATTTTTGATCTAAACAATTTCCATCGTCAATTTGTTTATGATCCCTATTTTCATTGATGAAACAGCCTTTCACATGGTACAGAAAAGTGGCATAAGTCAGATTTTTTCTTTATCATAATTCAGTTGATTTTAAAGATACAGATATGCGGGGTTTTTTAATGATCTTGTTGTATTAAAAGTAAAAATTTTTTGATTGACCAAATTTGTCTGAAGGGGGGTCGTATAAATATTTAAAAAGAGTAACTTTTTGAAAATGAATGGGAGGACAATTTCATTAGCGTAGTCTTATTTCCTACCTTACTTTCAACATTTTTGCAATTTACATTGCCCACTTATCTCCAACAGGTAAAAAATTAAAGCGCGTTTCAATTTTTTGGGGACACCCTGTATTTTTGGTTACTTAAAGAAATTACTGAATAATATCTCATTCTCTCGCAAGTTTCAGCAATCTGATTACTCAGCTGAATTTATACGGTCCTCATATTACATAATGTATGTAAAGGAGGATTTTATAATTATTAAAAATATGCGTATCAAGAGTTTGGGCGGATAGAAATATTTTGAACATCCTTGAATACGGAATCAAACCTTTAATTTTTAATAATGTTATTCTCTCTCTCTGTGGTCAGGATGTCTCAGTCAATGAACGGGACTGTTGTTGTTGTTGTTGTTGTTGTTGTTGAGACCCAGACCGTCCGACCTACCAGGAAGGTGTAAGGTAACTGTTTGGACGGCCGGGAAGTACCACCCAGTTTAGACCGGAACCCAGTGGGGGAGGCATCCACAGGGACCGTACACTCCTTCCCCTACATGAACGAGACTGTGGCTCAAATCGACTTTTTCATATCAGAATCCATGTTTTATTAACTCTCCTTTTTCTTTTTTCAAAATTTACAAGAATTTTTTTGAAAAATTGGTATTGTGAGTTCAAATGATTACAATTTAACGTATTACCCTTCACTTTAAAGGACTTGATAAAATCTTTTGATTAATACCATACTTGAGAATGCACTCTCATTGGTGGGGTAACTTGCCCCCCAGGAGGGGATTTCGACGTCACGAACAAAAAACATTGTATCACGGCTATTTTCCCCAACAATGATTGAAATTATTAAGTCTCGTGATCTTTGAGCCATAAATAAACCCTTTTATTTATGATAATCAAAATTGGTATCACGTCTGCATACGATAGATAAAACCAAGGACAAAACGTTTTTTAAAATACGAAAGGTCTTTTATTTAACATCCTAAAAGACGTACAAAATATTGTTAAAAACTGCCAGAGCGCTTTCGGACGTATATACACCCTTCATCAGTGGCTACATGAGTGGTAAAAGCATGGAATGTTTATATATAGAGAGAGACCATTTTAAAACAAATTTGCATAAAATATAAATGGTAAATGAACTTGCTAAAATAATTCAAGAAATATACGCTGAAATTACAAAATAAGTTTAAACGCTTACGAATTTAAAAATATTACAAGAAAAGAACTAATACAAATGTTCCTTACCACCCTAGGATTTGCCGTCCTTTTATTAATTTATTCCCTTAATTTGGTTTCAAACCCGCTCACTCTAATATTTCTTCTTTATTTAACCGTATTCGGTCTAATAAACTGGGTGATAGGGATGACTTTAAAAGCTTTGCTGGGGTGTATGTCGTTCCCCTGTTATCCCCTGCTGGTGACTATAAATTTTACATTGGTAGTACAAAACGTACTGTTGGCATCCGTTTAACAGAACATGCTCGCGATGTCAAATCTGGAAAACTTTCTACGGCTCTTGCTCAATATGTGGCTAATGATAAATTTCTTCCCGTTTTTGAAAAAACTTTCCTTTTGGTTCGTTGTAACAATTCACGTAGTATTCTGCTTTATGAATCCCTGTTTATTTATATTTACCGTGAATCAATTTGTAATTTTGATCCTGTTCAAATTTTAAGTTATGCTTGGCGACTCATTCTCGACTCAGTGCAATTCAAATCTCTTAAAAGTTATTTGTGACGTCATTCTCAGGAATATCATGCTTGACGTTTTTCTAAAATTTGTATTAGTTCTTTTCTTGTAATATTTTTAAATTCGTAAGCGTTTAAACTTATTTTGTAATTTCAGTGTATATTTCTTGAATTATTTTAGCAAGTTCATTTACCATTTATATTTTGAGCAAATTTGTTTTAAAATGGTCTCTCTCTATATATAAACATTCCATGCTTTTACCATTCATAAAGGGCGTATATACGTCCGAAAGCGCTCTGGCAGTTTTTAACAATATTTTGTACGTCTTTTAAGATGTTAAATAAAAGACCTTTCGTTTTTTAAAAAACGTTTTGTCCTTGGTTTTACCTTTTATGATGATTATGTTAAATTTTGTCCTATGCTGCCATGTTGAAAGAATATAAAATTTCCATTATATTTAGAGGTTTCGCTCGAATTTAAAAAACATTCTAGATTGTTCTAGATATTTTTATAACAAACACGGATAAAAAATTTCGTAAATATCCAGTAATAGTTGTGGCCATTATATTGTACACAAGAAATCGATCACAGACATACAGACAGACATCACTCTAAAAATAGTCAAAACGTGTTCAGTATGTCTTAAAACCAATATTGGTATCAAAATCTGGAATTCGGAAATTTTCGTGAAAACAATGCTTTCTCTATACATTCTCTGTATTACATAGTATAAATGAATAATATAATTAATTATATATAATTACAAAATATAATATAATTATATTTTGTAAAATATAATTTATAAATAAATTATAAATAAAATAATTATAAATAATATAATTAATAATAATAATAATAATAATAATAATAATAATAATAATAATAATGATTAATAATAATAATTAATAATAATAATAATTAATAATTAATAATAATTAATAATAATAATAATAATAATAATAATAATAATTAATAATAATTATAAATAATATAATAAATAATATAATTATAAATAAATTATAAATAAATTATAAATAAAATATAATATAATATAATATAATATAATTAAATATAATACATATAATATAATTACAAAGTAAAAATGTATCAATCCAAAAGAAGTTCGGAACGGTTTTTTCAATAATGGCTACGCAATTAGTAATGTCTGCGCCTAATTACTTCATTAATGTAACCGTATGAAATCTATTGAATTTCAAGGGGAACAGGATAAGACCATAAATTAATTCAACATATTTACCCAAAATTTAAAAATCGACTATACATAATTGTCTACCGTAATTTTGTCCATCTGACCCGTCAGAAGCATTCCAGTTGATCTAGAAAGTTGAATCTTTGCACATTTGCAGTATCGACTTCAGTACAGAATCTAACACAGATTTTCGATCCCCTCCCTTCCCATCGAGGGAGAAGGAAATACTGGGTTTAAAAAGTCTTATCGGAGCCTCTAAAATCCCCTGATGACTTAGAAGGCTGAATCTTTGCACACACAGTGCCGTATTTTCTTAGAAGCCGGAAAAGCATGAGCTTCGGGAGGCAGATTTTCTAGAGGCGGCAAAATTTAATCCAAATAAAAGCGCTAGAAACGTGATGTTAAAAAAAAAAGGATAAATATTCATATTTGATCAGTTTTTCAATTCAAAACATTGGAGGGAGGGGTGTATTGCAACAAAGTCCTGCACTATTTACATCCGTGCCCATGAAAATAGTCAGGAATATGATTAGTTCCCAGAGCAAGTTCTGTACAATGATTAAAAGAGTGCGCTAATATTATATCGCAATACGAACTGTAATTAATTAATATTAATTAATTAATATTAGGAGAATTGTAAAATATTACTGTATTACTGTAAGATTGTAAAGTTTTGATTTTACAATGTGAAGCTAAATTCAACACTTTTTTTAGTTTTATCAATCAAAATTATATATATACAGGCTCATCAATTAAAATTGCTGTATATTACACAGAATCGGAAATAAACTGTGGAATAAAAATAAATTTTAGGGCGGCAAAATTTTCTGCGCTTTAAGCGTCAATGTGGTGATTAAATCCGTCACTGTGCACACATCACACCTAATGCAGTCGGATTTTCTATCTCCCCCCCCCCCCCCCCACACACACACGCCGGAAGAAGATCATGTTTTTTTTGTTTTTTTTAATTTATTATTCCTCGGCCCTTAAGCAGCCCCAGTGGTTTTGAATGTTGAATACGCATACTCACTTATAATAACTGTTTAATACGCACTGAATGTTTAATACGCACTGAATGTTGAACACGCACTGAATGTTGAATACGCACTGAATGTTGAATACGCACTTTATCTGCTATTTTTCTTCGTGATATGTTTAATGTTAAAAGCTTACAGAACAGAAGGAATTTTATTTTATTTTCATTCTTCGAGAATCCGTTCAATAACAGAATTGATTATTCCCCTATCTTGGGTAGGATCGGGTTTCACGTTCCCCAGTATTCAACCAGGAGCATGAGTTTATTTGCAGAAAGTAGTTTTAGCACTAATATTGGTTGTTACTGCGCGATTAATAGTTTCTGTAAACTTTACAACAGCTTCCCCGATAATCTTGATATTTCTTATTCATCTGAAATTGCTTTCAAAAAATCATTTGTTGTAAATATTTTATATTATAATGTATTTATTCATATGCAAGTGCTTTTAAAACTTATTTGTTGTCAGTAGTTTGCATTTTAATGTATTTTATTATATTTTAATCTGTATATTTTGTATTGTATTTTATCTTGCATGCTGTTACAGGGAATTTGTCCTGTAGCTTGCATGCTTTTAAATAAATAAATAAATAAATAAAGTAATATAGGTCACTTGGACCGAAATTAAAGGAGTCAGTTTTTCGATTTTCCACCTGGGGTCGATATGGACATAATGAAGGGGGGGGGGGGGGCGGTGAAGTTTTTAAGAACCCTTCATCTTTCCGGAAACTACAGGAGCCCGCTGGCGATCTAGAAGGCTGAATCTTTGACAACTTATACTAGTGTCGACAACTGGACCGGACCTGGCCAACGGCCCTACTGTGCTGAAAACACCGGTTCTCGTTAGATCACCGAAGTCATGCAGCATCGGGCGCGGTTAGTACTTGTGTGGGTGACCACCTGGGAACACCGCGTGCTGTTGGCACATTTAGGGTGCGGTTGCCCGGTGGTTTGCGCACTGGATTTGCACGCTGCCATAACTGCCGCCGTGTTCATGCGGAGTACGATCACGTTAAACATGTGGGTCCGTAAATCCTTCCGAGAGGTTGGTGGTAGGGGAAGGAGGGTACGGTCCCTGTGGATGCCTCCCCCACTGGGTTCCGGTCTAAATTGGGTGGTACTTCCCGGCCGTCCAATCGGTTACCTTACACCTTTCTGGTAGGTCAGACGGTCTGGGTCTCAACAACAACCTAATCCCGGACCTAATTCTCATTGAGTTCACGAAATGGGAGGAGTGGAGGTATAAAGTCTTTCAGAACACTCACGAATCCCTTACTGCGAACATGAAAGACTCAGGGGCAAAATTTAACTTGTCCAATTTCAATTTAGACAACTATTTTCGACGCTAAGCACTATCCATTGTGAATATAAATAAAACTTATTAAAGTAAAAGCTGCGGGTTATTTTTTTAAGAGTGTTAGTTTTCCTATCTTTCACAGGTTTAAATGCTGGTATTATATAAAATAATTGTGTTAAAAATATTTTTAAAAAAATGGCTGTTTAACTTTGATTTAAGAGTAAATGGAAATCATTTTACGAACGCTAACACGAGTCCGATATTGCATATTTTTGATCTAAAATGAACATGAAATCCTCTCAAAATGAAATGGATTGACTCTTTTTAAGTGTGTGATACTTTGAAATGACCTAATAACATAAATATAATAATAATATTATAAATAATATTATAAATAACAATATTATAAATACATTGAAATGAAAAAGCACAGTGACGTAAAGTTATCACTAGCTGTTCTCGATATTGCATTTTTTTTTATCTAAAATGGAAAAAATAAAAAAAAATAAATTAAATTTATTTACTATTTCTTTTAAGTATGTCAATCCTTTATAGTTACCTTGAAGTTTGCTATACATACTTTGAAATGAACGACCACTAGTATTTAGAGTTATCAGCAGCCGTTCTCGAGACACAGAAATTTTAGATTTCCACATGCAAGAAGCGTGATATCCATCGAAATATAAATTGATTTCCATGAAACTCAACATTCTTATTTTAATTGGTAGCTACAATAAATAGAGATCGAATAAGACAAATATTTTTTTCCCTCTACCCAACATTGAAATTATATTTAAATTTGTGTAGGGAAACCATTGGATGGACACTTGAGGATTTTTGTACTAATGAAGAAAAGCTTAACTATAGTCCTGAAGGTATAATTGTTAGGAGTTCATATATTTATTGATGGGAATTATTTTATGACGCAAGATAAGAGTAAATGGGACGAAGATGAAACGGAAGTATGTAACGGAAGTAACATCAAACTGTTATGAATACCTAATAGAAAACGATTGTTATAATTTGAAGGTCTGATTTGTTTGACCTCAACGACGAGTTTGACGACTTTTGGGGACTTCTGGAAACTTTTCAAATTTTGTAGATTGGCTGAGAATTTCACTAATTACATGCTTTTTCCATATCCTTCCACAGAGGGTATATAAGCTGGTCATGGTTTAGTTGGGTGTTGACGCGTCTTGAAGTCGTGCCGAACTCAATACAAAACCCAATATGTAATTTTTCTCAATTATATATATCTCCTTTAAGCTGTGTTGTAAAACAATTCTGGAAGAAAAGTGTAAAAGAAATTGAATTTTATATACGCGATATCTGGGTACTGAAATTTGCGCTCCACTGCGCTTATCACTTGCGCTGACCGCAAGGTAGGCCAGTGGAGTGACAGCAAACGTTACATTCAAACGTTAGATGCGTTCCATCGTTCATAATTTAATCGTTTGTGGTTCACTTCAGACATAATAGCATTCTATTAATCTATCAAAATTGCATTATTTTAAGAAACGGATTAAATCAAACATTTTCAAAAAATTAAAAACTATTTCTATCATTATCACATACAACACACATCGACCTTTTCCTATTCAAAATATACGATAGGAATATAGTTTATATCAAATTATAACGAATTCTCCATTTTTTTATTTCTGGATATAATATGAAGGACTTCAAACCTGTATTATTAAAACGTATCCGAGCATACATGTATGCTATTCACTCCAGAGATCCAAAATGCGAATTTTTGCCGAAGAAAACGAGGCTTGCTTAAGTAAGAGTTGCACCTCTTAAAATGCGCATATAATATTCTAAACATTATATAAAATAATATATCTTTGATTGTTTACAAGAAACACCCTAAAAATCAAAGTTTTAGAACATCCGATATACTTTAGAAATTTAAAACTCGAATTTTCGGCGTAGAAAGACACGCAGTCTTTCTTAAATGGAAAGCACGGATCTTAAGATTTTCATATGACTTTCTAAAAATTAGAAAAATCAATATATTTTTAATTATTTGCAATCAATTAGTGACTCTTCTCAAGTTAATTTTCTCAAGTTAGTTTCTAAATTTAAATTGAATGTTTATAGTACGATAAACAAGAAAGATCAATCATGCTTAAAGCATTGATTATGAAACACTTTCCAACTTCAATGCAATTTTATTTAAACAAGTCTAAAATGCAATACATTCCTCGGTAATATTTTGAAACTTATCACAATACTGCATTAATTTATTATATTTGAAAACTTAAACCTTCATCGAAAAAAATGAACTTCATTCAAATGACGGCATTGAAATATAAATTGCCTGGTTTAAACATCTCTAAAATGTTATACATTCCTCGGTAATAGTTTTAGAATTATCATAATACTGCGATAATTTATTATATTTGAAAACTTCATCGAAAACAACTGAAATTAATTCAAATGACGTCATAGAAAAAATAACACGCCTGGATCTCTCTATAAAAACAGGATTTCATTCATAACTTTCTCCCATTCATTTCATTCATCACAATACTATAATAATTTATTTTATTTAAACATTTTGTTTAAGACCATGGAGCTACAAAAAATTAAACTCTATGCTTGAAACTTCATCGAAAAAAATCGTCCTTCTCTTTATGAAATCAATTAATATTTCATTCATATCAGCCATGCAGACTCCATGGACTAAATTATTTTGTGTTAAAAAAATACAGGAATTCTAATACAACTCATTCTATATATTTTGCTGTTTACATTTTACATAGGTGAAAAATAGGCTTAGTTGTAGAAATAATCAAATTTAGATGAGCATTTAAACTCAAATATGTTGTCATAGCGTTGTTTCAGTATGTAGATGCACAGAATTTAAGCAAAAATAAAGTAGTTTTAGGACGGATACAACACTCAATATGAATTAAAAAGAACTTAAAAAAATCACGATTTTGAAACAAGATGGATGTCATATATCATTTTGAAGTGGGTCATGTGATCGTTTCATATCATGGTCACGTGATCGTTTCATATAAGGGGTGTAATTATTATTTTAATTTTTATTTAAAAAACTACTGAATATATTTCGCTGAATTTTTTTTATATGTTTTATGGAACAATTTGAATATTACCTAAAATTTTCGAAGCAATTTGTGAATTTTAAATTCGCTTAAAAAATGTTTGAAAAATTAGGTCCCATAGGGCTCAATGTATTTCATTTTTTCGACCCGGGTTCAATCCAAAACTAATTGGGTAATATTATTCATTTATATTCCCATAGGTTCTACAGACCGTCTGAACAACATACTAAAATTTCATTTTGATTAAGTCATTTTTACGGCAGTTATCGTGCTAACGGACAGACAGACAGACAGACAAACAGACAGAATGAACTCATAAACACTTTTCAACTTTGTTGTAAAGTGTCAACAAAATGGTAGAAAACAAATTTAGCTCAGGAACTACCAAATCAGAGATGAAACAGTTTATTTACATTCCCTTTCAAAAGAAATTGACTATCAGAATAAAGTGAAAATTCAAACTTTCACAATATTTTATTGATATGTGTGACATGTAAAATCTAAATCTCGGTAGGGGAGAAATTTACAAAAAAAAGGAAGAAATTTAAGTCTTAATTCTTATAAAAAATGGTCAAATCTGAAAAATATGTACCATTCTATTTTAAAGATCTTTACCAACTGATGTAACCGAACGGGACTTGGTTTTTCTGGCCTAGGAAGGCGCTTAACTTTCACAAACACATATATTTGAACAAACAACTATCACTCCTTGTATGTGGGATGATACATGTATGAGCATGCAACATTAATTGCACTTTCTTCACGGAGGGAAAAGTTTCCATGTGTTCTTTTTACTTTCTCATACTATGTAATATAATATAGAGAAAGTACTGTTTTCAAATAAATTTTCGAATTCGGGATTTTGATGCCAATATATATTTTGCGGCCTCCTGAACCCGTTTTGACTGTTTTTGTAGCGATGTCCGTATGTCTGTGGTCGATTTCTTCTGAAAGCTATAAGACCCACAAAGATTAATGAATTTTCACGAAACTTTATATTCGGCTTTATTATCAAAAAAATCTAAAACTAGATAGTTTTTTTTTTCATTCGAACGAAAACTTTGAATTTTATTCGAAACTTTATATTTTTTTAACATGGCTGCATAGGATAAAATGTGACATAATCATGCATGAAAAGGCTTATATTATGGCTGGAAGATCACGATACTTAATAGTTTCAATCATTGCTGTGAAAAACACCCGCGATACAATTTATTTGTTCGTGACGGCAGTAACGCCCCCGAGGGTACATTAGCATGTATGGTATGAATTAAAAGATGTTTTAAGCCCTTTAAAATGAAGGGTAGACGCTTTAACACGCTATAATTGTAATCATTTACCTATGATACCGATGTTTCAAAATTTTTCTTGTAAAATTCCAAAAAAAAAGCTACTGAAAATAGATTCTAGTATGAGAAAATGGAGCTGAGCCACACTCCAGCTAATATAATCTTTAATATGTTGTTATGTATCGTAAATACGGTAAATCAGTTCGCGTGTAGCTAAGGTAGCTAAGGCTGACTTCAAACCGCGTATATATGAAGTTTTACATTTAAAGAAAGTGTTTTTCATCAATTCTTATGTAAGGAAAGTGTGTGTTTTTATACTTATTATTGAATTAAAATTAAACTTTTTAATTTTAATCAGTAATTATAGAAAGTTCATGTTTTTTGCTAAAAGAAATACATTTTCTGAACAATAACAATATTCACAGATTTAATGTTAGTTACTTGTAGTCGTAATGACGTCCGGACGGGCTATATGCTCCACTAATTCAAGGGGTCAGTTGGATGTTGTTTACCCTGATTTTACGAAAGCTTTTGATTCGGTTGATCACGGTATTTTGATTCATAAATTGAAGAGTATCAGGTTTTGTTCTAATTTGGTTATGCTATTAAAATCCTATTTAACTTCAAGGTTGTCATGTGTTAATTTTGATTTTTGCTTAAGTAAAGGTTTTTAGCCTACTTCTGGGGTGCCCCAGGACTCAGTTCTTGGTCCCTTGTTATTTATTATTTTCATTAATGATCTTGCGGGTTTTAAAAATTGCTTATTTTATGCTGACGATTTGAAAGTTTTCTGTCTTATTTTTTATGCTGGTTCTTGTAACAATGTGCAGTCTGAGTTGCATGTCCTTTTCAATTGGTGTAGCAATAACCATCTTCATCTCAATATTAATAAATGTGGTATTGTGTCTTTTACTCTTAGAAACGTGCCTATTTTATTTTCTTACGGTATTGGAAATTCTGTTTTGACTAGAAAGTTCTATATTACTGATCTTGGAGTTATTTATACGTCCGATTTTTCCTTTTCTCCTAATATTTCTAATATCTGTTCTAAATCCTATAGAAAACTGGGTTACAGTAAGAGAATTACTCAGGATTTTGCAAATGAGGATACCATTATTGTTCTTTTCAATGCCTTGGTCAGGTCTGGGCTTGAATATGCGTCTGTGGTTTGGAGGTCTTTTCACGTCGTTCACTCAAACAGGATCGAGATCATTCAAAATAATTTCTTGAGGTATCTTTACTATAGGAAAACTCGTATTCGTTGTTATGCCTTATCCGCTACTTTTCTACGTGATTTGTTTGGTTTAAAAAGCTTGCAGAACAGAAGGGCTTACATTTTGTTTCATTTTTCAGGAATCTGTTCAATGGCGGAATTAATTGTTCCCCTGTCTTGGGATCGGGTTTCATGTTCCCTAGTATTCAACCAGGAACATGAGTCTATTTGCTGTAAGAAATTTTAGTTCGAATATTGGTTGTAATTGTGCAATAAGCAATTTTGTAAATTATACAATAATTTCCCCGATAATCTCGATGTTTTTTATTAATCGGAAATGGATTTTAAAAAGCATTTGTTGTAAATATTTTATATTTTATTGTATTTATTCATTTGCATTTGTTTACGAAAATCATTTGTTGTCAATAATTTGCATTTCAATGTATTTTATTATATTTTAATCTGTATATTTTTAATGTATTTTTATCTTGCACGCTGTTACTGAGACTATACCCTATAGCTTGCAGTATTTTTGAAATAAAATAAATAAATAAAAAATACGGATGTCAATGGATTTATATTTAGATCCAGCGAATTTAACCATTATGTGTTAAAGAAACAGATACCAGATGCTTTGTTGCTACTTTGTTTCTATGGTTCAATAATTCATGGTTCCCACGGTCCTTGAAAAGTCCTTAAAAGTCCTTGAATTTTTTCCCCGAACTCGGGGCCCTTGAAAGTCCTTGAAAATTATGAAAATCGGGAAAAAAGTCATTGAAAGTACTTGAATTTTTTTTTATATATTTCTCCCCTTCTGGAATGATGGGTTGCCTAATAATTGCGTAATTTCCGCTTGCTCTGTTGTCTGAACTAGTTTCTTCCGATAACACTCCACGTGACATATGCCAGAACCAGACTTATCACTTCAAGCTGTAAACGTCATAAACAAAAGCAATCCCTCCATCGTAGCAATATTGCCAAGTTTACAAAAATTTTAGGATTTTTTTCCAAATCTGAAATTTCACCAATTTTTTTCTAAATCTGCTGGAATTTCCAAAAAAAAAAAAAAAAAAAGAAATCTAACTGAATTTCACAGTTCCTTATCTGATGAACTTGGCAGATATTTTGATAATTTAAAATATGCAGGAAGGACATTGCTCCGAATAAAAATTTGTTAAAGAATTTTTAATTATTAAAGAATTTGTAATTATTAAGCGAGAGGATTTGAAGGAGTTGAGAACCAACCCCCTTGAAACTCATTAATCATGATTTCAAGAACAAGAAATCATCATCTGATGTCAATGAGGTGAGTATGGGATTCATCGCAGACAGATTACTGAAGGATCTATTGCAAGACAAAAAAGCAACAAGTAATGACATCAAGGAACTTAAACTGCAAGCTCAGTTTTTTATTTACACTTTGCTGCATGAGTTGGTCACCAAGTCACCCTTAAAGTATACAATCATCAGACTTTTGTCTTGCTTAGACCCCAAGTACATGTCATCAGACACAAGTGGCTGTTATAAAAAAATGAAGCAGTTAATAACTATTCTTTCAAAGAGCAGTAAATGAGAAGCCAAAGATTGTGATTTCATTCTTTTGCAGTTCAATGAATTTCTTAACGATATTTCTTCTAAACATTTGAATTTTGACCGCTCAGTTTCTCGAGTAAGCTGTTTTCTGTATGAGAAACTAAGAGAAGAGAAATATGAAAAATTTAGGGGTATTGTAAATATGTTGCTGACCATACCACATGGGCAAGCCTCTGTAGAGTGCGGATTCTCTATAAACACCAAATTGGAAGTAGAAAATTTGAAAGAAGAAAATTACACATCGAAAAGACGTGTGGTAGATGAAATCAATTCCAGTGGGGGTGTGAAAAATTTTACTTTTAGCAAAGAATTACCCACTGCTGTGAATGGAGTCAGACAAAGATATATTTCTTATTTAAATGAACAGAAGAAAATGAAGCTGGAGGAGGGAGAGAGGAAAAAAGGAAAATATTACACTGTGAGTTAGAGGACATGAAAGAAAAAAGGATTCGCATTCAAAGGCAGGTTAATGAGCTGCAGAAGCCAGCTGATAAATTTACGGAAAAAGCAGAAATAACAGTGTTTTAGATTTATTACATAATCGAACAGTTTAAGAAGAACTTCAAAAGTAAAAGAAACTGAATTGCAAAAACTTGATGTCGAAATCAATGATATTCTCTCTAAACTAAAAAAATAAAAGTTCGTATTTTATAATTTGATATTTTAGATAGTCTTTCCCTTTTGTTAACTGTCGTCTTTTTGACTATCAATGTAAATAATGCAGTAAATTCAGTCGATTTTATATTTATCCCTTTTCTGTTTAATTAACAAATGTCGCATACATTTTATTTCAAATCATGATTTATGAAAGAAATTAGGTCCTTGAAAAAAAAATTTTGGTTTTGGAAAGTCCTTGAAAGTCCTTGAATTTTTTTTGGTCCAAAGAGTGGGAACCATGAAATTTACATTTACTTTATTAAGTTCTTCACAAAGTATTTTGCTATTTTTCTGCTATTATATGCACTGCTCATAAACTTATAATAAACAAAACTTATATCTCTTGTTTATTACATCCATTTAAAAATTGTGTTAAATATTTTTTTTACGGTTTTAATTATTTTATTTTATATAGTGGCCACTTTGCTCCACTATGTTGGGTGAAGTAACCATTTGATAGGACACTATTCATTTACTTCTTATAAGACGCATAATCAATAAAGAAATAAATTCATGCAAAACATAAATCAACATTAATAATAATATTGAGTATTATTTTAATTCTTTTAATCTAATTAGTATTTCGAAAAATTAATTTTATTTTAGAGTGGTCACTTTACCCATCCTTCGCCTACATATCGAAACGGAACATTTCAAAAACAATAAACGTATTTCATTCTCATCGATTTGTTTACTATTTTTTTCCCTTACTTTTGCTACAAATTGTAGTATATGTAAAGAGAAGGTATTTTGATGGAGTTAAAACCAGACTTTTACAGTAGCACTTGCTGTAGAAGAAAATACATATACTTAGGGAGGCGGATTTTTAGGGGCGGCAAGAAGCGCCCATCAGAGTGTCATTCTCGATTAAAACCCTGTTATTAAACGTTTCATAAAACTATGGATAAAAATTCCTTAATCATTAATTTCTATTATTTTGGCGAGGCGTCAGACTTCCAAGATTTGTAACATATTAGTTGGAACTCTAATAATAAACCTTGATTCAATTCACATAAAATTCAATTACTAGATCAATC
Organism: Amaurobius ferox; assembly: GCA_951213105.1. Taxonomy (NCBI): domain Eukaryota; kingdom Metazoa; phylum Arthropoda; class Arachnida; order Araneae; family Amaurobiidae; genus Amaurobius; species Amaurobius ferox. The sequence continues at coordinate 21,963,753 of OX578150.1, read as the reverse complement.
TTTAAATTTAGATTGAACTAGTGAAAAAAAAATGAAATCCAATACATTTTTATTGAACTTTTTTAATTTTAAGATATTTTCAGTAAGACACACAGACTGATGATAAATTATTTTAAAATAGAATAATTTAATAAATGTAAATGTAATTTCGAAAATATAGTTAAAGGGGTAAGTAAGCATTGTATTATCAAAATAGCATTGGTAGCTTATTAAGATTAGAAATTTGTAACATTTAGTTACGGAATTTTTCACAAATACATAACTATAGCGTTACTATCATTATTTTCTAACAAAGCCACTGTAACGATAATTCAGTTGATTACTAACACAGTAACGATAATGTTAATTCAGTTGCTTGCTAACAAAGTATAATGATGATGATAATTTAGTCACTTACTAACAAAGTAACGATAACGATAATTCAATTGCTTACTAATAAAGTAATGGTAAAGATAATTCAGTTGCTCAATATTAAAAGTAATGATAACGATAATTCAGTTGCTTACTAACAAATTAGTGATGACGATACTGTAGTTACTTACTAACAAAGTAACAGTAACGATAATTCAATTGCTTACTAACAAAGTAACGATAAAGATAATTCAGTTGCTTAATATTAAAACCAATGATAACGGTAATTCAGTTGCTTACTAACTAAGTAACGTTAACTATAATTTAGCTGCTTACTAACGAATTTAGGAAAGTTTTTAAATTTCCCAACCAAAATTAGGAAATTACTATTATTTAAATAATACAACATGCCCCTAAAGAGAGAAAATAATTAATACCACTTATTCGATCAATATTCGTGTAAATTATTCAATTATTTTACGTTATTATTATATATGAGAAAAGCAGTGTTACTAAAATGTCTTAAGTTCTCAAATTAAATCAAAAATATTTATATACTTCAATTACTTTTAAAATGCTACACACGTTTAAAAAGAAAAAATATATTATTCACATATTTTGAGTTTTTGAATTAAACCCCCAATAATAGGATAATTAATCTATTTTAATAATACAAGTCAAAAATAAAGCAATATTAACTATATTTTAAGTTTAAATTATAATAAGTATAAAACCTAGAACTAGATAGATTTTTTTTTTAATTCGAGCGAAAATTTTGAATTTTATTCTAAATTTTATATATTTTTAACATGGCAGCATAGGACAACATTGGACATAATCATGCATAAAGTGGTTTATATGTAGCTCAATGATCACAAGACTGCATAGTTTCAATCATTGTTGTGAAAAATAGCCATTATACATACTTTTTTTGATCGTGACGTCATTAACCCCCCCCTTGGGGGCAAGTGACCCCCGGGGGGAGTAGATTGTCATGTACAGTATCAATCGAGATATTTTTTCAAGCCTTTTAAAGTGAATGGTAATACGTTATAATCACCACTATACCGATTCTTGTAAAATTTGAAAAAAAAAAAATAAATTCTGGTATCAGAAAGTCGAGTTGAATTACATTCCTGTTTATTTTTCACTGGATAACTTTTAAAACTAACTACATTAAAAAGCAAAACTTAAACACTTTTCCTTAAAAGTTTTTTAAAAACCTTAAACTTTTCCTTAAAAGTTGTTTTGGTGATTTTTCTTAATATTTAGATTTTCTGAGCATTGTTCTTTCAAAATCCGCAATAAATCCGTTCATTTTTAACGATACCAGAATTATTTTTCTGAATCCAAATAACTTTATTTATATGTGGATTCAACATTTTTCTTTAGATTTAATCAAAACTGTTTTTTAGTTTTTACTTTTTTCTAACTCTTATTGCAAAACTAAAAGTATTTTTTTTTTTATTTACTTGAAAATTTCCGAATATGTATTCATCAGCTATCTTGGTTGTAATAAACCTCAAAAATGTGTTTTAACTGGAATAATTTTCATAATTTTTGGTGGAATGTTTGATGAAGATAAAAAACATTTAATATTTTTGATGAATTTTTATATTTCTTGACGTAAAATTATTGTTCCTTTGAGCTCACTGTCATGGGTTTATTGCACTCAGCGGCTTTAAACAAAGAATTTAGTACCCAAAATATGCAAATTCATTAAAAGTTTAAACTGTTGGTGTTGCTAGAAAAGACAATTTTTGAAAAAAAATTATTAAGTAATATTAAAATGAATTAAAGAACGTACACCCTTGTATCATTCTTTATGTATCTGTACATCACCATACAGAATTATAAAGGAATTGAAGAAATATTAAAAACACAAAATATAATTAATATAAATAATATAATTAATATAATTAATATAATTAATATGAATAACAAAATATAAACACAAATTTGGGTATTTGCCTACCTTAAAATCTTAAAATATTTAAGTAATATTTCATTTCTCTAATTTTTGACGTGTGTTGTATTATTTAGATATTAAATATCTGAATTATAGTAATATTCGTGGTTAAATTAAAAAAATTAAAATATTTGAGCAATATTGCTTTTTTTTCTATTTTTGGTGTGTGTTGTATTATTAAAATATTTGAACTATATTAATTTTATTTGTTTAATTTTAAATGTAAGTATATTTAACTGGTATTCATTTTATTTTCTATATTTTTAGATGCGTGATGTATTATTAAAATAATTTAATTGTCATGTTGTTGGTGATTAAATTAAAATAATTAAAATATTTAAGCAATAACACTTTCCGCTCTCTTTTTCAAACATGTGTTATTCAAATAATTGAATTATCCTAATATTTCTGGTTAGTAATATTACTATTTTAGTAATATTACTATTTTTCTTTTTAGATGTTTCCTGTATTATTAAAACACCTTATGCTGGTATATTAGAAAACTTGAAATATTAAATAATGTTATTCACTCTTCTTTTTGGTTATTCCTATTGAAAATCTGAAGATAAACTTTTTAACACTTTAAAGCACATCAGCAAATATATGTTTTGTTAAAAAGTTACAAAGCGTAACTAACTTTTGATAATATTTAAAAAAAATCTGAAAAATTATTAATTTTTTAGATGACGTGTATATGATTTTTTTCCGTTTATTTTATTTCAATAAAAACTGATTTCATCAATTGTTTCCTCATACATTGTAAAACATTTGCAAGCCTGTTACTGAAAGTTACTTCAGGTTGTTTTTGCAGGGAAATCAGCTGTCCTTAATTGGGAGTAAAGTTCCTGATAGTTAGAATAATATATGTATAAAAATACAAAAATAAACCTTCGGCAGACGATAATTAACTAAATATTTAAAAAATGAAGCTGGAATTTTCATGGACGCCTGTAATTGTGGCTTTTCTTATAAGTTTGCCGAAATTATCAACAAAGCAGCTGAAAGAAATGAGCAAAGGCTGTGGAATGTTTTATAGAGTGTGTTGAAAAGCAAAAATATTTTTGGCACGATTTAAAGAATTAATTATCGTTGGTAAACAATTATTGTGCAGTTAAAATAATTGATTTTTCCTAATGGTGCTTGTTCAATTTTTAAACGTAAAAATATAAGTAGTTTTTTTTAGCTGTATTGTATTATTAGAGTAATTCAATTTTTACCCTGAATTACTGTTCATTGTTTAATTTAAAAGTAAAAATATTTAAGTATATTGTTTTCTCTTTTAAACGTGTGTTGTATTATTAAAGCAATTTAATTATCGTAGTATTATTAATACTATTAATATAGTAATATTAGTGGGTATATTTAAAATCTTAAAATATATATATATGTAATATTGTGTTTTTTCTTCTTTTTTTATACTTGTGATGCATTATTAAAATAATTAAATTATCCAAATATTGGAGATTTAATTTAAAATTTTAAAATGCTTAAAAACCATTATTGTTCTCATTTATAGAGGTATAAAATAATTGAATTACCCTGATATTGATGCTCTAATTTCAAAACTTAGAACATCAGTAAAATTGCTATTATTTAAATTATTATGAAAATTATTGAATTATCCAAAAGTTGGAGATTTAATTTTAATATTAAAATATCCTAATGTAAGCGATCTTATTAAAAACTTTAAATATTGAAGTAATATCGTTTTTGCGTCTTTTTTAATCGTGGGCCGTATTATTAAATAATTAAATTATTCTACTCTTTGTAATTTAATTTCAAAACTTAAAAAATATATATGTAATATTGCGCTTTTCTCTTTTAAGATGTGCATTGTATTATTATAATAATTGAAGTATCTTAATATTGGTGATTTAATTTAAAAACTTATAATATTGACGTAATATTTTTTATTCTCATTTTTAGGGCTGTAATAAATTGAATTATCTTAATAGTGGCGATTTAATTTAAACTTAAAATATAGTTAATATTGCTTTATTTTTGACTTGTTGTATTATTAAAATAGATTAATTATCCTATTATTGGGGGTTTAATTCAAAAACTCAAAATATGTGAATAATATATTTTTTCTTTTTAAACGTGTGTAGCATTTTAAAAGTAATTGAAGTATATAAATATTTTTGATTTAATTTGAGAACTTAAGACATTTTAGTAACACTGCTTTTCTCATATATAATAATAACGTAAAATAATTGAATAATTTACACGAATATTGATCGAATAAGTGGTATTAATTATTTTCTCTCTTTAGGGGCATGTTGTATTATTTAAATAATAGTAATTTCCTAATTTTGGTTGGGAAATTTAAAAACTTTCCTAAATTCGTTAGTAAGCAGCTAAATTATAGTTAACGTTACTTAGTTAGTAAGCAACTGAATTACCGTTATCATTGGTTTTAATATTAAGCAACTGAATTATCTTTATCGTTACTTTGTTAGTAAGCAATTGAATTATCGTTACTGTTACTTTGTTAGTAAGTAACTACAGTATCGTCATCACTAATTTGTTAGTAAGCAACTGAATTATCGTTATCATTACTTTTAATATTGAGCAACTGAATTATCTTTACCATTACTTTATTAGTAAGCAATTGAATTATCGTTATCGTTACTTTGTTAGTAAGTGACTAAATTATCATCATCATTATACTTTGTTAGCAAGCAACTGAATTAACATTATCGTTACTGTGTTAGTAATCAACTGAATTATCGTTACAGTGGCTTTGTTAGAAAATAATGATAGTAACGCTATAGTTATGTATTTGTGAAAAATTCCGTAACTAAATGTTACAAATTTCTAATCTTAATAAGCTACCAATGCTATTTTGATAATACAATGCTTACTTACCCCTTTAACTATATTTTCGAAATTACATTTACATTTATTAAATTATTCTATTTTAAAATAATTTATCATCAGTCTGTGTGTCTTACTGAAAATATCTTAAAATTAAAAAAGTTCAATAAAAATGTATTGGATTTCATTTTTTTTTCACTAGTTCAATCTAAATTTAAAGATTGATCTAGTAATTGAATTTTATGTGAATTGAATCAAGGTTTATTATTAGAGTTCCAACTAATATGTTACAAATCTTGGAAGTCTGACGCCTCGCCAAAATAATAGAAATTAATGATTAAGGAATTTTTATCCATAGTTTTATGAAACGTTTAATAACAGGGTTTTAATCGAGAATGACACTCTGATGGGCGCTTCTTGCCGCCCCTAAAAATCCGCCTCCCTAAGTATATGTATTTTCTTCTACAGCAAGTGCTACTGTAAAAGTCTGGTTTTAACTCCATCAAAATACCTTCTCTTTACATATACTACAATTTGTAGCAAAAGTAAGGGAAAAAAATAGTAAACAAATCGATGAGAATGAAATACGTTTATTGTTTTTGAAATGTTCCGTTTCGATATGTAGGCGAAGGATGGGTAAAGTGACCACTCTAAAATAAAATTAATTTTTCGAAATACTAATTAGATTAAAAGAATTAAAATAATACTCAATATTATTATTAATGTTGATTTATGTTTTGCATGAATTTATTTCTTTATTGATTATGCGTCTTATAAGAAGTAAATGAATAGTGTCCTATCAAATGGTTACTTCACCCAACATAGTGGAGCAAAGTGGCCACTATATAAAATAAAATAATTAAAACCGTAAAAAAAATATTTAACACAATTTTTAAATGGATGTAATAAACAAGAGATATAAGTTTTGTTTATTATAAGTTTATGAGCAGTGCATATAATAGCAGAAAAATAGCAAAATACTTTGTGAAGAACTTAATAAAGTAAATGTAAATTTCATGGTTCCCACTCTTTGGACCAAAAAAAATTCAAGGACTTTCAAGGACTTTCCAAAACCAAAATTTTTTTTTCAAGGACCTAATTTCTTTCATAAATCATGATTTGAAATAAAATGTATGCGACATTTGTTAATTAAACAGAAAAGGGATAAATATAAAATCGACTGAATTTACTGCATTATTTACATTGATAGTCAAAAAGACGACAGTTAACAAAAGGGAAAGACTATCTAAAATATCAAATTATAAAATACGAACTTTTATTTTTTTAGTTTAGAGAGAATATCATTGATTTCGACATCAAGTTTTTGCAATTCAGTTTCTTTTACTTTTGAAGTTCTTCTTAAACTGTTCGATTATGTAATAAATCTAAAACACTGTTATTTCTGCTTTTTCCGTAAATTTATCAGCTGGCTTCTGCAGCTCATTAACCTGCCTTTGAATGCGAATCCTTTTTTCTTTCATGTCCTCTAACTCACAGTGTAATATTTTCCTTTTTTCCTCTCTCCCTCCTCCAGCTTCATTTTCTTCTGTTCATTTAAATAAGAAATATATCTTTGTCTGACTCCATTCACAGCAGTGGGTAATTCTTTGCTAAAAGTAAAATTTTTCACACCCCCACTGGAATTGATTTCATCTACCACACGTCTTTTCGATGTGTAATTTTCTTCTTTCAAATTTTCTACTTCCAATTTGGTGTTTATAGAGAATCCGCACTCTACAGAGGCTTGCCCATGTGGTATGGTCAGCAACATATTTACAATACCCCTAAATTTTTCATATTTCTCTTCTCTTAGTTTCTCATACAGAAAACAGCTTACTCGAGAAACTGAGCGGTCAAAATTCAAATGTTTAGAAGAAATATCGTTAAGAAATTCATTGAACTGCAAAAGAATGAAATCACAATCTTTGGCTTCTCATTTACTGCTCTTTGAAAGAATAGTTATTAACTGCTTCATTTTTTTATAACAGCCACTTGTGTCTGATGACATGTACTTGGGGTCTAAGCAAGACAAAAGTCTGATGATTGTATACTTTAAGGGTGACTTGGTGACCAACTCATGCAGCAAAGTGTAAATAAAAAACTGAGCTTGCAGTTTAAGTTCCTTGATGTCATTACTTGTTGCTTTTTTGTCTTGCAATAGATCCTTCAGTAATCTGTCTGCGATGAATCCCATACTCACCTCATTGACATCAGATGATGATTTCTTGTTCTTGAAATCATGATTAATGAGTTTCAAGGGGGTTGGTTCTCAACTCCTTCAAATCCTCTCGCTTAATAATTACAAATTCTTTAATAATTAAAAATTCTTTAACAAATTTTTATTCGGAGCAATGTCCTTCCTGCATATTTTAAATTATCAAAATATCTGCCAAGTTCATCAGATAAGGAACTGTGAAATTCAGTTAGATTTCTTTTTTTTTTTTTTTTTTTGGAAATTCCAGCAGATTTAGAAAAAAATTGGTGAAATTTCAGATTTGGAAAAAAATCCTAAAATTTTTGTAAACTTGGCAATATTGCTACGATGGAGGGATTGCTTTTGTTTATGACGTTTACAGCTTGAAGTGATAAGTCTGGTTCTGGCATATGTCACGTGGAGTGTTATCGGAAGAAACTAGTTCAGACAACAGAGCAAGCGGAAATTACGCAATTATTAGGCAACCCATCATTCCAGAAGGGGAGAAATATATAAAAAAAAATTCAAGTACTTTCAATGACTTTTTTCCCGATTTTCATAATTTTCAAGGACTTTCAAGGGCCCCGAGTTCGGGGAAAAAATTCAAGGACTTTTAAGGACTTTTCAAGGACCGTGGGAACCATGAATTATTGAACCATAGAAACAAAGTAGCAACAAAGCATCTGGTATCTGTTTCTTTAACACATAATGGTTAAATTCGCTGGATCTAAATATAAATCCATTGACATCCGTATTTTTTATTTATTTATTTTATTTCAAAAATACTGCAAGCTATAGGGTATAGTCTCAGTAACAGCGTGCAAGATAAAAATACATTAAAAATATACAGATTAAAATATAATAAAATACATTGAAATGCAAATTATTGACAACAAATGATTTTCGTAAACAAATGCAAATGAATAAATACAATAAAATATAAAATATTTACAACAAATGCTTTTTAAAATCCATTTCCGATTAATAAAAAACATCGAGATTATCGGGGAAATTATTGTATAATTTACAAAATTGCTTATTGCACAATTACAACCAATATTCGAACTAAAATTTCTTACAGCAAATAGACTCATGTTCCTGGTTGAATACTAGGGAACATGAAACCCGATCCCAAGACAGGGGAACAATTAATTCCGCCATTGAACAGATTCCTGAAAAATGAAACAAAATGTAAGCCCTTCTGTTCTGCAAGCTTTTTAAACCAAACAAATCACGTAGAAAAGTAGCGGATAAGGCATAACAACGAATACGAGTTTTCCTATAGTAAAGATACCTCAAGAAATTATTTTGAATGATCTCGATCCTGTTTGAGTGAACGACGTGAAAAGACCTCCAAACCACAGACGCATATTCAAGCCCAGACCTGACCAAGGCATTGAAAAGAACAATAATGGTATCCTCATTTGCAAAATCCTGAGTAATTCTCTTACTGTAACCCAGTTTTCTATAGGATTTAGAACAGATATTAGAAATATTAGGAGAAAAGGAAAAATCGGACGTATAAATAACTCCAAGATCAGTAATATAGAACTTTCTAGTCAAAACAGAATTTCCAATACCGTAAGAAAATAAAATAGGCACGTTTCTAAGAGTAAAAGACACAATACCACATTTATTAATATTGAGATGAAGACGGTTATTGCTACACCAATTGAAAAGGACATGCAACTCAGACTGCACATTGTTACAAGAACCAGCATAAAAAATAAGACAGAAAACTTTCAAATCGTCAGCATAAAATAAGCAATTTTTAAAACCCGCAAGATCATTAATGAAAATAATAAATAACAAGGGACCAAGAACTGAGTCCTGGGGCACCCCAGAAGTAGGCTAAAAACCTTTACTCAAGCAAAAATAAAAATTAACACATGACAACCTTGAAGTTAAATAGGATTTTAATAGCATAACCAAATTAGAACAAAACCTGATACTCTTCAATTTATGAATCAAAATACAGTGATCAACCGAATCAAAAGCTTTCGTAAACTCAGTGTAAACAACATCCAATTGACCCCTTGAATTAATGGAGCATATAGCCGGTCCGGACGTCATTACGACTACAAGTAACTAACATTAAATCTGTGAATATTGTTATTGTTCAGAAAATGTATTTCTTGTAGCAAAAGACATGAACTTTCTATAATTACTGATTAAAATTAAAAAGTTTAATTTTAATTCAATAATAAGTATAAAAAAACACACTTTCCTTACATAAGAGTTGATGAAAAACACTTTCTTTAAATGTAAAACTTCATATATACGCGGTTTGAAGTCAGCCTTAGCTACCTTAGCTACACGCGAACTGATTTACCGTATTTACGATACGTAACAACATATTAAAGATTATATTAGCTGGAGTGTGGCTCAGCTCTATTTTCTCATACTAGAATCTATTTTCAGTAGCTTTTTTTTTGGAATTTTACAAGAAAATTTTTGAAACATCGGTATCATAGGTCTAAATGATTACAATTATAGCGTGTTAAAGCGTCTACCCTTCATTTTAAAGGGCTTAAAACATCTTTCAATTCATACCATACATGCTAATGTACCCTCGGGGGCGTTACTGCCGTCACGAACAAATAAATTGTATCGCGGGTGTTTTTCACAGCAATGATTGAAACTATTAAGTATCGTGATCTTCCAGCCATAATATAAGCCTTTTTATGCATGATTATGTCAAATTTTATCATATGCAGCCATGTTAAAAAAATATAAAGTTTCGAATAAAATTCAAAGTTTTCGTTCGAACGAAAAAAAAAAACTATCTAGTTTTAGATTTTTTGATAATAAAGCCGAATATAAAGTTTCGTGAAAATCCATTAATCTTTGTGGGTCTTATAGCTTTCAGAAGAAATCAACCACAGACATACGGACATCGCTACAAAAACAGTCAAAACGGGTTCAGGAGGCCGCAAAATATATATTGGCATCAAAATCTCGAATTCGAAAATTTGTTTGAAAACAGTACTTTCTCTATATTATATTACATAGTATGAGAAAGTAAAAAGAACACATGGAAACTTTTCCCTCCGTGAAGAAAGTGCAATTAATGTTGCATGCTCATACATGTATCATCCCACATACAAGGAGTGATAGTTGTTTGTTCAAATATATGTGTTTGTGAAAGTTAAGCGCCTTCCTGGGTCAGAAAAACCAAGTCCCGTTCGGTTACATCAGTTGGTAAAGATCTTTAAAATAGAATGGTACATATTTTTCAGATTTGACCATTTTTTATAAGAATTAAGACGTAAATTTCTTCCTTTTTTTGTAAATTTCTCCCCTACCGAGATTTAGATTTTACATGTCACACATATCAATAAAATATTGTGAAAGTTTGAATTTTCACTTTATTCTGATAGTCAATTTCTTTTGAAAGGGAATGTAAATAAACTGTTTCATCTCTGATTTGGTAGTTCCTGAGCTAAATTTGTTTTCTACCATTTTGTTAACACTTTACAACAAAGTTGAAAAGTGTTTATGAGTTCATTCTGTCTGTCTGTCTGTCTGTCTGTCTGTCCGTTAGCACGATAACTGCCGTAAAAATGACTTAATCAAAATGAAATTTTAGTATGTTGTTCAGACGGTCTGTAGAACCTATGGGAATATAAATGAATAATATTACCCAATTAGTTTTGGATTGAAACCGGGTCGAAAAAATGAAATACATTGAGCCCTATGGGACCTAATTTTTCAAACATTTTTTAAGCGAATTTAAAATTCACAAATTGCTTCGAAAATTTTAGGTAATATTCAAATTGTTCCATAAAACATATAAAAAAAATTCAGCGAAATATATTCAGTAGTTTTTTAAATAAAAATTAAAATAATAATTACACCCCTTATATGAAACGATCACTTGACCATGATATGAAACGATCACATGACCCACTTCAAAATGATATATGGCATCCATCTTGTTTCAAAATCGTGATTTTTTTAAGTTCTTTTTAATTCATATTGAGTGTTGTATCCGTCCTAAAACTACTTTATTTTTGCTTAAATTCTGTGCATCTACATACTGAAACAACGCTATGACAATATATTTGAGTTTAAATGCTCATCTAAATTTGATTCTTTCTACAACTAAGCCTATTTTTCACCTATGTAAAATGTAAACAGCAAAATATATAGAATGAGTTGTATTAGAATTCCTGTATTTTTTTAACACAAAATAATTTAGTCCATGGAGTCTGCATGACTGATATGAATGAAATATTAATTGATTTCATAAAGAGAAGGACGATTTTTTTCGATGAAGTTTCAAGCATAGAGTTTAATTTTTTGTAGCTCCATGGTCTTAAACAAAATGTTTAAATAAAATAAATTATTATAGTATTGTGATGAATGAAATGAATGGGAGAAAGTTATGAATGAAATCCTGTTTTTATAGAGAGATCCAGGCGTGTTATTTTTTCTATGACGTCATTTGAATTAATTTCAGTTGTTTTCGATGAAGTTTTCAAATATAATAAATTATCGTAGTATTATGATAATTCTAAAACTATCACCGAGGAATGTATAATATTTTAGAGATGTTTAAACCAGGCAATTTATATTTCAATGCCGTCATTTGAATGAAGTTCATTTTTTTTTTATGAAGGTTTAAGTTTTCAAATATAATAAATTAATGCAGTATTGTGATAAGTTTCAAAATATTACCGAGGAATGTATTGCATTTTAGACTTGTTTAAATAAAATTGCATTGAAGTTGGAAAGTGTTTCATAATCAATGCTTTAAGCATAATTGATCTTTCTTGTTTATCGTACTATAAACATTCAATTTAAATTTAGAAACTAACTTGAGAAAATTAACTTGAGAAGAGTCACTAATTGATTGCAAATAATTAAAAATATATTGATTTTTCTAATTTTTAGAAAGTCATATGAAAATCTTAAGATCCGTGCTTTCCATTTAAGAAAGACTGCGTGTCTTTCTACGCCGAAAATTCGAGTTTTAAATTTCTAAAATATATCGGATGTTCTAAAACTGTGATTTTTAGGGTGTTTCTTGTAAACAATCAAAGATATATTATTTTATATAATTTTTGGAATATTATATGCGCATTTTAAGAGGTGCAACTCTTACTTAAGCAAGCCTCGTTTTCTTCGGCAAAAATTCGCATTTTGGATCTCTGGAGTGAATAGCATACATGCATGCTCGGATACGTTTTAATAATACAGGTTTGAAGTCCTTCATATTATATCCAGAAATAAAAAAATGGAGAATTCGTTATAATTTGATATAAACTATATTCCTATCGTATATTTTGAATAGGAAAAGGTCGATGTGTGTTGTATGTGATAATGATAGAAACAGTTTTTAATTTTTTGAAAATGTTTGATTTAATCCGTTTCTTAAAATAATGCAATTTTGATAGATTAATAGAATGCTATTATGTCTGAAGTGAACCACAAACGATTAAATTATGAACGATGGAACGCATCTAACGTTTGAATGTAACGTTTGCTGTCACTCCACTGGCCTAGCTTGCGGTCAGCGCAAGTGATAAGCGCAGTGGAGCGCAAATTTCAGTACCCAGATATCGCGTATATAAAATTCAATTTCTTTTACACTTTTCTTCCAGAATTGCTGTACAACACAGCTTAAAGGAGATATATATAATTAAGAAAAATTACATATTGGGTTTTGTATTGAGTTCGGCACGACTTCAAGACGCGTCAACACCCAACTAAACCATGACCAGCTTATATACCCTCTGTGGAAGGATATGGAAAAAGCATGTAATTAGTGAAATTCTCAGCCAATCTACAAACTTTGAAAAGTTTCCAGAAGTCCCCCAAAGTCGTCAAACAAATCAGACCTTCAAATTATAACAATCGTTTTCTATTAGGTATTCATAACAGTTTGATGTTACTTCCGTTACATACTTCCGTTTCATCTTCGTCCCATTTACTCTTATCTTGCGTCATAAAATAATTCCCATCAATAAATATATGAACTCCTAACAATTATACCTTCAGGACTATAGTTAAGCTTTTCTTCATTAGTACAAAAATCCTCAAGTGTCCATCCAATGGTTTCCCTACACAAATTTAAATATAATTTCAATGTTGGGTAGAGGGAAAAAATATTTGTCTTATTCGATCTCAGTATTTATTGTAGCTACCAATTAAAATAAGAATGTTGAGTTTCATGGAAATCACTTTATATTTCGATGGATATCACGCTTCTTGCATGTGGAAGTCTAAAATTTCTGTGTCTCGAGAACGGCTACTGATAACTCTAAATACTAGTGGTCGTTCATTTCAAAGTATTTATAACAAACTTCAAGGTAACTATAAAGGATTGACATACTTAAAAGAAATAGTAAATAAATTTAATTTATTTATTTTTTATTTTTTCCATTTTAGATAAAAAAAAATGCAATATCGAGAACAGCTAGTGATAACTTTGCGTCACTGTGCTTTTTCATTTCAATGTATTTATAATATTGTTAGTTATAATATTATTTATAATATTATTATTATATTTATATTATTAGGTCATTTCAAAGTATCACACACTTAAAAAGAGTCAATCCATTTCATTTTGAGAGGATTTCATGTTCATTTTAGATCAAAAATATGCAATATCTTGAGAAGGACTCGTGTTAGCGTTCGTAAAATGATTTCCATTTACTCTTAAATCAAAGTTAAACAGCCATTTTTTTTTAAATATTTTTAACACAATTATTTTATATAATACCAGTATTTAAACCCGTGAAAGATGGGAAAACTAACACTCTTTAAAAAATAACCCGCAGCTTTTAGTTTAATAAGTTTTATTTATATTCACAATGGATGGTGCTTAGCGTCGAAAATAGTTGTCTAAATTGAAATTGGACAAGTTAAGTTTTGCCCCTGAGTCTTTCATGTTCGCAGTAAGGGATTCGTGAGTGTTCTGAAAGACTTTATACCTCCACTCCTCCCATTTCGTGAACTCAATGAGAATTAGGTCCGGTCCAGTTGTTGTTGAGATCCAGACCGTCTGACCTACCAGAAAGGTGTAAGGTAACCGCTTGGACGGGCGGGAAGTGCCACCCAATTTAGACCGGAACCCAGTGGGGGAGGCATCCACAGGAACCGTACCCTCCTTCCCCTACCACCAACCTCTCGGAAGGATTTACGGACCCACATGTTTAACGTGATCGTACTCCGCATGAACACGGCGGCAGTTATGGCAGCGTGCAAATCCAGTGCGCAAACCACCGGGCAACCGCACCCTAAATGTGCCAACAGCACGCGGTGTTCCCAGGTGGTCACCCACACAAGTACTAACCGCGCCCGATGCTGCATGACTTCGGTGATCTAACGAGAACCGGTGTTTTCAGCACAGTAGGGCCGTTGGCCAGGGCCGGTCCAGTTGTCGACACTAGTATAAGTTTTCAAAGATTCAGCCTTCTAGATCGCCAGCGAGCTCCTGCAGTTTCCGGAAAGATGAAGGGTTCTTAAAAACTTCACCGCCCCCCCCCCCCCTTCATTATGTCCATGTCGACCCCAGTTGGAAAATCGAAAAACTGACTCCTTTAATTTCGGTCCAAGTGACCTATATTACTTTATTTATTTATTTATTTAAAAGCATGCAAGAGCTACAGGACAAATTCCCAGTAATAGCATGCAAGATAAAATACAATACAAAATATACAGATTAAAATATAATAAAATACATTAAAATGCAAACTACTGACAGCAAATAAGTTTTAAAAGCACTTGCATATGAATAAATACATTATAATATAAAATATTTACAGCAAATGATTTTTTGAAAGCAATTTCAGATGAATAAGAAACATCAAGATTAACGGGGAAGCTGTTGTAAAGTTTACAGAAACTATTAATCGCGCAATAACAACCAATATTAGTGCTAAAATTACTTTCCGCAAATAAACTCATGCTCCTGGTTGAATACTGGGGAACGTGAAACCCGATCCTACCCAAGATAGGGGAATAATCAATTCTGTTATTGAACGGATTCTCGAAGAATGAAAATAAAATAAAATTCCTTCTGTTCTGTAAGCTTTTAAGATTAAACATATCACGAAGAAAAATAGCAGATAAAGTGCGTATTCAACATTCAGTGCGTATTCAACATTCAGTGCGTGTTCAACAGTTATTATAAGTGAGTATGCGTATTCAACATTCTAAACCACTGGGGCTGCTTAAGGGTCGAGGAATAATAAATTAAAAAAAACACGATCTTCTTCCGGTGTGTGTGTGGGGGGGGGGGATCGAAAATCCGACTGCATTAGGTGTGATGTGTGCACAGTGACGGATTTAATCACCACATTGACGCTTAAAGCGCAGAAAATTTTGCCGCCCTAAAATTTATTTTTATTCCACAGTTTATTTCCGATTCTGTGTAATATACAGCAATTTTAATTGATGAGCCTGTATATATATAATTTTGATTGATAAAACTAAAAAAAGTGTTGAATTTAGCTTCACATTGTAAAATCAAAACTTTACAATCTTACAGTAATACAGTAATATTTTACAATTCTCCTAATATTATTTACAGTTCGTATTGCGATATAATATTAGCCCGCACTCTTTTAATCATTGTACAGAACTTGCTCTGGGAACTAATCATATTCCTGACTATTTTCATGGGCACGGATGTAAATAGTGCAGGACTTTGTTGCAATACACCCCTACCTCCAATGTTTTGAATTGAAAAACTGATCAAATATGAATATTTATCCTTTTTTTTTAACATCACGTTTCTAGCGCTTTTCTTTGGATTAAATTTGCCGCCTCTAGAAAATCTGCCTCCCGAAGCTCATGCTTTTCCGGCTTCTAAGAAAATACGGCACTGTGTGTGCAAAGATTCAGCCTTCTAAGTCATCAGGGGATTTTAGAGGCTCCGATAAGACTTTTTAAACCCAGTATTTCCTTCTCCCTCGATGGGAAGGGAGGGGATCGAAAATCTGTGTTAGATTCTGTACTGAAGTCGATACTGCAAATGTGCAAAGATTCAACTTTCTAGATCAACTGGAATGCTTCTGAAGGGTCAGATGGACAAAATTACGTTAGACAATTATGTATAGTCAATTTTTAAATTTTGGGTAAATATGTTGAATTAATTTATGGTCTTGTCCTGTTCCCCTTAAAATTCAATAGATTTCATACGGTTACATTAATGAAGTAATTAGGCGCAGACATTACTAATTGCGCAGCCATTATTGAAAAAACCGTTCCGAACTTCTTTTGGATTGATCCAATTTTACTTTCTCATAGTATGTAATACAGAGAATGTATAGAGAAAGCATTACTTTCAGGAAATTTTCGAATTCCAGATTTTGATACCAATATAGGTTTTAAGACATACTGAACACGTTTTGACTATTTTTAGAGTGATGTCTGTCTGTATGTCTGTGATCGATTTCTTGTGTACAATATAATGGCCAAATCTATTAATGGATATTTACGAAATTTTTTATCCGTGTTTGTTATAAAAATATCTAGAACAATCTAGAATTTTTTTTAAGTTCGAGCGAAACCTCTAAATATAATGGAAATTTTATATTCTTTCAACATGGCAGCATAGGGCAAAATTTAACATAATCATCATAAAAGGTAAAACCAAGGACAAAACGTTTTTTAAAAAACGAAAGGTCTTTTATTTAACATCTTAAATGACGTACAAAATATTGTTAAAAACTGCCAGAGCGCTTTCGGACGTATATACGCCCTTTATGAGTGGTAAAAGCATGGAATGTTTATATATAGAGAGAGACCATTTTAAAACAAATTTGCATAAAATATAAATGGTAAATGGACTTGCTAAAATAATTCAAGAAATATACACTGAAATTACAAAATAAGTTTAAACGCTTACGAATTTAAAAATATTACAAGAAAAGAACTAATACAAATTTTAGAAAAACGTCAAGCATGATATTCCTGAAAATGACGTCACAAATAACTTTTAAGAGATTTGAATTGCATAGAGTCGAGAATGAGTCGCCAAGCATAACTTAAAATTTGAACAGGATCAAAATTACAAATTGATTCACGGTAAATATAAATAAACAGGGATTCATAAAGCAGAATACTACGTGGATTGTTACAACGAACCAAAAGGAAAGTTTCTTCAAAAACGGGAAGAAATTTATCATTAGCCACATATTGAGCAAGAGCCGTAGAAAGTTTTCCAGATTTCACATCGCGAGCATGTTCTGTTAAACGGATGCCAACAGTACGTTTTGTACTACCAATGTAAAATTTATAGTCACCAGCAGGGAATAACAGGGGAATGACATACACCCCAGCAAAGCTTTTAAAGTCATCAAAATTTCCAAGTTTATCGGATCGAATACGATTAAATAAAGTGGTAATATTAGAGAGAGCGGGTTTGAAACCAAATTCATGGCAGAAATTAATAAAAGGACGGAAAATCCTAGGGTGGTAAGGAACATTTGTATTAGTTCTTTTCTTGTAATATTTTTAAATTCGTAAGCGTTTAAACTTATTTTGTAATTTCAGCGTATATTTCTTGAATTATTTTAGCAAGTTCATTTACCATTTATATTTTATGCAAATTTGTTTTAAAATGGTCTCTATATATATATAAACATTCCATGCTTTTACCACTCATGTAGCCACTGATGAAGGGCGTATATACGTCCGAAAGCGCTCTGGCAGTTTTCAACAATATTTTGTACGTCTTTTAGGATGTTAAATAAAAGACCTTTCGTTTTTTAAAAAACGTTTTGTCCTTGGTTTTATCTATCGTATGCAGACGTGATACCAATTTTGATTATCATGAATAAAAGGGTTTATTTATGGCTCAAACATCACGAGACTTAATAATTTCAATCATTGTTGGGGAAAATAGCCGCGATACAATGTTTTTTGTTCGTGACGTCAAAATCCCTTCCTGGGGGGCAAGTTACCCCACCAATGAGAGTGCATTCTCAAGTATGGTATTAATCAAAAGATTTTATCAAGTCCTTTAAAGTGAAGGGTAATACGTTAAATTGTAATCATTTGAACTCACAATACCAATTTTTCAAAAAAATTCTTGTAAATTTTGAAAAAAGAAAAAGGAGAGTTAATAAAACATGGATTCTGATATGAAAAAGTCGATTTGAGCCACAGTCTCGTTCATGTAGGGGAAGGAGTGTACGGTCCCTGTGGATGCCTCCCCCACTGGGTTCCGGTCTAATTTGGGTGGTACTTCCCGGCCGTCCAAACAGTTACCTTACACCTTCCTGGTAGGTCGGACGGTCTGGGTCTCAACAACAACAACAACAACAGTCCCGTTCATTGACTGAGACATCCTGACCACAGAGAGAGAGAATAACATTTTTGAAAAATAAATGTTTGATTCCGTATTCAAGGATGTTCAAAATATTTCTATCCGCCCAAATCCTTGATACGCATATTTTTAATAATTATAAAATCCTCCTTTACATACATTATGTAATATGAGGACCGTATAAATTCAGCTGAGTAATCAGATTGCTGAAACTTGCGAGAGAATGAGATATTATTCTGTAATTTCTTTAAGCAACCAAAAATACAGGGTGTCCCCAAAAAATTGAAACGCGCTTTAATTTTTTACCTGTTGGAGATAAGTGGGCAATGTAAATTGCAAAAATGTTGAAAGTAAGGTAGGAAATAAAACTACGCTAATGAAATTGTCCTCCCATTCATTTTCAAAAAGTTACTCTTTTTAAATTTTATACGACTCCCCTTCAGACAAATTTGGTCAATCAAAAAATTTTTACTTTTAATACAACAAGATCATTAAAAAAACCCGCATATCTGTATCTTTAAAATCAACTGAATTATGATAAAGAAAAAATCTGACTTATGACACTTTTCCGTACCATGTGAAAGGCTGTTTCATCAGTGAAAATAGGGATCATAAACAAATTGACGATGGAAATTGTTTAGATCAAAAATAAGTTAATATGTGTCAACATTTTTTATCACTAATGCTTCTAAATAAAGCATTACATAGGCAGAGATCATATAAAGCAGTGGTACTCACTACGCGGTTGGGTATCTTATGTATTATCATCCAGTTTTACCTTTTTTGTGATATGTCACAAATTTACATTTCTAATTTGATATAGGGTCCCCATTCACAAAGTTCAATTTTCAATTAAATATAACTCGCTCAATTTTAAAGATACAGATATGCAGTTTTTTAATGATATTGTTGCATTAAAAATAAAAATTTTCTGTTTGACCCAATTTGTCTAAGGGGGTCGAATAAAAATTCAAAAAGTGTAACATTTTGAAAATGAATGGGAGGACTATTTCATTAACGTTGTTTTATTTCCTACCTTATTTTCAACATTTTTGCAATTTACATTGCCCACTTATCTCCAACAGGTAACGAATTAAAGCGCGTTTCAATCTTTTTGGGACACCCTATATAGATATTACATCAGATATACGATGGGGTTTTATGTATATTTACATATGTATAGAATACAGATTTTTATGAACAATGCGTTTTGTATTCATCGTTCAAGTATAAATATACAGTGCTCTATAACTAAGAAAATGGCATACCCCTAAAATGTTTGAAAACTAGCTATGGAATTCGGGGGGTGGGAGAGCTCAGTGATTAGAACACGGGGATTGCACTTAACCCTGTATACACCCTGTATACTTTTGATCATGCAGATTGGTTAAACATATTTGGAGGGTCTATGCAGGTCCACAGAACTGTGGTTAATAAATATTGATTCAAAATCAAAGAGTAAATTCTATTTATTACAGTTCTAGTAAATAAAACTTAGTAAGAAGAGTTCTGTTTTCTTCTCTAAAGAATGGAACGCCCCAAAACTTTCGACTGGTATTTTGGATGAACTGTGAAGAACTTTTTATCTTCCTCTCATGTGCCTCCGTTTAACTCCAGGGAAAACCAAGATAGTGTTGGAGAGATTCCAGAACCGGAGTTACGCATCAGGTGCAGTGTGGGTAATTTGTGAGAGGTGTTTCTTAGAATAATATAAGATTTGAAACCGAGAACTGACTTCAAATTTTACTACAACACATCTAGTATATAAATGGGAAAATTTGAACTGGCGATTTTGAGTCAAATATCTCCTAAACTACGCGATTAATTTTGATGGAATAATTTTTAGGTAAAGAAGCTAAGTATAGATAATATTCTAATATAAGTATTGAGGGGTTCAGGATAGAAAATTTCTCAAAATTGCGTATTTTTGATTGAGTTAACATCAGTGTTAAGTAGAGTTAATGTGAGAGTTAACATGAGAGTTAACATGAGTATTAAGTTCAAGTAGTGTTATGTTCAATGACATAAATATTACGCAAATCTCTAAAATGAAAACTCATAATGTTAAATATTATAAATATATATTGTTACATTTGTCAAATATTATAAATATTAAAAACTTGGTTTTCTGATACTTACTTTATAAAACAGAACTTTTAAGAGTTTGTTTTCTCAGAGATTGAATTCATGAAAAGTTTAATGTTTAAAGTGAAGAAAACATAACTGAAGAAAAATATAACTGAAGAAATATAACTGAAGAAAAATAGTTGCTGAAACCATGAAATTTTAGATATCATTTGTCTATAATATTATCTTAAATTTGCTTTCAGGATTTTTACGCGAAGAATTTGTACATTTTAAATTTGCAATGTTTATACATTTTAGGATTTGTACATTTTCAGGATTTGTACATTTCAGGATTTGTACATTTTAAATTTACAGTGTTTGGTACATAAATCACTCATATAAAGTTTCTTTATTAAAAATTTTCTTTAATTTTTTCTTATATATGAAGAGAGAGAGAGAGGGGGGGAGAGGGAGAGAGAGAGAGAGAGAGAGAGAGAGTATTATTGTATGTGCATTGTACGTGCTATTCGCTGAAACGTTGAAATTTTCCCTTTGACAAATTTAAATCTTACACGAGGTTAACTCTGCATTTGTTTCTAATTTATTTAATTATTTTCGTTTTAAAAGTATATTTTGAACATATTTTTTAAAAATAGATATGTTTTTCAACCGTGAATTTAATTCCAGTTTATTTATTGTATTTTATCTTACAAAATATAATATTGAGCCCATATTTAAGAAAAAACTATCTTGTTTTGTAACCTGCATTTAATTCAAGTTTAATAAAATTTTATTTTTAAATATATACGTTTGAGCATATATAAAAAAATAACTATTTTTTCAACTCTGCATTTAATTCGAATTTATTTACTATATTTTATTTTTTTTTATTTAATTTTGTGTATATATTTAAAAAAGAAAAAAAATCTACTCTGCATTGTATTCAAATTTATTTACTGTATTTTATTTTTTAAAATGTAATTTTGAGCATAACTTTATAAAAAAAATCTATAATTTACATAATACTAACTTTAAAATCTTGCCAAATAGAATATCTGCCAAATATAAGCAAATCCACCTAAAAAATAGTTGTAATAACATTCCATATATTGTTTTAGTACCCAAGTTTCATAAATCCCCTCTTGCTTTTCGAACTATTACTAGTGGGCATAATTCTTACATTACTAATGCTGGTAAATTATTATTAAAAATATTAAATGAAGTATCCTTGTCAGATGAGATCTCTAATAATTGTCATATCGTGAAAAACAGTTTTGAATTAGTTAAGAAATTAAAAACTCTTACTAATATTCATAGTATTTATACTTATGATTTCAAAGATTTGTTTAATAATATTGATATAGATGTTCTGTATAAAATTATTTTAGGAATTTTTGAAAAATATAATATCAACCTAAAATATTGAAATTTTCTCTTTAAAAAATTACTTAATTTCACTCTTTATGAGAATTATATTCAACATGGTGGTACTTTTTTTCAACAACAGTTTGGTATCAACGCAAGTGTGTGTGTGTGTGTGTGTGGGGGGGGGGGGGGGTATGCCTCATCGTTGCTAGCTAATCTGTTGTTGTTGTTGTTGAGACCCAGACCGTCCGACCTACCAGAAAGGTGTAAGGTAACTGTTTGGACGGCCGGTAAGTGCCACCCAATTTGGACCGGAACCCAGTGGGGGAGGCATCCACAGGGACCGTACCCTCCTTCCCCTACCACCAACCTCTCGGAAGGACTTACGGACCCACATGTTTAACGTGATCGTACTCCGCGTGAACACGGGCTAGCTAATCTGTATTTATTCTTCTATAAAAAGAACATTAATCCAAGCTTTCATAATATGCACATGTTTAGATATTTAGATGACATATATTATGAGTATCCTTTAATAATATCCCTATAGTATTTAACTTTAATCCTAATAATTTACAATTAAATGCAAGTAATAATGACTCTAACGTTGCAAACTTTTTGGATTTAAATTTAAATTTACAAAATTGTAATATGGTTATAAACTTGTATGATAAAAGACAGGATTTTAAATGTAATACATCTAAAATTCAACATTTTGACTCTTGTTTGCATATATCAGTTTTTAGAAATATTATAATGAACCAGGTTCTTAAAATCAATAAAATTTGTGATGAAAATTATAAATCAACACATTTTATGGAATTATTGAGTACAGCGACTAACAATGTATATCCTCCCAAATTTGTTATTAAAATTATCAATTCAGTGTATCACAACTTCCGTTTGATAACATCCAAGAGAACTTTCCCAATTATGGTTGTATTTCGACATGCTCATTCCGGTGCCTGTAGAAAGTAGATAATACATTCTGCTGAGGTTGATCGCGTATACACGTGGTGAAAGAAGAAGGGTTCATGCCACATGGTAATACAAATTTTCTTAATATTTCTTATCTTCATTTTTTCATCTTTTGATGTCCATAATCTGAGTTTGAGCATTTATAGTACTGTACTATTGCTCAATCTGAAACAGGCATTCTTTTGGGTTAATTAGAATTAAATACTCAGACCTGAAGATGAATTTCATTCTGATTAATCATCGAATTTGGGCTGGTGCTGCTCTTTTCTCTTATCGGCAATATGACCGTGGTTTTACTTCTATGGCGATGTTAATATTACTTGAATTTTTATTATTACATTTTTCTATTATAGGGTGATTATAATAAAAGTTCCCGGTTTGAAAGTGGTCTCAAATAAAAAGCACTGGTCCGAATGATTTGAAATTTTTCCTGAACACTCGTGAAGCAATGGAATTTTGTTTGGTGAAGAAAAAATAGTAGTTCAAAAAGTCGCCGCTAGGAGAATAATTGGCGCTTTACTACATTAGAATGCAATACAGAAGTAATAAACGTTGACTTACTCATTGGCTAATGACGTAATAAATGTTCAATATGCTGTCCTTCGCAATCTTAAACAAGCTGAAAGCGCAAAATAGCGTGTTCAACAACAGATTTGAGTGTTTCTGTAGAGATGTTGTGGATGTGATGCGTGATGCTAGCTTTAAGTTCCGCTAACTTGGTAATGTGTCCATTAAACACCACATTCTTCAGATGCCCCCAAAGCCAGAAATCACATGGATTGAGGTCAGGGGAACGTGCTGGCCATCTTACAGGAAAATGGCGGCTGATGATTCTGTCATCTCCAAAATGACTGCGAAGTAGCCGCTTCACTGGTTTTGCGATATGTGGTGGAACCCCCATCCTGCATGAAAATAGTGTTATCGATACACTGACGCTCTTGCAGTGTGGGTATAACATGACTTTTCAAAAGACGTTCATATTGATGGCCATTGACAGAACAGGTGATGGGGCCATGAGGACCTACTTTCTCAAAAAAGAAAGGCCCGATAATAAAAGCTGCTGTAAATCCGCACTATACAGTGACTTTGGGGAATGAAGGCACCTGACGTAGTTCCTGTGGATTTTCGGTTGCCCAGATTCTGCAATTTTGCGTATTAACAGTTCCGTGGAGATGGAAGTGTGCTTCGTCAGTCCACAAAACGTTCCAGGGCCATTCATCGTCCACTTGTATCCGAGCTAGAAATTGAAGTGCGAACATTTCACGTGCGACATTGTCCGCAGGTAGCAACTGTTGAACATAGGTCAGTTTGTAAGGATAACATTTCAAAATTTGTTTCAAAATTTTTTGCACTGTACTGGAGGGTACGTTTAATGATCGGGCAATTCCACGTGCACTCGTAGATGCATTAGCTTTACTCTCTTCTTCTAACGCTGTAGCTACGTCTTCCACTATCTCTCCATCGACTGCTTTTTGTCCCCTGCCAGGTTTGATGTCCAAAGAGCCAGTCTCTTCAAATTTTAAAATCATTTTGCTCAAGCTTTTGCCACACAGGCAACCAGATTTTAACTTTTCAACGTTCTGAACATTCTAAGAGCTACTAAACAAGAGCTATTATTCTCATAAAACAATTTGACACGAAGAGCACGATCTTTTCATGATAGAGTCATTGCGACAGAACAATAGAGATTTTTCATTAAGTTATGAGAAACAAGTTCCGCTCTTCCTTTTTTATAGCAAACGTTTGTTGCAACGTCACTGTTTTATGCAAATTTGCAGCAGCATTTGAAGGGCAATTATGCAAAACAAGTTAATCCACTTTTTGTGAAAAAGATACGGCTTACGTTTGCTTAGACTTTAACATTGTTTCAACGGATGAAATTTTGTTTCATTACTTGCATGCATATGATGATAAAAGGTCGACTTTTAATTCAGTATTCGAAGGACATCATATTGAACATTTATTACGTCATGAGCCAATGAGTAAGCCAACGTTTATTACTTTTGTATTGCATTCTAATGTAGTAAAGCGCCAATTATTCTCCTAGCGGCGACTTTTTGAACTACTATTTTTTTTCACCAAACAAAATTCCATTGCTCCGCGAGTGTTCAGGAAAAACTTCAAATCATTCTGACCAGTGCTTTTTATTTGAGACCATTTTCAAACCGGGAACTTTAACTATAAGCACTATATATATATATATATAAGAAAAAGGGTTTGAAGGTCCAATGAAAGAAAAGTGAGAAACTGTAACACAAAAATTCAACTATCTAACAGGCTTAAGAAAATAAAAGTATAAATCAACAAATCCTCAAGCAAATAGAAAAAAATAAAAACAAATAAATAAAATAAAAATCGAATCAACAAGTTAATGAAAAGTATTAAAATACAAAGGTATGGAATCGAAAAAAGAATAGCAAACGAAATCAAGCACAAACGCTATGCACGTGGACGAGTCTCTGAGCCTAAATAATGAATTGTTCACTTCTACAAAAATCGTAATCATGTCCAAGATTTTTATAGAAGCAAACACAAAAATGTATGTTTCTAAAGAAATAGATAGATTATATCTATAAACTATTTCTACTTGGACGACATACATAAAAAAGAAAAATAAAAGGAAAAATGGATTCCAAAAAACTGACTGAAAAAACACACTAACCTAGTAAGCACGGGAACACAGAAAGAAGTGACAAGTGTTGCCATTCACAAAGGAATAAGATATACTCTTGCCATTCGTAAGAAATAAATTACAGTAATGCGAAAAGACATGTACAAGAGATAATATACCCTCAAGAGGGGCAATAATAAAAAGGCTAATCGATAGTTGATGTATAAATAAAATATAATTAAAACAAGAGAAGGGAGATGTCAGGCTAAAAGTTAAAGCAATATTATATAAATAAAATTCAAGAAAATCCAGCTATTCTAAATTTTTTAACTATACCATTTACAAAATAAGAGGGATATTTATATAAATTGCTGGTAATTTTTAGATTATCAATATGTAAAGCATGGAATTTTTTATCAGATAATCTATATATTCTAAAAAGCTGATTAAGAATTATATTTCTAAACAATAGAAAAGAGTTTCAGGAATTAAATGGTAATATTTTATTAATTTTAAAATTAAAAGAGTCTTTTTCATCATATAAATTAGTAACAATTCTATTAGAAGATTCAACAAAAAGATTTAAATGCAAAAAATTAATATTTTTACTAATAGTAGTTTCATTAGGAATTAATTCCAAATTATCAGGATAGAAATCAATATTAATGACACAATTTTCAGTATGTACTAAGCAAATCAGATCATCAACATATTTGTATATTGTATAATCTATTGATGTAAAAGACTGTTCAAAATGATAAAAATATAAATTAGCTAACATACTACTACTGCAGCCACCCTGTAAAACTCCTGAGACTTGTAGGTATAATTTATTTCCTTGAAAAATATAATTATTGGAAATAACAAAGTGAAGAAGTTTAGGAAAATTAACGAAACTGGCTTGAGTTGTAAAATTAGTAATATAATCATTGTATAGAGCTAAAATTACATCATACAGGTCAGAGAACTTGATATTATTGAAAAGATCTTTAAAATCAAAAGTTTGAAATCCAATTAAATTTTTAAGAGATGTTAATCTATTCTTTAATTCTTTACTATTATTAAGAATAAGGTAATTATTGCTAGACTGACGTAAACTATCCTTTATTTGATTTAAAGAATTTAGAAGTAATTTACTCGCAGTAGTAGAGTAAGTATTATGCCCACTAGTTACTGTTCGAAATTTATTGGGATTTATATGAAATTTTGGAATAAGCACAATATATGGAAATATAAGAAATTTATATTTAATATTTAAATCACTATACATATTGATAATTTTTAATTTAATACTATTAATGGAATGTAAATCAAGTTTAAAAAGACTATTAATTCTTCAAGCTTGGATCAATACACGTGTGATATCCATTTATTGAGAGAAGCTATTAAGGAGGGTTATCCCCCTACTTTTTTGATAAAGATTGTTTCAGATTTTCATGGATTAACTGTGACCATGACAAGAAAGCGCTATTTTGGAAAAGATTTGATATCCCTAAAAGTTTAAAAAATGGTTTAAAACCTGAGCTTGTGAGAAGTCGTATAGAGCTGGTTGGTTGGATATGGGGATTCTTTATTGTTCTATTGATCATTGACTTTTCTGGTATTTTGAGTGTCTGAATGGTAGATGGGTTAGTCACATATGGTACATTGTTATGTTATTATGGAATGTAAGGTATAGTGGGATTTTGGAAAGTTTAGCGTATTGTATACCTGATTATTCATTCAGGGTTGCCTGGAAAGGCATTGTTGTAAAAGTTCTATGAGAATGGGGAAGGTATTTTAATGTGAAAATTATGGTGTATTTTAAAAGTTGGGTTTTATTCACTTTTTGAACTAGCAAAATTGCTATTTGGTTTTTTATTGAATTATACTAAATAACCACCATGTGAATGATTTCAAACATTAGTCGCTTTATGGCTTCAAATTGATATTTGTTTTTTATTTGCAGAATATAGAAATAACCACATTATTAATTATTTCATACATAAGTCTTTTTATGACCTCTAATTTATATTTGGTTTTTATTTGTATTATATAAAAGTAACCACATTATTAATGATTTCATACAAAAGTAGTTTCATTGTTCGAGTCAAAATAGTTTACATGACTATTAAAGTCAGGTTTGGATTAAAATTTTTATTTGTACATTTCTTTTGGGTGTTTTAATATCGTTTTGCAAATACATTATATAACCACTTAGTTTGAGATTCCATACAGTGCTTGTATTGTGCTGATGTGGGACTTCCCCCCCCCCCCTTCACCTTTTCAGATCTGTGGATAGTTTTAAGTGTTGTTTAAAGTAATTTAAGGGTTTTTATATTAATGACTTGGTTTTTAAGGTGTTTTTACGTTTATTGAGGTAATGGTGAGAGTCTTGTTGGATGTGGTTTGAAGGTTTCGGCTACCGGGAGCGTTTCGCCATGGCAGTAAAAGCTTTAACCGGAGAGTTGGGGGTCGCTACTCCCCCCGGCCGTCACTTCATAAATACTCTTTTAACATCTTTGTGGGTATATAGGTACTAGTCCTTTTTGGGAGATTATATATATATATATATATATATATATATATATATATATATATATATACTACATAAGAAATAGAAAAATGAAGAATAACAATGTATCAAAATTTCGCCGGGGGGGATTGGGAACTTCCCAGTTTAGCCAGCTTCATGTCATGATGACACACCCGGAAGCGGATACAATGTTGCAAACATAGTACATATACTAAAACTAAAAATGTAAAAAAGTTGAAAGACCAATACTGACTTTACACCTAAACATTAACAACGAGATTTACTACATCCAAACAGAACCACAAAATACATTGTAAATATCAAATATCTAACACCAATATATCAAGATAAACAAGCCCCGCATACACTTCACCACTCTAACCTCCAAAAAGTAATAGACTCTTACTTTGTACAAATTGAACTCCATCACAGTTAAACATTGACATCCGCAATCCTGCGTATTTTTAGATCAGACTGAAAGTGTACTCCTATTTAAATATAAGTTGTAACTTTCAGTTACGGTTATGTTGAAAAATTTACATAAAATGTCACTAAGAAAACGTAGAGGGTAACCCTTTGCAATTGCTTCATTTAAATAGCCCAGATCACTTACATAACGATTTTCTGCACTGCTATTTAAATGTTTGCTTCTTGTTAAAAAATTTATAATAATGTTCCTGAAAACATTACGATGCAGACAAGAATGCCAATTAATTATGTAATTTATTTTAAAATTAAAGTCTTTTCTTTTATCATATAATTTAAAACCTACTTTACCATTAGATATATATATATATATATATATATATATATATTATATATATATATATATATATATATATATATATATATATATATAATATATATACATATATATATGTAATAAATAAGATAAAATTAAAAATAAAAATAAAAATAAAAATAAAATCGTTATACTAATTTAAAACATGATAAGTGTCATACCCTGGTTCAAAAACCATACGGAGGAAAATTAATTAAATATGATGTGATAGGAAATATCAGACAAAAGGAAAACAATGCTACCATAAAAGACAAAATGATCTTAATTTCAAATATGAATATTACACATGAATTTCTCAGCATTCAAGAGCGAAGCATACTAATCAAGTTCAAACAACAAAGGATTATCAAAATCTGGAGGCTCAAAATATTAAAATGACAAAATAAGAGAAAAGATACAATCCGAAAATATGAAATAGGATAGAAGCTCTGTGAATCCAGCTTATCAAGGATCTTTGCATCCACAGAGGTTCCAAATGTGTTTCGCTCAACGATACAGCCACATGGCCGAAATAACGTCAAAAGATCCGACACATTTCCAGACAATAACATTAACGAAAATAACAAAAAATAAGCAAAAGGAAATTGGATGGAATATAATGAAAGTGCATTAAGCAAACATATAAGCAATCTAACCAACAATCCACAATGATTCGGATAGAATTAAAGTCATACCTTTCTTCACCATTATACAAGACACATTTTCGTTGCACTAAACAATGTATTAGGAAAGAGTACAAGAGAGCGCCATCTGATGTGAATTATAGGAAATACTTCTGCATGTTTAACCAAAGGACTATACAAATTTATAAGTTTCAAACCCAAAAATTAGAGATATAAAGATAAAATAAAAAAAATAAAAAAAATATATATATAAAATAATTAAAAAAAAAATATAAAAATAAAAATAAATTTATGCGCAATAAACTAAGTAATAATTAATAATTAACAATTATATAATATGTATCCAAATCTTATTATTAAGAAAATAAAATCTCAAAGAATATTTTAAAGTTCAAAGTATACAATAGCAATTTCAAATTAGACTAAAACAATAAATAATATATTATAAATAGTATTCAAAATTTCTAAAGTGATATTTAACAAAATTAACTGGATATGATTCATTCTTACAGTATCGAAATAAATCTGCAAGATGGTTACTGTATTGTGTATTTTCACATAACCTAAAAATCCTATGAAATTGATTTATTAAAATATTTTTATATACCTGTTTACTCATACATGAGTTAAAATTGATTATCTTGTGAATTTTAAAAGGAAAACTTTTTCTTTTATCATAAATGTTTGACAAAAATGAATATTCATTATCAAGAGAAAGAGTTAAATCTAAGAAATTAACGCTAGACGAGAAGTTGCTTTCGTTTGGTAAAAGGGATAGATTTGGAGGATAAAAATCAAAATCTATATCATTTGATGAGGGAGCTATTTTAATGAGAATAACATCGTCAATATATCTGTAGAATGTATATGCAGAGTTTATAAAATTTGACTCGTAGAAGTGTAGATAAAGATTTGCGAGAGCTGAACTGGCAGAGCCACCCTGTGGAACACCCTTAATTTGCATATAAATTTTATTGCCTTGCATCAAGTAATTATTAAAAATTACACACTTGAGAAGGTTTCTCCCGGCCATTCAAATGGTTTCTCTAAGTCTTCGGACGAGACGGATGGTCTGGGTTTTCGACACTTGAGAAGGTGGTGCACGAAAGAATGATCTATATTCAAATTTTGTCTATATAGAAAGATTTAATAATATCCCAAGTTACTTTATATAGATCTTTTATGTCAATATTGTTGAAAAGGTCCTTAAAGTCATACGTTTTAAAACCCAAAATATTAATCGTATCCAACTTTTGAATTAATTGATAACTGTTATTGATAATATGAGAAGTTGAATTATCATTTATATTAGAGATGATTTTATTAAGAATAACCAAAAGAGATTTACTAGCGACAGTTGCATATGATTTATGTCCTATAGTTACAGATCTAAAAGAGATAGGATTTTTATGAAATTTTGGGATTATGACAATATAAGGGAATCTTAGATTCTTGCAAGGTAATTTTAATAATTTATGAAAAGCAATAATTTTCTTAGATATGGATGTTGCTGAAGAATCAATTTTTTTAAAAATATCATTGTGATTTAAGAAATCGTTTAAGATTTGTACATAATATTTTTTACATATGATGGCGTAATTGTTGGCAGCTTTATCCACATATGTGATGACAAATTGTGATTTTAGTTCATTAATTTCCTGCTTCAAGTTTGTATAGTTTAATGTAGGTTTAGTTTTAGGCAAGTTACCTAAAAGATCTTTGATGTTTGTCAGAATGCTAACCTTCCACATATCGAAAGCTTCAATAGGATAGTTTTTACTGCAAGCAATTTTGTATATGAATTTTTCTAGATCAATATTTAGTTGTTTAATTAAAAGAGAGTGATTTAATGTATTTTGGATTCGGAATTTGGTACCATAAAGCATAAGATTTTTAAGTGCTACATTTTGAACAATATTGAGATCACCAGTAATTATGTGTTTATGATTACTGTCTATATATTTAGAATAGTTTGGCTGGTTACAGACACATAGTAAATTGGGAGAGGAATTTTGATTCATAATAGATTTAGATATATCATTGTAATTGAAAATTTGCCTACCTAAAGGGGTATTATATTTAAATGTTTTGAAAATTTGAGTATTAGGAACAGGAAAGCAGTGTTTATACTGCTGAAATAAATAATTAAAATTTATATTATTGTAAAGTGAATTTTTGTAATTAATTACACAATAAGTATTATATGTTTTATTTGGATGATAATTAGAGGTAGGAAAGGGTTGAATATATATATAAATAAAAATTATTAAATCCAAAGGTAGAATGTATGTAGTAACTCATAATACACTATTCCAAAATTTTCTACAAAATACAAAGAAATAAAAGAAATTAAGACAAAAAGAGGAAATAATAAAGCATAATGCAAGTCATAAAGACAAAGACAATCAACAAATTTCAAAAATGAGGAATGCAAATAAGAAAACAAAAAAATCAAGCATAAAAGCTTGCACATGGAGGAGATTTAGGCTTACGATAAGTTCATTTCAAAAAAATTCTCTTCGGGTCCATATATCCCTTCGAAATGAACACAAAGATGCTTGTTTCTGAAACACAAGATAGATTTTATCTCTCTCTCTCTCTCTCTCTCTCTCTCTCTATATATATATATATATATATATATATAATATATACATATATATATATATATATATATATATATATATATATATATATATATATATATATATATATATATATATATATATATATATATATATATATATAATATATACATATATATATATATATATATATATATATATATAATTTTGAGCATATCTTAAAAGAATAACTATTTATTTCTAATATACAGTTTAGTATACCTTAATTTTAAAAATTAGTAATGAGCCCATCGTTTATAAAGAACATTTCTTTTTCAATTCTGCATTTAATTCAAATTTATTAATTGCATTTCATCCTTAAAAATATAATGTTGAACATAACTTTAAAAAGAACATTTTTTTGCTATGCATTTCATTTGATTTTTTTATAGTACTGTATTTGATATTTATTTAAA
Source organism: Amaurobius ferox (assembly GCA_951213105.1). NCBI lineage: Eukaryota > Metazoa > Arthropoda > Arachnida > Araneae > Amaurobiidae > Amaurobius > Amaurobius ferox. The sequence continues at coordinate 21,931,143 of OX578150.1, read as the reverse complement.
AATATATTTTGAACAAAGCATTAAAAAATAAATGTTTCATTCTACTCTGCATTTGACTCCAGTTTATTTATTGTATTTTTTTTTTAAATATAATTCGGAGCATATCTTTAAAAAATAATTATTTTTTCTGTTGTGTATTTAATTCAAATTTATTTAATGTATTTTATTTTTTAAAATATTATTTTTAGTATATCTTCTAAAAATAATTATTTCTAGTCAACCATCATTTAATTCGAATTTTTTACTCTACCTTAATTTTAAAAATATAAGTTTAGACATATCTGTAAAAAAGAACGATTTTCTCTACTCTGCAGTTAATTCGAAAATATTTAATGTATTTTGTTTTTGAAAATATAATTTTGAGCATATGTTTGAAAAAGAATCTTTTCCAAATCTGCATTTTATTCGAATTTAATTAGTGCATTCAATTTTTTAAAATATAATTATGAACATATCTTTAAAAAGAACCTTTTCGCTTTCAATTCTTTATATAAGTCGAGTCTAGTTACTGCATTTCTTTTGCATATTAATTTTTTAAATGTAATTATGCATATATTTTTAAAATATAACAATTTTTTTAACTCTGTATTTAATTTGAGTTTATGTTTTGTATTTACTATTTAAAAGTATATTTTGAGCATATCTTTAAAGAATAGATATCTTTTTCAACTTTGCATTTGACTTCAAATTATTTTTTGTATTTTATTTAAAATACAATAAATAATTTCGAGCATATCTTTTAAAAAATATTTTTATACTGCATAAAACTTTAATTTATTTACTCTACTTTATCTTTGAAAATATAATTTTGAGCATGTCTTTATAAAAGATATTTTTTCCTAATTTGCATTTAATTCGAATTTATTTACTGTATTTTATTTTTTTAAATATAGTTTTGAGAATATCTTTAAAAAATATCTATTTTTCTAGTCTGCATTTAATTCGAAATTATTTATTGCAATTTCTTTTGAAAAGTATAATTTTGATGATATCTTTAAAAAATATTTTGTTTCTAAATTGCATTTAATTTGAGTTTATTTACTGTATTTTATTTATAGAAACATAATGTTGAGCATATCTTTAAAAACAAGATTTATATTTTTCAATTCTGCAAAAAATTCGAGATGATTTACTGCATTTTACTTTTGAAAATATAATTTTGTGCATATCTTTAAAAAAGAACAATTTATTTCTACTCTGCATTTGAATTTATTTACAGTATTTCATGTTTTAAAATATAATTTTGAACATACCTTTAAGAAATTAAGAAATACTATTTTTTTTCTACTCTGCATTGAATTCGAGTTCATTTACATTATTATTTTTAATATAATTTTAAGCACATCTTTAAAAAAAAAAACTTTTTTATTTCAACTTCATATAATTCGAGTTTATTTGCTGCAATTTAGTTTTGAAAAATATAATTTTGAGCATATATTTAAAAAAGAACGTTTATTCCTGTTCTGCATTTGATTCAAATATATTTATTGTATTTTATTTTTTAATACAATTTTAAATATATATCTTTAAAAATAAACTATTTTTTCTACTCTGCATTTAATTCGCGTTCATTTAATGTATTTTTTTAAGTATAATTGTGTGCATACTATTAGAGAAGAATTGTTATTGTTTACTCTGCATTCATTTTGAGTATATTTACTGTGATGTTATTCGAGTATATTTAATGTATCGATTATATCAACTCTTCATATTATTCGAGTTTATTTACTGTATTTTATTTTCAAAAATGTCATTTTGAACATTTGTTTAAAAAATATTTTTTTTCTGATCTGCATTTTATTCGAACTTATGTAATATGCTTCACTTTTTAAATTTATTTACGGGCATATCTTTAAAAAAGAAACTTTCTGTTTTAAATCACCATATAATTGAAATTTATTTATTGAATTTATCTTTAAAAATGTAACTTGCGTATATTTAAAAAAAAAAAGAAGGAAGATCAATCATGCAAATCATTGATTATGAAACCCTTTTCAACTGATGTGCAATTTTATTTAAACATCTCTGAACTACGATAAATTTAACGGTGATATTTTTAAAATTGCCATAATGCTACAATAATTTATTATATTTGAAAACTTCATCGAAAACAAATGAACTTTCTTCAAATAACATCATCGAAATATAAATCGCCTGGCTCTCTATACAAGCAGTGAATATTTCATTCATAAAATTTTTACCTTTCCTTTCATTCAGCGCCGATATTTTTAAAATTATCACAGTACTACAATAATTTATTTTACTTAAAAACGTAAAACCGTGGAGGTGAAATTACTTTCTAACTCCATGCTTAAAACTTCATCAAAAACGCAGTAATATGAAATCGTCTGCTTCTCTATGTAAAATCAATGAATGTTTCATTCATATCAGCTACATATCAGACTCCAGAGCAAAATAATTTTGCGTTAAAGAAATTCAGCAATTCTTATACAACTCATCTTACAGCTTGATGTGTTTACATTCTCCATACCTGAAAGTTAGGCTTCGTTGTAGAAATAATCAAAGTGTGATGATCATTTAAACTCCAAAATATTGTAATTCAGTTGGCGCAGTGTATAGATGCACAGAAGAAAATAAATAAAGAGGTTCATACAACACTAAATATAAACTAAAAAGAACTGTAAAAATCTTGATTTTGATACAAGATGAATGACATATTTTATTTTGAAGTAGGTCACGTGATCTTTTCATACAATATGGGTGCAATTATTATTTTAATTCTTATTTAAAAAACTATCGAACATATTTTGCTGAATTTTTTTTATATATTTTATGAGATAATTTAAATATTTCCGAAAATTTTCGAAGCAATTTATGAATTTTAAATTTGCTTAAAAACGTTTGAAAAATTAGGTCCCATAGGGTTGAATGCATTCATTTTTTCAACCTGGGTTCAATCCAAAACTAATTGGGTGATATTATTCATTTACTTTCACATATGTCCCACAGCCCGTCTCAAAAACATACAAAATTTCATTTTGATAAAGTCAGGTTTACGGCAATTATCGTGCGAACGGACAGATAGACAGACAGACAGAATGAACAAAGTTATAAACACTTTTAACTATGTTGTAAAGTGTTAAAGACAATGTTTTAACTATGTGCTTAATTCCAGTTTATTTATTGCACTTACTGTTAAAAGTGTATTTTGAGCATATCTTTAAAAAGTAGATATATTTTTTAACTTTGCATTTAATTCCAGATTATTTTTTGTATGTGTTTTTAACATTTTACAAAATAGTTGAAAAGTGTTTATGACTTTGTTCATTCTGTCTGTTTGTCTGCCTGTCAGTTTATCTGCTCGTTTGCACTATAACTGCCTTAAAAATTACTTTATCAAAATGAAGTTTTAGTATGTTGTTTAGACGGCCTGTGGGACTTATGGGAATATAAATGAATAATATCGCAAAATTAGTTTTGGATTAAACCCGGGTTGAAAACCTGAAATACATTGAACCCTATGAGATCAAATTTTTCAAACATTTTTTAAGCGAATTTAAAATTCACAAATTGCTTCGAAAGTTTAAGAAAATATTCAAATTATCCCATAAAAATATAAAAAAATTTCATAAAAATATGTTTTTAAATAAAAATTTAAATAATAATTACACCCATATCATATGAAGAGATCACGCGACACACTTCAAAATAAAACATGGCATCCATCTTGTGGCAAAGTCGTGATTTTTAACACTTTACAACAAAGTTGAAAAGTGTTTATGACTTTGTTCATTCTGTCTGTCTGTCTGTCTGTCTGTCTGTCTGTCCGTTAACACGATAACTGCCGTAAAAATGATTTAATCAAAATGAAATTTTAGTATGTTGTTCAGACGGTCTGTAGAACCTATGGGAATATAAATGAATAATATTACCCAATTAGTTTTGGATTGAACCCGGGTCGAAAAAATGAAATACATTGAGCCCTATGGGACCTAATTCTTCAAACATTTTTTAAGCGGATTTAAAATTCACAAATTGCTTCGAAAATTTAAGGTAATATTCAAATTGTTCCATAAAATATATAAAAAAAAATTCAGCGAAATATATTCAGTAGTTTTTTCAATAAAAATTAAAATAATAATTACACCTTTTATATGAAACGATCACGTGACCATGATATGAAAGGATTACATGACCCACTTCAAAATGATATATGGCATCCATCTTGTTTCAAAATCGTGATTTTTTAAAATTCTTTTTAATTCATATTGAGTGTTGTATCCGTCCTAAAACTACTTTATTTTTGTTTAAATTCTGTGCATCTACATACTGAAACAACGCAATGACAATATATTTGAGTTTAAATGCTCATCTAAATTTGATTATCTCTACAACTAAGCCTATTTTTCACCTATGTAAAATATAAACAGCAAAATATATAGAATGAGTTGTATTAGAATTCCTGTATTTTTTTAACACAAAATAATTTAGTCCATGGAGTCTGCATGGCTGATATGAATGAAATATTAATTGATTTCATAAACAGAAGGACGATTTTTTTCGATGAAGTTTCAAGCATAGAGTTTAATTTTTTGTAGCTCCATGGTCTTAAACAAAATGTTTAAATAAAATAAATTATTTTAGTATTGTGATGAATGAAATGAATAGGAGAAAGTTATGAATGAAATCCTGTTTTTATAGAAGCGTGTTATTTTTTCTATGACATCATTTGAATTAATTTCAGTTGTTTTCGATGAAGTTTTCAAATATAATAAATTATCGAAGTATTATGATAATTCTAAAACTATTACCGAGGAATGTATAACATTTTAGAGATGTTTAAACCAGGCAATTTATATTTCAATGCCGTCATTTGAATGAAGTTCATTTTTTTCGATGAAGGTTTAAGTTTTCAAATATAATAAATTAATGCAGTATTGTGATAAGTTTCAAAATATTACCGAGGAATGTATTGCATTTTAGACTTGTTTAAATAAAATTGCATTGAAGTTGGAATGTGTTTCATAATCAATGCTTTAAGCATGATTGATCTTTCTTGTTAAAGTTCTTTTTAATTTATAGTTAGTGTTGTATCCGTTCTAAAACCGCTTTATTTTTGCTTAATTTCTGTGCATCTATATTCTGAAACAGTACAGTTACAATATATTTGAGTTTAAATGATGATCAAACTTTGATTATTTTTACAGCGGAGCCTAATTTTCAGTAATGGAGAATGTAGAGACATCAAGCTGCAAGATGAGTTGTATAAGAATTGCTGAATTTCTTTAACGTAAAATTATTTAGCTCTGGAGGCTGCAACATAATTGATATGCATGAAATATTCATTGATTTTACGTAGAGAAGCACACGGTTTTATAGCAGACTTTTTCGATGAAGTTTTAAGCATAGAGTAAAATTGCATATGCCTCATTTGTTCAAAGTTTATTAAGTTCAAAGTAAAATAAATTATTGTAGCATTGTGATGAATGAAAGGAATGGAAAACAGTGTATGAATGAAATATTCACTGCTTTTTCATAGAGAGCCAGTCGATTGATATTTCATTGAAATCATTTGAATTAAGTTCATTTTTTTCTATGAAGTTAAGTTTTCAAATATAATAAATTATTGTATTATTGTGATAATTTTAAAAATATTACCGCTGAATGTGTCGCATTTTAGAGATATTAAATAAAATTGCCTTGCAGTTGGAAAGTGTTTCATAATCAATGCTTTATGCATGATTGATCCTTCTTGTTAACACTTTACTTGGTAATTCTTCTGTTTTGATTAAATCATTTTTAAGGCATGTTAACTGTCATAAAAATGAATCAAAATGAAATTTTAGTATGTTGTTCAGACGGTCTGTAGAACCTATGGGAATATAAATGAATAATATCACCCAATTAGTTTTGTGTTGAACCCGGGTTGAAAAAGTGAAATACATTGAACCCTATGGGACCTAATTTTTCAAACATTTCTTTAAGCGAAATTAAAATTCGCACATTTCTTCGAAAATTTTAGAAAATATTTAAATTATCCCAAAAAGTATATAAAAAAATTAAGCAAAATATGTTCAGTAGTTTTTGAAATAAAAATTGAAATAATAATTACACCCATACGATATAAAGAGATCAAGTGGTCCACTTCAAAATAAAATAGGGCATCCTTCATTTTATCTAGTGCCTAAACCATGATGTTTAAATGTATATTTAGTACTGCATCCGTCCTAAAAACGCCTTATTTTGTATATTTTCTGAGCATCTATATTCTGCACCACGTAATTAAAATATTTTTGAGTTTAAATGATCATCAAACTTTGATTATTTCTACAACGAAGCATAATTTTAATGTATGAAGAATGTAAGCAAGTGATTATGAGTTGCATAAGAATTGCCGATTTTTTTTCATGCAAAATTATTTAACTCTGGAATCTGACATAAAAGTGATATGAATGAAATATTGATTGATTTTACATAGAGAGCCAGATGATTTACATTTCGATGACTTCATTTGAATAAAGTTCATTTTCTTTCGATGAAGTTTTAAGTTTTCAAACAAAATAAATTATTGTAATTCTGTGATACTTAAAACAAAAAAGACCAATCATGCATAAAGATATTGATTATAAAACACTTTTCAACTGCAATGCAATTTTATTGAAACATCTCTAAAGTGTGATATATTCAGCGGTAATATTTTTTAAATTATCACAATACATAAAATCCTTTTTAATGACATTTATTTAAATATTGGAAGCATTTTATCCCCAAAGTTACAGGAATTCAAAGTAAAATGTTTTGGTGAAAAATTAGTAAATTTTACAGATTTTGAAGGGCTGTAAATAAAGAAACAATTACTAACACAGCGTTAATAATTTGTTTGGTTGAATATATCCACTAATACCAACATGAAAGATCAATCATGCATAAAGCATTAATTATGAAACACTTTCCAACTGCAATGTAATTTTATTCAAACATCTCTAAAAAGCGATACATTCAGCGGTAATATTTTTAAAATTATCACAACATTACAATTATTTATTATAATTGAATACTTAAAACTTCATCGAAAAAAATGAACTTTATTCAAATGACGTCATTGAAATATAAATCGCCTAGCTCTGTGCCTAAAAGCTGTAAATATTTCATTCATACACTTTTATTCCATTCCTTTCATTCTTCAAAATACTACAATAATTTATTTATTTAAAAAATTAAAACCATGGAGGTAAAAGTAATTTAACTCTATGCTTAAAACTTCATCGAAAAAGTCTGTTAGAAAATCGTCTGCTCTCTATTTAAAATCAATAAATGTTTCATTCATATCAGCTATATTTCAAACTCCAGAGCTAAATAATTTTGTGTTAAAGAAATTCAGAAATTCTTATGCAACTCATCTCAGAGCTTGATGTGTTTACATTCTGTAGACGTTAAAATTAGGCTTTACTGCAGATATAATTAGAACTTGATGATCATTTAAACTCAAGTATATTGTAATTGCGTTGTTTTAGAATGTAGATGCACAGAATTTAAGCAAAAATAAAGCGGTTTTATGGCGCATACAACACAAAATATAAACTAAAAAGAACTTTAAAAATTACGATTTTGACACAAGATGGATGCCATGTGTCATTTTGAAGTGGGTCACGTGATCTCTTTATATATTATGGGTGTAATTATTATTTTACTTTTTATTTAAAAAAGTACCGAATATATTTTGCTGAAATTTTTTTCATATTTTTTATGGGATAATTTGAATATTTCCCAAAATTTTCGAAGCAATTTGGGAAATTTAAATTCGCTTAAAAAATGTTTGAAAAATTATTGTTCGTTCGATGGATTTTGTTCGTTCTGTCTCTCTGTTCGTTCGCACGATAACTGCCGTAAAACGACGTTATCAAGCTGAAATTTTAGTATGTTGTTAAGACGGTTTGTGGGACATATGGGAATGTAAATGAATAATATCACTCAATTAGTTTTGGATTGAAGCCGGGTTGTTGAAAAATTGAAATACATTGAACCCTATGAGACCAATTTTTTCTAACACTCTTTAAGCGAATTTAAAATTCACAAATTGCTTTGAAAGTTTTAGGAAATATTCAAATTATCCCATAAAAAATAAAAAAAAACTTCAGCAGAATAGATGCAGGTAGTTCTTTAAATAAAAGAAAAAATAATAATTACACCCATATTATATGAAGAGATCACGTGACTCATATTGCATCCATCTTGGGTCAAAATCGTGATTTTTAAAGTTATTTTTAATTTATATTTAGTGTTGTATCAGTCTTAAAACCCCTTTATGTTTGCTAAATTTCTGTGCATCTATATTCTGAAACAACGCAATTACAATATATTTGAGCTTAAATGATCATCAAACTTTGATTATATCTACAACAAAACCTAATTTTAAAGGCTGCAGAATGTAAACAAATCAAGCTGATATGAATAAAAATCTGATATGAATAAAATAAATGGGATAAAGCTGATATGCATAAAATATTCATTGATTTTACATAGAGAAGCAGACGTTATTGTAGCAGACTTTTTGGATAAAGTTTTAAGCAGAGAGTTAAAGTACTTTTACCTCCATGGTTTTAAGTTTTAAAGTGAAATAAATTATTGTAGTATTGTGATGAATTAAAGGAATGGATAAAAGGGTATGAATGAAATATTTACTGCTTTTACATAGATGGCCAGGGGATTTATATTTTAATGAAGTCATTAGAATAAAGTTCATGTTTTTCGATGAAGTTTCAAGTTTTCAAATATAATAAATTATCGTAGTATTGTGATAATTTTAAAAGTATTACCGCTGAATGTATCGCATTTCAGAGATGTTTAATTAAAATTCCATTGCAGTTGGAAAGTGTTTCATAATCAATAATTTATGCATGATTAATCTTTTTTGTTTCAAATATAAATTTGGGTATATCTTTAAAAAATATATTTTTCAACTCTGCATTTAATTCGAATTTATGTACTCTTTTCTATATTTGAAAATATAATTTTGAGCATATCTTTAAAAAATATTTTTCTTTTACTCTGCATTTATTTTGAAGTTTTTACTGTATTGTATTTCTTAAAATGTAGTTTTAAGCATATTTTTAAAAATATATATCTATTTATTTTACTATGCATTTAGGTCGAATTGTATTTTCTTTTAAAAAGTATAATTTTGATCATATCTTTAAAAAATAAATATTTATTTGTATTCTGCGTTCATTTTGAGATTATTTACTCTATTTTATTTTTAGAAACATAATTATGAGCATATCTTTGCAAACAATTTTTTTTTTCAACTGTGCAATAAATTCGAAATTATTTCCTTTCTATTTTTGACAATATAATCTTTAAAAAGCAATTTTTTTTTCTGAGCGTATCCTTAAAAATCTTTTTTTTCAACTCCATATAATTTGAGTTTGTTTGCTACATTTTATTTTTAAAATATAATTTTACGCATATCTTTAAAAAAAGGAACTCTTTTCCTACTTTGCATTTAAAAATAAAAATTTAAAAATAAAAAATAATTTAAAAATAAAAATTTAAAAATAAATTTTTTTAAAAATAAAATTTTGAGTATATTTTTAAAAATGAACTATTTTTCTACTTCGCCTTTATTTACTATATTTTATTTTGAAAAGTATAATTCTGAGCATAACTTTAAAAAGGAAGTGTTATTTTCTGTTCTGCATTTAATTCGAGTATATTTGCAATGTTTTATTTTTACATTTAATTTTGAGTATATCTTTAAAAATATATATTTTTTTTTCAACTCTTCATATTATTCGAGTTTATTTACTGTATTTGATCTTTAAAAATATAATTTTGCGTATATTTAGAAAAAAAATTAACCAAACTTTTTAACTCTACGTTTAATTCTTAGTTACATTGGTGCCCAAAATTATATTTACGTGCGCAGAAACTCTGACTTCACAAATACTGTTCAGCATAAATGATTGAATTTTTTGGTGTGTGTGTGTGTGTGTGTGATAAGCTTCATAACACATAAACACAAACTGAAAATTCAAATATGAGTAGATACGGTACAGAAAGAATTAGGAATTTGTCACTATCATCAATGTCTGCAGATCTTCCGTACGGCTGACAGTTTGCCACCTCAAAGATTGTTTCCAAATGATACTTCGAAGCCATAAAAACTTTTTCGAGTTGATAAACACCGGAACCAAATTCGAAATTGCAGAATTTCGCAGGGTAGTAGTAGGGTCGCTAAAGTATTCGCAGGGAAACATAATTTGGCACTTCAGTAGTGCAATTGATTTTTATGTATGCAGATATCATTTTTGAAACTAGTACTATTTACTCTATATAATTTTAAAAAGTATATTTTGATCATATCTTTAAAAAATATATATTTATTTCAGCTCTGCATTTTATTCGAATTTATTTACCGCATCTCATTTTTCTGAAGTAGAATTTTGAGCATAACTTAAAAAAAGACCTTTTTCTACTCTGCATTTAATTCACGTTTATTTACTGTATTTTACTTTTAAAAATATTATTTTGAGCATATCTTTAAAAAAATAATTTTTGTTCAACTCCGCATTTGACTTCAGTTTAATTATTTTACTTTATTTATAAAAATATAAGTTTGAGCATATCTTTATAAAAGAACGATTTTTCTTTACTCTGCATTTAATTCGAATTTATTTACTGTATATACATTTTGAAATTATGATTTTGAGCATATGTTTAAAGAACTGTCTTTCCTAATCTGCATTGTATTCGAATTTATTTACAGTTTTCAATTTTTTAAAGTATTATTTCCTTAAAAAAGAACTATTTTTTTATAGTTTATATTTAGAGTTTATATACTCTTATTTTATCATTAAAAATATAATTATGAGTATATTAAAAAAAACTAATTGTTTTACCGAGGTTTTTTTTACTCGAGTTTCTTTACTTTATATTTTGCTTAAAAATATGATTTTGCGCCTATTATTTAAAATTAACTATTTTTTCTACTCTGTATTTAATTCATATTATTTTACTTTATTTTATTTCTTAAAATATAATTTTGAGCATGTCTTTAAAAAAGTATTATTGTTTAACTACTCTGTATAATTCAAATTATTATTATTATTATTATTTATATATATATATATATATATATATATATATATATATATGTTATCCAAGTAGAGATAGTTTATAGATATAATCTATCTATTTCTTCAGAAACATACATTTTTTGTGTTTGCTTTGACAAAATACTTGGACACGAGGCAGAGTTTTGGAGAAGTGAACAAATCCATGATTTAGGCCTAGCCTTTGTCCAGTGTATAGCATTAATGCTTGGATTTCATCTGTTTTCCTTTTATCGACTCCATACCATTGATTTTTGATGATTTTCTTTTACTTGATGATTCGAAATTTGTATTTTTTTCCATTTGATTGAAGATTTACTGATTTATACTTTTATTTTGTAAGCTTGTTAGAAAGTTAGGTTTTTCGAGTTACAGCTTCTCACTTTTCTTTCATTGGACTTTTAAACTTTTATTATTATTGAAATCATTTTATTTGTTAGCTGCATTTGCGCAATAAATTAAATGTATTTTGTATTGTCATTCCTATTTACTTATTTTTTTACATTTGCATATTTGGAAAGTATTTTTAATTTTTTTAGTATGCTACGGTATTTATAAAAAAAAATTGCAATCTATTCAAATTTATGCTGCATTTGCGCTAAATTTACTAATGACATTTGTTATATTTTAATTTTACTTTCGTCCAATGTTATTAGAGAAATTCTGTTGCTCGTATTCTCCTGATATATGTCTTGGCCTTTTTAGTCTATGTTTATATTTTTATAATACTTTTATAATATAATAATATATATTATAATTTTCACTTCTCCATACTGTTTATTATTTAGTTAATTTCTTTTGTTTTAATTAGTATATTGCTTACATTCTTATATTAACTTATAATTTACATTTTGGTTCTAATCTAGTTCTGCCATCTATTGTTAATTCTTCTTACTTTTATTACGTTTTCGATTTTTTAGGGTAATTATTTATTTGCGTTTAGTATTATGTATTAATGAATTATTGAATCTCTTTTAACTGTACTTTTCAGTACAATCGTTATTTTATTATTACTTATATGGAATGGATTTTAAGTGAATCCAATTTTTACACTTTATTTTTTACCAATTTTTATTATTTAATACTTAGTGTTTTATATAATCTAGTTTACAACTAATAGATCTATAACATTATGTTTTCTATTATTTTGTAATTTCCTCCTGTTTTTCATTAGGATTAGATTTTACATGGACTTTGTTGTTTATACTTATATATAAGCAATTATTTTTTTTCTATTATTATTCTCTCTATGTTATATTGTCATACTAATAATTTTACTTATACTATTATGAATTACACTACTTATATGATTTAGTGACGGACAAACATATTTATACTTATTATTATATAATTTAATAGATATTGCCCGGTATTTTCAATTTATGTTGGGAATTGTTTAGACCGATATCAAATTACCAACATTGTGCTATGGATAACTTTAAATACAGTAATTACCCCACTAAAAATTATAATTTCAATAAATGTAAGAATAAAAATTGCAAAACCTGCCCATCTGCTTCTAAAACTCAAATTACGAACCAAGATAGCCAGCTGCCTTTCTGTAAAATTTCTAATTGCATCTATCGATTATCTTGTAACATTTGCAGTCTGTCATATATTGGACAAACTAGTTATCCCATTCATCTACGTATGAATGTTCATAGAGATCACGTCAAAAAATATAACCTCAATAATAATTTTCTTCCTACTTCCAATAAAATTGAATATAAAAATTTTGCTAAACACGGTTTTGAAAATATCACAATACATATTTTGGATGTAAAAACAAATACAGCAGATAGGATTTATTTTGAAAACTACTATATTAAATCAAATTGTACTCTTTTTCCATATGGATTAAATCAAATATATCTTAATGGAAACATTGTAAAAAATAACTTTGTAGATAATAAATATTCTACTTTTAATCACCTTTTCTTGAAACCCTATTTAAATAATAGTGAATCAGTCAAATTCAAAAGATTTGAATATGGTAAAGGAAACACATTACAACATAATTTTAAAGCTGAGATAATTTGTTTACATAATCAATTTAATAACTCTTTTCAATGAAAATTAATAAAATCCTGGGTTTTTGCGGTAAAGAAAAAACAGTTAAATAAAGTTTATGCAATTTTCTTAAAATTAAATCTTGCTAATGAACATTTTAATCATATTTTCTATGATTTGCTTATTACAAGATCAAACTATTTAAATTTAAAACTTAATTTCATCTTAACAATATGTCTACTGATTCATATTGTGTAATCTCTTTCAAGCATCCCATTTATAATTCTATAAATTTTGGTCATCTATTTAACAAGTTCAAACATTTAATACCTATTGGAGATTTGAGTGTATCAAAGACTTTTAAATACAATAAGCCTATTGGTAGATCAATATTTAATTATAATGAAATTTCACAATCTCTCTCTTTAGCTCAGAATTCAAAATCAATTTTAGAAAATAAATGTAATTGTACAGTAAAAGATTATGCTAAATCTCTCAATCCTGACCTGGGGCATATAGTTACAGGAGACTTAGGTATTGTTAAAGACATTTCGTTAAGAACCATTATGTCTTTTGGCACTAAATTCAGGTTACCCTCCTGTCATAATTCTATTAAAGTTTTAAAATCCATTAATCTTGATCTTGATAAATATTTATATAAATTAGCTTCTAAATATGCTATGCCTTTAGAGGCATTTAATATGTGGAAATTTACTTTATTAGAATCTATTAAAAAATGCCATTAGTAGTATTAAATTGTCTAGACCTATATATAATATTGATAATAATAAATACTCTATTAATGATTTACAAAGACCTTTTGTTATCACCCATGTTGGTAAAGCCTCTAATAATTATGCTATAATCTGTAAAAAATTTTATATACAATTTCTGTTAGATTATTTAAGAAAAAAATAGTCTTTTTAAACTTGATTTACATTCCATTAATAGTATCAAATTGAAAATTATCAATAAGTATAGCGATTTAAAAAATAAATATAAATTTCTTAAATTTCCATATATAGTGCTTATTCCAAAATTTCATAAAAATCCTATTAAATTTAGAACTGTAACTAGTGGTCATAATACTTACTCTACTACTGCGAGTAAATTACTACTAAATTCTTCAAATCTAATAAATGATAGTTTACGTCAGTCTAGCAATAATTACCTTATTCTAAAAAATAGTAAAGAAATAAAGAATAAATTAGCATCCCTTAGAAAACTAATAGGATTTCAAACTTTTGATTTTAAAGATCTTTTTAACAATATTAAGATCTCAGACCTGTATGATGTAATTTTAGCTCTATATAATACTTATATTACTAATCTATCAACCCAAACCAGTTTTATAAATGTTCCTAAACTTCTTCACTTTGTTATTTTCAATAATTATATTTTTCAAAGAAATAAATTATACTTACAAGTCTCAGGAGTTCCTCATGGTGGCTGCAGTAGCAGTATGTTAGCTAATTTATACCTTTATCATTATAAACAGTCTTTAATAGATTATACATTATACAGATACATTATACAGATA